>BGPR01000081.1:1282564-1800642 GCA_013235015.1 Araneus ventricosus
TATTTCGTTTTCAAAACTTTTTTCATGTCATTTGTGGCTTTTTTTATTTTGTTGAAGTCATTATGGCACGGGCAACGCACAAGCGCGTACTGAAATAAAATATAAAGGAAGAAGAAATAATTAAGCATTGATTACAACGAATACAAATTCAAATTACGTCACTTTATCATTACTTTGATTTTCTTTTAATTGGGCTTTCTGAGTTAAGTAATAATACGTTCGTCTTTTCCAAAAGTAGCGATTTACGTGTTAGTGAAGAAAATTTAAGTAACAGGAATCATTAAATGTATTTTAACTTGAAAGACACAGTTACCAATAAGGTTATTTTTTTTTTACCCATATTTATTTTATCTTCTAAGATTTGGTACCACTATAACTTGAATGAAAAAATTCTGGCAGAAGAAAACCATATTTGTATGGTAATGGCATTTCATGGTAATAAACCAGAATTCTGGTGATAATTAACAAAATTTCTGGTATTTAAATCATTTATTTAATAATCTTACTGTTCACGTATCTGGCGTTCGAGTAGTTTCTGCTTTCGGAAATTATGGCTCTTTTACCAACATGTTAGTAAAAATTACAACGCTGAAAAAAAGTTAATTTATCAGCAAAACGGCTTTTCATAATTCCATATACTTCGTTTTTTACTAGAATCACGATAAAGTACGCAGATTATTCCTCAGAAAGTATCGTTCATTTTACCATATGTCATTAATTTGGACCATGTTCAACTTGCGCACCTACAAATACAATGGTATTAGTGAATTCGTTTTTATCATGCAGATGTTAAATCTCATCTTCATATAACTCAGTTTCCAAACTGTCAAACTTTCATATCACCTAAGTGAAACTGAACCCACTAAACAGATACTACAAAGACAGACGCCATTTTATGGATTGATCCATCCCGGGTATAAGAATGTTTCACTCAAACCTTCATTTAATGTCCTTATTTTGAGGATTTATTGGTATATTTGAGAATAGAACTTATGTACTTCATCCAACAAAGTACCGCCCACTGTCTTTCTGAATGTTCACTCGGCCATGTTTAGATGACGGACATTCTCGATTACATTGGCGAGTATTTGAAGAACTGTTACAGGATTTTACTGGTAAGTACTAAATTTTATTTTGGAATCATTTTTCGTAATGTTGAATTATAAGTATATATCTATTTAAATTATTTGCTGAGTATGTATTTAAATAAAATTTCATTTACTTGAAAGTTGAATTTTCACTGAGTAAATTGAATGTCGAAGAAAGAAAAAAAAATAAATATATGCATATATATGTTCTGCAAGAATATCTTTATTTGTAGTTTCTTTTCATGTCACTCGTATTAAATTCTTTTTTTTTGTTTTATGCTTGTTATGGTGGCCTTCGAACCTACCATACATTTGTGTTACTTCAAACGTAAAAAATCTTTAAATAATTAGCAAATTTCTTAGCCTATTTTAATGGCTGTTTTAGATGTCTTCATGACTGTTTTACGATGTGAAAAAAATGAAAATATCTTTGTTCACTCCTTAATGCATTTAATGTATTCTTCATCGATTGCTACTCAATAATTTAATATTTAACTGCCGTTTATTTTAAATACCTTTTCCTCATAAGTCAATTAGAGTTTTAAGTTCGTTTTGCTACCATTTCCTGATAAATCAAATGCAAATTTTACTTTTTTTAAAATTAAGATTATGAATACTAGGTTATTAAACAATTATTACAAACCGTATGAAGATATGTTTAATTTTATTTTTCATGTGTATGATTGAAAAGGAAAATGCGTCAAAATTATTCAATTCTGTAATAGTTTTTTGTTACATCGATAATGGTAAACAACAAAATTAAATAATTTGATATTTTTGTATCATCATTTTTTTTATTCACTATAGAGCTTTGTATTCTAAAATATATTTACAGTAGCTGCAATGTTTTCCTTTTTTTTTTTTTATCCCATACTCACCATAGAAAACTTCTATTAATGGTTGTCAGTTTTAATATAGGAATATTGATCATAGCTGATTTTGATTTTATTAGTATTTTATGCGAGTGGTGGCTAGGTGATTCAGTTTTTTACATTGGATATGTTTTTCCAATAATTAAACCAGTAATTTCAAATCAACTAATAAGAAGCATCTGAAATACTTTAGTAATTTATTTTACTATTTTCAATCTGATTGGTTCATTTTTCTAAACATGTGATTTGTAAAAAAATTAAATGCATGAGCATTTATTGTAAACTCACAACTGTTAAAGGTTTTTTTCTAAGGAACAAGTGTTTGCAGTTTTTCATCATCAAGCTCTCAGAATTAAATGATTAATCTTAAAACTTATTACCCTTAGCGTTATTGAGGTAGCTTTTCTTTTTTATTCTGATTACATATCAAAATTAATTATTTTAGATTAAATGGGCGGTGGCAAAACTGGTATTAAATTTACTATATGTGCCAGTTTTGGCCATGCACTAAATTACACATGTTGCTAAACCGGTTACCATAAATTTAAAAAATCTCCTGATGAAATAAAATCAACTAATTTAGTTTTGTTTCTAAATAAAAGTAACTGATTTTAGTTTGTTTGTTTTCTCATTTACATAGTAATAGTCTAAATTAAAAATAAGAAGGCAGGTAGCATTTTATAAAAAAAATTTTACACTACTATCTAAAGTTAGAAGGCTATCTAAAATGGAATGTTAAAACATCTCCATTTTGAATGTTTACCTCATACATTTATGTTAGAAAAAAATTTCAACTTGAGGAACCCGATCTGAATGATGAGAATATTTTTTTTTTGTATGCATGAATTGTTTTAATTTTAAAATGATTGATGAATTTGATTAATGTTGTAATTAAAAATTATAAAATACATATTTGTGGATATTGTTAGTGAGTATAATACTGCAAATTCTTGATTTGTAAGATTTTTTAAAAATTTTATGCTTTTGCAATGTTGTTATTCCTCTCCTCATTTTTTTTTCTTGCTATTTTTCAAAAAAAAATTATAATAAGCATATATAATTTAGAGTTTTATCAACCAAATTAAATTATAGTATTTGTATTTTACAAACCAAATTAAATTATTCTTTCTGCATTTTGTTTATTTTAAAACTGAAATCTGCAGCTAAAATCAGTTTAGGTAAATTTTTTTACATATCTTTATAAATTCCTCAAAAACACATTTAAAATAGCAGAAAATAATGTAATTAAACTATATATTGCATAAAATGATTATTTTACTTTTTTAAAATTCATTAAAATGTCTGTTAAAATATAATATTAGTGTGGCCAAAACTGGTGCGCTAGAGGGCCAAAAACCAATTCAGTGCAAATTGGGTAATTATTTAAAAAAATTAATAACCTCGGTGAATCTGAAATATTCTTCAGAAAAATGTCATAATCCAGTTATGAAAGCCAATAAATTCTGCTAAAGAATAGTATATATAGTAGTAGTAAAGAATAGTATGGATTTGAACAGTTTCATCCATCAGAAATTTCCATTTCAAATTTTCTCTTAAGTTAGGTTGCCAAAACTGGATCATCTACCCTATAATTATTAACATTAGATAGTGTTTGATCTTATTGACTCTTTTAAACTTTGAATTAGATTTTAATCTAATCTATAAATGTGAGTTTGTTTTCCTTTTTTTCTGATGCTATTTTGATGTCACAGTTTATTTAATTTGTCTAATGTATAACTCGCAATACTTTAGTACCCAATTGTAGTAACCTTCAAAAATAATTAGTGGCTAATTACTGTGTAGAAAGAAATTTGTAAAATACTAAAATGTATTCTAGAATTTTTTTTGATTGATTGCAATTGTATTGAAAAATATCAAGTTATTTTACAAATTTGTTCATAGAAAATGCCGGTAATTAAGCATTCAAAAGACAAAAAATCAAACTATACAATTATTTTAATAGGACTATAAAAGGTTATGATTGTTTTCAGGAATATAGTTTGTACTTTATATAGAATGTGTAATCTTGTCTTTTAGTTTAGTTTTGCAAAATTAAAATAATAGTATCAAATTTTAAAACAAATGTTTTCATGTAAATTAGATTAAGTATTAAATGAACACCTTTATTCACACTCTACTGTAAACCTTTAAGAAGGAGATTAATGGTGAGTTTTCTAAAAATGCAACATTTGGTCATTTGTTTTGATATTCTGATGCAGAAAAGAATAGATTTTTTGTCAATGTAGTCGAAAACGGCAAAAGCATTAAGTGTAATACGAATTAACAAGCTAGTATGTTAAAGAGTTAGCTGCTTTTTTATGTTAACGCATATGTATTTTCTCACAATTCTTCTTCAACTTGTTGTTTTCTGTATTCTATTTGTAAACTTCGTATAAATATAATATGAAAATTATCAAAATCAAGTTATCATATATTCAAATTGAAAGAATGTTCCTATTGATGTTTTGTTTCCTTCATAAATTTGAACATCTTTCTATTATTTTTTTATACCAGTTTCTTAAAACTGTTATATCTAAAATTATATATTTTATGAAGAATATGGATGGGTGGAATATGTATAATTCTTTTGTGTTTAGATTTTTTTTACTTTCATATCTATGCATTTATTTATAGTTTTTTTAAAGAATTGAAAGTAAAATTGTGTTTAGTAAATTGTAAGTATATAACTTATAATCGAGTATATAACTTGATAGCTCCAAACTTGAACTGTGTCATTTAAAGAGTCTTACTTTATTTCCTATTCATGTCTTCTGTATTTTCTGAGATCTTATTTTGGAGAAATTACTATTCTCTTTCTTTACTGGACAAATCCTTTCTAGCAACAATGTAGTAACTAAATTAAATTTACGCAAGTTATGAAAATATTGAAATAAATAGATATAAGGTTCAATATATAATTTTGAACATATCGAATAGCTATTCTAAATATATGCTGCTAAATTATATCGAATACATAATTGAAACATTTTAATTTGATCAATTATTATATTTATTAATTTACAAAATAAATATATAAATCTGAATGATTTTCATTTTTATTTAATTATTTATTAAGAAAGTTAACCTATGCTAAGATGCATGAAGTTTTGAGTAATTGGGTAGTTTTCCACTCCAGTTTTAAGTGCATTGTAGAGTTAAAATTTCATTGCTCACAATAAACATAAGGGGATTTTAGAGAAAAGAAACTGAGATTTTAGAAGGAACATTACTCAAAAACCTAAATACACATTTATTTATGTTTAAGTACTTTTGAATTGGATTCGCTTCTTTGGAACAACGAGGTCACTCTTACCTTGATTTGTGATGTAAATATAAAAATTCTGGTATGAGATAAGAAATTTTTTCTTAATTCTATCTTTTCGAATATAAATTATTTTCAACAAAAAAAAAAAATCAATTTTCTTTTGAAAGAAAACTGTCGCTTTTTAAAAATATATTTAGTTTTACATATTCTTAAAACGTTCACGGGTAGCGTAGCTTTAATATAATATTCAGAGAAGATTCCAAAGTGGAGCCACTAAAACAATAAAGGTCTGTGGTTATCACATGTATTCAAGGTGTCAGTTTATAAGATTGAGACGATATAATTTTTTTTTATTTCTTTTGGGAACAAAAATTTTCTTCCCCTGCAAATTACCTTGAAAAATCTATGTGCTAAAACTGCTAGCATCAGTTTTCACAAATCATGATCAAGACTTATAAAAATGGTGTTATTATCCAATAAGAAAATTTTGTCGCCTGGAAATAAGCAGAATAAATGTAATGCTTTGTTGAAGTTTTAATAATACGTGACTTTGAAAATGTTCTCATTTTGAGGGTTACTAAGCATCTCGTATTAATATGCACATATCGTTTATCATATGGATTTAGTCTACCTATTCATAACAAAAGAATTGTAATTAAATGGTTAGTTTTGAGAAAAAAAACAAATATTTTGAAAATTGTTGAACACGAGTTGAACTTTAGTTTCGTTTGTGACATACAGTTAATGGAAATTTTGTATTTATACAAATAGGCAATAATTTTAAAAAACTCTGATCATGCTCGTTCAAAATGCACTGAATGTAAGCAATACGTAACCTGAACGTATAATGAATTATGAAATATAGTAATTAATACTATATTAATTTTAACTTATTCTTAGGCAATACTATATTAAACTAATACTTTATTTTTATGCAGCAATATTTCATAATAGAAATAGATTATCAATAGTCATATCATTCTACCCATCTGTCTAAAAATGAAAGCATTATTATCTAAAATTAGAGGAACTTCTTAGCGAAGATATCAGATTTAATGAAGCGCTTACGCTTTCCTTACATTTACCATAGAGTAGACTTTTAAAAATAAACTAATGAATTTTAAATTATGTTCTCCACGAAAAATGAATTTAAAATTTAATTTAAGAAACATAGAGCGTATATTAGAAACATATATTTACTGATTGATTACAAAGACGACACATTCAAATATTTAAAATTCGTGTTTCCACTGCACAAATATACCAATAAAATTTTAGTAATTTGCAGGACCAGATTAAGCCCAGTAGAAGCCCTTAGGCAATTCAAGGTTAAGGGTCCCCATTTCACCCCAACACCATTTTGTTATTGATATTAATCTTTAATTTAGTACCCGTAAAAGCAGTTTCTGGCAACAAATATTACGATAAACTGAAATTACAAAACATTTGATTGCAAGTCACATTCGAGAGAGTCGGTTTTATTACTTCATACACAAAATAATTTTTAAGTAATTTTAAACAAAATAGTAAAAAAATTACAAAATTTTTTTAACATAATCTTGAATAATCTAATAAAAGGTTTTCATGGGCTGTTGACTCGTTTGTCACTCAGCCAACAGAGAAAAAGAAAGTATCATACTGGTCAGCAAAAGAATTTGAAGACATGAAAAAAAGACTAAGAAATTAAGATTCCGAAATTTAAACGCTTCTTTATTAAAATTTGAATATATTCGAGTACATAGCCCTTGCAAATCAAGTGATAGCACAAAATTAAATTAATCTGAAAATACCGCAAAATATCTCTAGGCTTTGGGGCCCCTAGGCAGTTGCCTAGTATGCCTATTTTATAATCCGGCCATAGTAATATGTCATTAAGAAAGAAATGCTATTGGGTGATTTCTATTCCAGCCAATTTAAAGTTACAAGAAATTAGAACATAATCATCGTATGCTTTATTTTATAATCTCTTCTTTCCTTTCCCTTCTTCACATTAAATGGAATGAAAGCTTGTTACTCAATCTTTAAAGTTGATTACTTATTCTACAAATTCTGAAAAAAGTTTTAAAATTAAAATTTTGAACTGAAATCAAGAAAAAATATAAAGGATATTATTTTACAAATGGATATGAAATAGCATTGGGAAAATTTCATTTTATATGGGGCTTCATAACACAATATTCGTAAACAGCAGTCTTACCGCAATTTCTAATATTTTCTTAATTTTTTTTTAGAGAGGAGGCTGAATTTTTCATAAAGATGTTTTTAGCATGCAAGCTACGATCAATAAGACAACTCATTCTTAATAATTCGTTTATTTTCATAGATCAATAACAGGCTGTATGCGTTTTGCTTTTCCTTTACATATACAAATGGAAAGATAATTTTATTAATCCCTCAAAATGTGAATTATCTGAAACCATTATCTGTGTACCAAATGCTAAAGGCTATTCAAAAGAGTGAAACATTATTTTACAACAAATGTAGTATTCAAAGCTTCTAATAACATTATTTTATAAGTGTTACTTTCATGAGACAATGCAAAGCATCCCTTCAAACAAGTAATAATAATAATAATTAGAGTAGGTGAGAGTGGAGTAAAACTGGGTACCCTTAATTCTGGCACTATTAGTTCACCTTTCTAGCGGTCACTCTACTAGTCAAGAAAAAGGAACAGTCTTAGTGGAGTGATGTTGCTGTTGAATGTGAAGGTTTATTTGTTTTAAGACGTCATCTCTCTAATGTTCGTTTGAATTTAAACCCTCCTTATTTAATAATCATTACAGTTATAAAAAATATATTTCGTCCAGCTTATTATACGTTTGCCAAGTATTTATACCCTATCAAACAATAAGGATTTACTTCAATAATTGTGCGGTTCTATTTCGCTTTTTATAACCTCTGAACTCGGGGTAAAACCGGGCACTCCAAGTGGAGTAAGACTTTGATAGTTAGTAATGATGATTCCCCCGCTGAAGACGATGAAAACACATCATATGTTGATTGCTTAGATTTTAATGATGTATTTTCTAATTTAAATAAATGAAAATGTTGGATCCAATGTAGAAACTGCCTTAGCTGGGCCCACGAAAGCTGCAGTGGCGCGGAGGAAGAGGACAACTGCTTTACATGTGAATTTTGTAACCAATATTTTTAAATTGTCACACAAAATAAAAATGTCTGCTACTTTCCATCTGAAAATCGAGTTTTCATAATTTCCTATAGAGTTAACACGTGTACCCGATTTTACCCCACTAGTGGGGTAAAACCACCAGGTGGTATGAACTTTTTTTAAATAAAAATATCATTAGTAAAAAAGTAGTAAAACTACGACTTTTTCTTGAAAGTTATATTGTACTCCGATAAACAATATATATTTTAATCAAATTTGACAAGCTCTGTGGCGAATAGTTTATCTGAAACACGCTTTCGCGTCTTAGGTACCCGATTTTACCTCGCTTTTCCCTTTATCAAGAATTAGAATCTTGTATTTTAATTCATAATTATCAGCTTTCTAGAAGAAGTTATTCCGAATCAATATAGGCATTTTAAAATAAACACATATTACCATATAATATATATAATTTAAAATCTATAGCTTTTAAGTGATTTATTGATTCACGAATTATATTGTTAAATAAAGCCCTAAACGCATTCATTCGGAATATTGATTTTACTTTAGGTTTAACAATATTATTAATAATGTGTTAGCAAATTATGTTATTTGTTATTAAAAATTAATCTAGATATATTTTCTGTTCGTACATATATGTCTGATATCATATGTTTTTATACTGTTTTAGTGATTTTTTACTAATATAATATAGAAAAAAATTATCAAGCACTTCTTGCAAATATTTCTCAGTTTAATTTAGACTTGATAATACAAATGAAAAGTCTGTTTATTTTAATATCATTTAATTTTAAACATTAAAATATATTAAATGCACCATACCTCCAAAAGAGAAAAGATTTATTTTATTTTGTTTTTCCCTCCTGCTGATACCACCGACTCCTATAGAAGGGAATATAGGGGAGAGTGGGGTAAAACCGGATACCCTTGATTCTGACGCTTTTATTTTTCCTATCTAGGAGACAGATACTGAATTACACTTTACTAGTCAAGAAAATGGAACAGCCATAGTGGCGTGTTGTAGCTGTTGAATTCACTGCATCTGTGAAGGTTTGTTTTAAGATGTTAACTCCCTAATGTTCGTTTGATTTTAAACTATCCTTACTTATTACAGTTATAAAAACTATATTTAGTCCAGCTCATTATACGTTTGCGAAGAATTTATACCCTATCCAACATTAAGGATTTACTCCAATAATTGCGCGGTTCTATTTCGTTTTTTATAACCTCTGCACTCGGGGTGAAACCGGGTACTTCAAGTGGCGTAAGACCAGGATAGTCAGTATTGACGTTTCCTCCGATTAAAACGATAAAAACACATCAGACGTTGATTGTTTATATTTTAATGATGTATTTTCTAATTTAAATAAAGAAGGAGGGTTAATCCAATGTAAAAACTGTCTTGGCTGTGCCCATGAAAGCTGCAGTGACGCGGAGGAAGAAGACGGCTGCTTTACATGTGAATTTTGTAACTAATGATCTTAAATTGTCATATAAAATAAAAATGATTGCAACTTTTCCACTGAAAATCGAGTTTTCTTAATTTCTCATAACGTTAACATGTGTACCCGGTTTTACCCCACAAGTGTGGTAAAACCGGGTAGTTCGACTTTAATAAAAAAAAAAATCATTGATAAAATAAGTAATGAAACTGTGGCTTTTCTGGAAAGATATATTGTACTCCGATAAACAATGAATATTTTAATAAAATTCGAGAGCTCTATGTCGAATTACCTGCAACAGGCCTTCGAACCTTAGCTACCCGGTTTTATCCCACTTTCCCCTACAAAACAGACAAAATTTTAGGGCTATTAAAATGATTTACTACTGAAATAGTTGAGAGTTATGCTGATGTATGTCTTTATCAATAGTCTATAGCTTCACTAACTATATCTGAATCCCACGTTATCAAAATAAAAGTTATTTTCATTATATTCATTTAAAATACTGAAGGAAGTAAAGCATGTTTAAGATTTACTTTAAGATCCCAAGTCAATACCAAAGTAGATGTTCAGTTGCATCATTCACTTGAGAAAGGTATTAAGATCGTCGCTACTTCCCCGCTCTTTATCACAGAAATAGATAACAGAATAATGCATCGTCAATAAATAATTCATGCATTTAAAAATATCTTAATAATTACTCAGTTTCACAGAATGCTCTGGAATTTAATAAATATTATTTTCGGAAGTAGAATTCTCATTAATAATTTATTACATATAAGTATTGGACACTAAAAATTAGCCCATACATTTCATGACTTTCACAGTCTTTTTCGGTAACATTGTTAAATTTGCGTAACTTATCACTTGATGTAAAATGAACGTGGTAAGTAAAATCAGGCTTATTTAACGACTAAGTGCAAAATCATCTGAATGAAACTCCAATAGAACGCATTAGTAGATATAGCTGTTTTCGACTTTTCTGGGGATCAGGTCACAAATCCATCACTTAATCCCCAACCGTAACAAAGGCTGAACTAATAAGATAGAATTTGATACAGTACTTTGGGGAAAGCCCCTTACACTCAGTGTATTCATCCGGGTATCCCATAACTTTCGTCCGTGCAGCTGGCCTGGTCGTTATGGCGACCACAAACTGGCCGGTGATTGGCTATGACGCCAAAACCTTTTGTTTGGCGCGACGACGACGTCACAATATCCACGTGTTGCCATATCGACAGAAAAATCTTAAGACTCAGCAGCTGTCACTGTTTTTAGATCCCTCCAATACACACAATAACAGAAAGAAGAAATTCTTCCGTTCATGTATTATATATATATCTATATCTCCAGAAAACCTCGCGAAACCCTGAATCTTGTCATAAGAAAGCAAGCGGCTAGAATAAGTTGAAATTGATTAGCCCCGTCTCTCTACCCCTTCCATGTCGAAGATTAAAAACCTATTTCCTTCGCTTTAAAAAACAGATTCCGCGAATCTTAAGTGCCACAGCCCAAGACTCTTATTTTAATTTTGCCAGTGAAATCGATAAACGATATTGTTCGGCAGGTTTCGCGTGCTTCATTATAAGTCGGTAGTTTGCTTTTTAAAATGGAGATGGGGCTACACGAAATTGGCGATAACTGCTCAAGTTCATTTCCTTCCCAACCTTACTAAAGTGTCAATTAGTCAAGCAATAAAAGTAAACAAGATTGTTTGAGAAAAAATTACTTTTTGTAACGTAAGTTTTACTATTAAAAGCATCCCTCCTTGTGTTACTCAAGCAATAAGCATAAACTGGAAATATTACAATTTATCATCACTCATAGTTAAATTATTTACGTTTTCTACAGCGATAAATGCTGTTAGCACTGATGCATCCGATTTAATGTTTCAGTTCGAAATGCTATTAAAACATTCTTTTTTATTTTGAAATTCAAAATTTCCCAAAAAAATATTTCTATATTTTTGTTGAAATTATTTCGCACGTGTTTTTAAAATATGTTTGAAATAAAAACGCTGTTTTCATATTAAAATATTGATAAAATTGACGAATTATCCTTTAATTGCAGAAATTCTATAATTCAAATATGGAAATTTTATATTCTTTATATTATAATGGATCATTTATTCGAACTTATTTCTACAATAAGTAAATAGAAATATTTTCGGGTAAATTTCAAGGCCTTTGAAATGTTTTCATTAGCAGACGGTTTATTTCTATAAATTACTTGATGATAACCAAGAAATGACTGAAACAAGCACAAACACATGGATTTTCAATCGCTTCTTAAAAGACTATCTCATTATTGCGCATTTGATTTCTAATGCTGTCTTTTTGAAACTACTTCCGAAATTACTTTGAACATTGTGCTACGAATTAAATTTTAACTGTATGAAATGCTACTTTTAATTCTGAAACCACTTTAGCCTGTGAATTAGACAGCTTTTCAACATAAAATTCCGTAACTTTAACTGGACAATAAAAAATAGTAATGTCTAATAAATAACAACGAAATAATGATTAAAAAAGGTATGTAAATATTGAATTTTAATTCTTCGTATTACATCTCCCATGTTCGACGGCGTAAGAAAAGGCAAATAATGTTGAAAAGTGTAAAATGTTGAAGATTTTTAAACTATCGATACCTTCTATTCGTTTTAACTCTGAACTGTTAACTCTAAAAGAAATAACAGGCCCTCAAAAATTTTTATAGTAATTTCTTCTTTTGAGATAGAAAACAATAAATACAAATATGTAACAAATGTTTTACTTAAGCGTGGAGGAATCTCACCTTATTTAATTTTCCCCCAAGCTGCGATTTTATTTCATTCTTAGGTTAAATCTATTGAATAGTTTCCTGATTTTACCTCTAATTATTTTTTACATAAAAGAAAGAGAACTTTTGCCGAATAAAAAAAGTCCAAATTTCCACCGATGACATATCTCATTCAAGAAAGCTCAGTTTATCATCTAACTTCCACGAGACTAATTCTTTTTTCATCTAAACAGGGCTTCCTTGTAGTTATAGTGTGTTAGAGAACAAAGGAATAACGTGTTGTTTGAGCAGAAATTTTTATAGTTTATGATTGATGGAAATGATTTCTAAGTCTAATGTGTTTGAATAAAGGATTTCAACCAGAACTATGAAAAGTAAGTCTCTACAAAAATCTGACATCAGTCGAGTTGTTAAACCATTTATATGCATTAAAATAGCATCGTATGTCAAATTACGTTAAAAAAAGTGTTAGCTGCTTAATAGTTCCTTTGTATTTTTCCTTTGGTTTTTGGTTTTGTTGTGATTAACAATATAAAACTGGATTTCGATTCAATTGTTCAAAACCTCCAAAGCAGCTTTCTCTATATGTAATTTTACGGACAATAAAATGTGAATTAAAGGTGGTATTGGAGGGTATAAATTACAATTTGTGAAACTGCGTATGTGTTGAAGTTTCTTGTAAAATTGTTTTTACTTAGAAAAAAAGCTGCTAAAATTAATTTAAGAGACTGAAATGATGATGAATTCTGAGGAAACCACACCTGAGATAGTTTTCAGAACTTGTTCCTTATTTAATACTTTCCCCACGAATCATTTTTCAATTTTTATCATAAATAAATCAAAATTTTAAACTGTATGTTTTTTTTAAAAATTTCATATTAAGATATATAAATTCTGGACACATACTGCTCCTAAAGTAGTCGAAAACTTATATTAAATAAACTAGAAAGTTTTCCAGCTCTCAAGTACAGAGTTATAATTAAAGAGATTTATTTAAAAAGATTTTTATCTTTCAGGAAATCTATATAATCGGATCAATTGTTTGATATTAAGATTTGTGAAATAATGATTTTTTTTATCTCCAACCATAAAAAAGTACATTCAAGTTAACGATATGCTCAGTAAAAACTCCTTGCTGTATGAAAAATGATAAGCGGACCCTTTGCATCTAAAAGGGTCTGTTTATCATTTTTCAGCTTTAATTACTTAGTGTTTTGAGATTACTTGCAAAATATACCGATTTTAAGCTGCAGTATTTGAATTCAAAATATTTCAGTTTTCCCATCAACCATAATTTCTTCAAATTGATTCAGTTCTATATTCTATTCATTAACCTAAGCTTAAGATAGGTAGCACCTTGTTGATCGTTGTTTTATAATGTTACCAAGTTCTTCACATTCCGATCGGTCCCTCTTCTTGATGATTTTTAATTTTTTCGAAATTAAATACAAGCAGCAGATAAGGGCTTCTGAAACATTTTTCATTCATTGACTCTTTTTCGACTGAAAAAAAAGCCACTCTCGCCATATATGACCTTAAGGCTACTCATCCGTAAAAATTTTAACGCGAAAGAGTGTTATTTAATGAAGAAAAAAAAAACACGTTTGACTAAATCTCCTTCCTTTGTAAATTTAATATTAGCATGACTTCCCTGTTTCTGATTACTTATATAGAATAGACTGTTTATATTACTATCAATATTAAGCAGAATGTTCTGACAATGTTTCTCATGCCCCCTCCCCAAATTCTTAATTTTGACAACGTACGGATTGGAGATCCCAAATTTAAGAAATTCTAATTTTATTTATCAAAAATACAAGGAAAAGTATCAGGAAATTTGAAGAAAATACCCCTAAACTTTATTTTAAAAAATGATAACAAAGTAGTTGCAAACGCAGACAAACAGTTACTATACCAATAACAGTAAAGTTATCATAAAATCAGTAAGAAAACATATATTATAATCAATAATTCGTTTGTTGCAATTATTTTCCAACTGGCCTTTAAGTCAAATTCTTGGGACTATTATGATTATTTTTTAATTTTAAAAAATATTACTCTTATCCTTTCCAGCTAGAAAAGAGTTAAGTTTAAAAGAGTTATATGATGTGAAATATAACTGTAGTATGTGCAACGGTCACTGATTATTACAAATAGATCCTTTTAGATATCCATTGGTCTCGATCCTTTTTGAAAAGAAGGTTCTTCAGCCTACTACGGAAGTACGGAGCAGTATATTAATTTCCATTAAAAATCGATGATAATGAAACCGTTATCCATATCATTTATTCTTTTAATCTATCATCCAAAAATGTATTTTGAGATTGAGTTGTATGAGTACTTAGCTTTTATGGTGTGTACGAAAGAGCGAAGACTAGGCGTAGTCTTTTGGAACCCCATTATTACGAGAGCTGACATCGTTATTATCCAACAAGTTCTGTTTTATATTTCTCTTCATTATATAACGTCACGGAAGATAATGTCCATCCCTTTTGACACCTCAGTTGTGTTATCTTCTATATAATGAGAGCTGCTTTTGTTGTCTAAGTATTGTTGTATTTTGAGACACACATAGTCATTTTGCATCGTAATGGTTTTTATTGCCTACATACTCTATCGATCTCGGGTACAGAAGAAGCTAATGAAAATCTTCTACGCTTTTTACCTGTTATTTCCCTTTGTCTGAAGTGGTTATCTCGAGATAAAACAGGAAGCATTTATAATATTATTTAGAGAGCAAATACAGTATAGAGACATTCTGACTGAAGCTAACAAACATTGTATTCACATGGTATTAAATATAGAGCGTTTCAAATATCACGTAGGTTTAATTGCATGTACAAAGTACATTTGTAAATCAAGTCTGAAAGATAGATCTTTTGCTGAAGAGGGTTATTTCAGTTCAAACTGTAAGCTCATCACAAACGCTGGTACCAACAGAATACAAGCTGTCGGTTGCCTCAAAAGACTGCCATTTTCCATAGGTAATACTCGGAAGAAGATCATTCCATGTTGCTATACTCAGCTGCAAATAAAACAATATTGCTGCCATACCTCCCTAATTGAGAAATAACGATGTCCGACTGCAAAACGACTGCCTAAATGCGATGGTTTAAACTCTGCCTTTTCTCTTGAAAAATATTGTCGACACTGCAACTTAAATAATATGGTCTTAAAAATTTATCTAATTTGTGTTTTAGTGAACAAAGACTTTAGAAAAATCAGTTCATTTAGTGTTTTTTGAAAATCTTTCATTAATTTATAAATTCTACAACATTTCATGAGTTTTTCTCTCAATGCACGTTATAGTAATTAACAATAAGGGAGAAATTTCTCTTTCACACTGATGTAAACATTAAAAAATACCTGCAACCAGGCCTCCTTGCCATAAGTCATAACGTGAATGACGCGCATCTACACATTGTAAAAGCTGGTTCTACGCCACATGCGTAAAAGGCCCCATGCATCTTATTAAACTTTCTAATCGAAAAAAATTAGAAAGAAAATAGTTTTCGTAACTAAATAATACAAAAAATGAATTTGAATCTTACAGTATTTGATATATTAAAAACTGGCTAACACTGATATCGACTGTAATAAAAGATTTTAGATCTGAAATAATACAAAATATTTTAACATGCTGATCACTGTTTAAACACTTCTAAGATTTCTTAAAGCATCACCAGTGTAGTGTGTGTACACTCTTACTGTGACACATTGTTGGGTAAATAAGAAATTTCGCATAACGATCAAATATTTACAGAAAGATAGCTTGTACTGAAGTCTGATATTTACTTGAAGAAAAAATTGCATATTTCTAATATTTCTTCGAAAGCAATTTTATAATGCAATGTTGATCTACTTTAGAATATATAACTAAATGCTCTTAAATGAATTAAATAAATGAATGTCTTAAAAGAGATACAAGACTTTTTTTAACAAGCCCGGCCAGGTCTTATAATTGTAATTCATATTGTTGCTGTATGAAATATGAGAAAAATACCATTTTTCACAATATTCATTCAACTGTCAAAAATTTCGAAGTACATAGAATTTTTTTTTATTTATAAACCATACCAGATCCGAGATAGATAAGACACAAGATTTCTTTTCGTATGCAGCCGGAAGGGAAATTTTCGACAACCACCTTTAAAATCCTAAGACGAAAATTAAGAAACTTTTACTTGGGAATAAAGAATATGTGATAAGGAAGGAAATTCTCATTTGAATTTTCTGCTCCATCAATTATTTTTCAATTAAATTTAGGTCCATTAAGAGTAATTACAGAATATTTTCGAGCGGACTATTTCCGCAAAACTTAATTCACCCTTCCACCTTATCTCAAAATCAACGTATTATCACGTTGATAAGATCCACAGTCGCAATTCTCTAAGAATTCTCCCGTTGAGGTCTCCTTCCCATCTTTCCTTTGGTGTTTTATCGACCGCGCTTTGAAATTAATTAAAATATTTTCTACCCTCTCCCCTTCCGCTTGCAGCTTTCAAAGAAGAGCGCAGCGTTCCGAAACTCGTCAAATATGTCTAAAGAATTTACCACTTTCTCCTGCAGTAATTAAACTTTGATAAAGCCGGTTTCTCCAAAAAGTAACCAAATAAATATCTTACATCTACAACCGTAGGTTACTGCGCACAGGCAAGCAGGATCTTCGCAAAGTTAATCTAATTCGAGAGGGCTTAAGGCCAACTCTCCCAGCGCTGCTCCGGAGAATTCAGCATGGGGAATTCACTACTGCATTCAGAGACGAGGAAACAGAGGTGGAAACTCCTATTCAATTAGCATTTCCAGGCTCTCTTATGAAAAGAAACCCTATTTACAATCCGGATTTTTGTCTTCAAATTTGAAAATCGTAGGAAATAACCAACGAAATACGGCCCAATTCCTTCTTTCTAAAGACAAAGGAATTATGTGTGTATGGGATTATTAAGGAATCATTTTCAATGATTAAGAATAGCAGTTATTCCTTTCTCATAGCATGCATAATTCGGAGGACATAAGGTGCTATCTAACATGCAACGCGATCGCAGCAGTTTTTGTTTATTGAAAGTAATGATTTGTTTCTTCTTGAAATGGGTCGCGAGTTATCTTAGAAATATAAAAATATTACATTAAACAAAACTACTAGCATTTTCCCAACATTCTGTCGTATATTATAATAAGTTTTCTTAAAAATATATTTCATGTTTATTTCTTCAAAAACAAAGTAATAATTTCGCCATGTCTTGTTTGAAGAAAATTTGATATGCTGGCAGCTGCGATGACAATGCTGGTATCGAGGAAATTACCCAAGCGACGTCAACAACAGTTTCAACGAGAAAATGTGGAATACGGGCAAATTAGAGAGAAGTTCATTTATGGCTTATCTTAAAGCTTAGGAAATGACGTCATTTTTTTTTATTTTGCAGAAGAGCAAGCAGACACCCACACACAATGCAAAATAACTTTCCTCTCTTTTATACAGATCTATAAGCACAATGGTTAATGGTACCCATTTTTTGGTAACACATCTACGGTCACGGAACATTCTGCATAAACATATAATACCTGAAATTTCTGAATGAAGAAGGCTCAGATTCTTTTGTTTCAGTAATTGTTTGTATGAATGTAACTATTTTACCTCAAGTTTAAAAATCTACATTTTATCTTCAATTTAAGAGATGCAGCACTTGGAATGAGTCTGACAACTGTTGAAAAATCTTTTAAAGAAAAGGCACAATGTATTTAAACAAAGATATGATATGATCGCAATTCTTTTATGCTTATCTTCCGGTGAGGTCGACACGCTTTTCCTCCCCTTTTATTAAAAAACCTTATTATACTTATATACTTTGTTCAAAAAGAGTGACAGTTTTTCTTCTACGTTTCTATTGTTCCTTTTGTTTTCTTTTCAGCAATATACAAGGAGACTAATATAATTGTTATGAGACTTTTCCAGGTGAAGTTTCATAAAAAATAATTTCACCTGTTTTCATTTTCTAGCTTTTTTTTTTCTTTCCTCCGAAAAATGAGAGATACAGAAGATGATATAGTAAGTTCAATGTGAATATTCTCAAGGTGCCTCAAAACATATTTTTAGATATGCATTCTCTCTCAAAGCAAATAAAGCAAGAAATCCGGCGAATAAGAATGGAAGAGAAGGAGTAGTGGACGAACAAAACGCACCAGGTGTTGAATAAAATTGAATATCAAGCACGGATTATGATTTGGATACATAGAATATCAAGAGAAAAATTGGGATTCTTAAAAAGAATTTAAAATAAAAAAACGTACACGTAAACAAAACATTTCTGGTACTGTTTGGAAATTCAAAAAGTAATGTGAAGCAAGGTAAAAAATAAAAAAAAATAAACTAATAAGTCAGTTATACCGCGTATGCTATAAACATTTCGATTTAAAGATAAAACCAAAGTAAGATTGAAACATTTTGAGTACTTTTTAAGGCTGAACCGAAAAAAGAAATATCTGCTGGAAACATTCAAGAGTTCTATGCTTTCAAGGAACGAGGTTTTTCTTTGAACCTTTCTTTATACTCGGGGACAATTTGACAAGAAAATGCAACTCTCGGAACGGAAGCTAACTAAATAAATAATAAATTAGTTTTGTCAATTTATTTTAATCCTTGAAATCTGAAAAATAATGTAAAGTTATTTGTAGAAAAACAATCTTTGGATCAGCATATTTATTACTTTTAATGGATTTACAAGATGATGAGAGTTAGGTTTAATGTTGTGTAATAAATTTAACTGGTAAAAGTACAAGATTAACAAAATGTTTATATAAAAAATAGACGCTTTCAAAGAGCTCGCGTATCATCGCTACCTTTTAAGCAATAGACAAAAACAAACGTTTAAACTCGTGATAGCTGTCCACTTATTTACCGTTAAATTTTCGAATGTCATGGACGTTTATTTATTTATCAATTTTGAACTGCACTTTCAAATATATTTTGTTCATTCCATACACTCTAAAAGCATATTTTAACACAATTTTAAACTTAAGAAAAATTAAAAACTATTAGAAACAATATTAATAACTTTCATTCCTTCTGAATACTGATTTATGTGCTTATTTGAATACCTTATTTTCTTTCGCTTTAATATCTCTCATTTTCTTTTTCACATTGCAAAGTTTCCTCAAACAAATTAATTCACACTCAAATATCGACAGATATCGGAAAGATATTTAAAAAAGAAGTCATATGGAAAAAAAAAAATCCTCCAGATAGATTATTTTTTAGATGACACATCGAAGAGCCTACCGTCCAGATTTAAAATAGTTTTTCAAAAAATAGTCCATATGAAATTCGACACCCCTACTAGGGCAGCATTTGGTCAATGTTCACCTCTTGTATAAGCTTCTCCAAAGAGGACAAAAACCTCTCCATTCAATATGCGGCGATATATACCAATGAAGATTTCAGACTTCGACTTTCATGCCCGTGAGAGGTTTCTTTCTTTCCGATCTTTTATTCCGGTATTTTTTTATTATTTTCATTCACGGAAGAGAGAAAAAAAAGTGAGGAGGAGCACATAGACACCCTACTTTGACTCTCATCCCTCTTATATTTTCACCCAACCTTATATGCTGGGCAAATCGGATAGATGCAGGGTGAAGGGGGGGGGGACTTACTCTAACGGCAAAGAAGATCACACGGAAGGTCCTAAAACCTATCGATCACGATCAACAATGCATTTGTTCAATCCCTTTGGGAACTTTGCAGCAACTCTAGACCGATAGATTTTTTAACAGAGGGAGAAAGATCGCGCGTGGTTTTCACGCCCAAGCTTTTAAGACTCGTCTTTAAGCTGCAACAGTGTTTGAGGTAAAAGAATATGCCCTTTCAATAAATAAATAGCTAGAGATATGAGAAACAAAGAGAGGAGCTGGGCGAAAAATAAGTTCCCGAATTGCACACTTCGGGCAAAAATTAGACCTCTTCATAATTTTGTAAATTCCGCTTTTTTGACATTTTAGTTCGGATACCATGTGAAGCATTTAAAAGTATATGCATTTTGAAGGGCGGCAAAATTTTTTCTTATCAATTTTAAAGGTATTTTATGGCGCTAAAAGTGAAAATTATACGAAAGGTAAGCGTGAGGAAATGGCGAAAAGTCTTAAAAGCTTTTTCCCCCCCCCTTCACACCGTGAATGAAGTTTGTTGATGTGTTAGTAGTAGTTAGGTAGAATCTAACCCAATAAATGAAATGAAAGAATATTGACTCAAATTATCCAATTTAATAATGAAATCATCATGAATAAAATCATAAATTGGACTTGTGCACTCCATTGAATAAATGCAAACTTGCTTAGAAATTCTACAAAAATTATGACAAGACGTTAAAATTTACTTAAAATATTAAGATTATACATTGGTCTCATTTCATAAGCAATGAAAGCATTTGGTGGTGCTAGATTCTTAACTTTTTCCAAAATTTTATTACGCATTAGATATTTAATCAAATGTAAGTTTGAATTCTACTAAATATATAATTAAGCGTATAAATAAGTATAAAAGTAAGCATTTTTAAAACAGCTTTTAATAATTTTTATTCATAAAAATAAGAAAAATAATTGGTTAGAGACTCAGACCTATGTTATTTCGGTACTATGCTAAAAGAAAAACGGTACTGGAGACTTTTTTAGGAATTGTCAAAAAGAAAAAAAAATGAAATAATAGAATATTGACTTATAGACGTTTATTTCTCGTTATATTCCTTTGTAGTACTTTGCTGCCAGCAAAATACTGCTTAAAAAATATTCTGCCATTATTTAAACAGGAAACAAGAGACAGAAGTGATGAAAAACATTTGCAAACACCGTCGATGGGTTTCAGCAGTAATCGTATTATTCAATAATTTATATAACACGTCAATTCGTATGACAAAATGCACTGCACAATGAGTAGAAAAATTTATTAATAGTGTCAGGATACCTAAAGAACTAATTTTTTGCATAAAAATTTACATAATAGTTTCTACATTGTGTACTGAATTATTAATTGTTGAATAAAATTAATATCAAAATTCAAGCACTCTTTTCGTATTTATACACATCATTATTGCATTTCCTTTTTATATAATATTAATAGCAGTTAAAATTTATTTTGACCTTTAATGAAAAAAAAAACACAAACCAATTGCTAACAAAATGAGACTTATATAGAAATTATGGGTATCATACTATTTTTAAAATGAACGGTCTATTTATGGGAACACGAGAAAACAATATGAAAAGTTTAATTATAAGGCTATTTATTATACATCACATACAACAAAAACATGCTGATGAAACAACTCTTTTTTATATTTGTTTTGAAAATATTGCAGTATTTCATTTCGTTTCATAATAATCAAATTACAGTTAAACAAATATACTCTTAAAAGATACTAAAACCTATTACTGAAAATCAATGCACTTACAAATTGGTCCTTTGCACGGAAGTTTAGTAAATATTCACGTCGTTTGATATTATTGGTTTGAAAAGCCTTTAATCGAAATCAAAGGTTCTATTTCACAAAAGTCATATCCACAAGGAAAATTATAGTAATATGGATAAAAAATATTTGTTTTTGAGGAAGCAATATTTCATGAAACGGCTTAAAGTCTTAGTAGCTATTTTATGAATGATATTTTTCAATCAAAACTTTATTGTTAAAAAAATATGTCTCGAACGAGAGGATTTAAATAATTACGTAGAAAAAAAACCGTACATCCGTACCGTACGTAAAGTAGTATAATGAATAAAACTTTTCAGTACAAAATTAGTTCGAAATTAAAATTTAATTCAAGGTGCACCTCTTTTATATGAAAACGGAAAATAATGAGTTTTTACAAAGAAACAGCTTCTGATTAAAAAAAATATATGTGGAAAAATGATGGTAAAGGTAATTTCACGTATTTATTTTTTCACTCAAAAAGGACAATTTAGAACAGTGGTACTATTTTAAATAGGCATTTTAACCCACCCAGGTGATACTGAAAGCCATATAATTAGAAATAATTCTCAAAATTAATTAATTAAAACAAATACGTGTGTGAATAAAACTGAATCAAAACAAAATGAATTAGGGGAAAATAAACTGACTCTTGTGATGTGCTTTAAACACTTATCAAAAGAGTTTGATTACATCAATAACAATAAGATCAGAATATATTGGTAAAAGCAATTATATAAAAATGAAAGTTATTCTAAAGAATAACTTTCATTTTTATTTAGGAAGTGACGCATTGCATAAATACATAATTAATGCCTTGTTTACTTCGTCATAACATACACTTTAACAAAGAAATAACTAATCTTATTGAATGAACAAATGAACATAAATTTTCCACTGTGCACTCAATCATTTTTACACGGGATAAAAGTCTATTAACTAAATGATTCAAGATTTCTTTCAAAAAACGGCTTTTTTACAAATGGAATTGCAAAAAGTAAAAAACCAAAATTGGAGAAAGAAATTATTAAAAGACATGAGCTAAGATTAAAATCACGATGTTTTCATTCCATTCAATTAAATAAAACTCGATAAATTTGCGTTCTCAGCTCGTGTATATTTGTTTACTGCGAGACTAGCTCTTAATCATTCTCAAAATACCACCTCAAACGAACGTTATCATCAAATCTTAAGGCCAATTACAAGCCGCAACAATGCTTAATGACCCATCAGAGATGATAAGGAACAAAATTTAATTGCGTTATTTCGTCGGTGCAAAACTACGGCCATTCGGCGGGAAGCAAAATGAAATAAATTGGTTTTTTTCTTCTTTTATTTCACGGCCACATCATCATCTCTAAAAGTGTGAAAAAAGAGAAACTTATTGTACGGAATCATGATCCAAGTATTTTATTCAGTATTATGAGGGTGGAGCTACAGAAAATGAAAATTAATGAATCTTATTAGAATCCAACGGCCCTAGTTTGACGTTAACACCTGAGAGCTTGCGTAGACGAAGTTGTGAGTTTTCATGAATCGCTGTTATAACGCAAACAAAAGCCGGTCGGAAATTGATGAATAAATTATGGTGCCAACAATCTCATTATTCAGATCTTTTCGTCGACCTAAACAGTATACAAAGCAATGTATTCGAATGGGGGTTGTATATAAAGTTAAAGGAGAACAAAGAAGTCATGACGCAGCTGCAAAAAATACGGTAAAGTGCATATTTTATAATTGATTGAAATGGCTTCAATAATATGTTGTCTTATTTTTACTCTCATTAAACAAATATTAATAATAAATTAATTTTTAATTTCCCATTCATACCGGTGAACAATTAGTTCGATAAATTTACCCTTCGTTATAAATAAAAATGAGAAACATCAAATTGTATCTGCAGCATTAAATTATTTTTTATAACCCCTTTTCTGACATCTGTTGTTTTCAGAATTTCCTATTTATGCAAATGTATCGCAGTGTTACAAGCATAAATTGATTTATTCAAATTTCGGAAAAATATTTTTCAAACACCGAAACCGGTATTTTCTCAAATATAATTATTTTTACTATTGTAAGTAATTAAATGCAAGTTGCGCATAAATTATCAGCATCTATTATCATTTATATTTCACTACCGTAGATTTCTTTTAATATAAACCATAAACAGTAACATACCAAAGATTAATTTGCTTCGAACATCATGATGCAATTAGTTTATGTTTTTATCTTTAAGTATTGCTAAGTGGTTTTAAGCAACATACCCAATTTTGTCTTCTAAAATCTTGAAAATAAGACTGAATCTCTAATACTTGTTGTTGCCAATAGTATACGTACTGAAATTTTTATTAAATCAAGTTACAATATATAGATGGCAGCCTTAGTGTTGATAAAAAAAAAAAAAATTGATGTTTTTCATCCGAGGCTGCATCTTTTTAGCTTTGTTTGGTCGCTTCAGAATAACATTTTATTCCACAAAGTTGAAGGAAATTCCTTATTCGTATTATTGATTAAAATTCATCTGTGTCTAAAATTACAGAATTTTACCAAGGAAATATTTTTTCTGAAATAAAGCCCAGTGTTGTCAGTTGGTAAACTGTTTCTTAGCCATAAACCATACTTAAAACAAAATAGGATTTTTAAAGTATTTTTCTCATGTTTTATTCAATAAATTGAGGTCAAAAAACATTTTAAAATTAATTTTTTTAAAAAAAATCGTGCTTAAATTATTTAAATTTATATTTAAATTATTTGAAGTTCCATATCTGCAAAATAATTTTGAAGGATTCTTTCAATTACTACTCAAGACTGATGAGAACAAAATATCCATTAAGTCTTTCTAACTGGATAAATATATATCCAATCTTATTTATCCTATATTTGTCCAGTTATTATGTGCATACGACCTCAGTCCTAGAAAATGGGTGGTAGGGAGCTATCACCTGACACATTATATCTCTGAAACAATGCAATTCACAAGCTCACTTTTCTTCTCTAGAAAAATATCTGTTCTTTCTCTTATATTACACACATTTTCAAACCTTTATATTGGTATGTATTTTTCTTGAGAGAGTAATAAATCTGGGTAAAATCTTTGGAGAGAAATGAGATAACCACCTTGCACGCATGATTACGGATAAAATATTGGTCTAAACACAATATTTTGGGTATCTAAGTAATCCAAACAGTCTGTTTAAGAAACCGAACCTCAATTTATTAACATTTAAATTTAATTTCTATTTTATATACCAATGTAAAATAAAAATTGTTAAAATTTCAAATTCTCTAACCCCCCCCCCCACCAAAAAAAAACTTCTTTGCAGAAAATATGTTCAAAAATGTGGTTCAATTTGTAGAACATAGCACAATGCATATTCGGTAAGAATGTTATGTAAAAATATTCAATAGTTCTTGAGATATCGTGCGCGCAATGTCAAAAAAAAAACATTTTGAGATAAAGATCTTTAAAGATGGACTTATTCAATGTTTGCGTTGAAGAGCTGATACATTTCCCTTCATAAATTTCATAATTATGGGAATTTTTTTAACGCGGATTGTTTTAAATTGTTCAGAAAAGACAGGGAAATAATATATATTTTTTTCATAAAATCGAAAATTTTCGAAGTTTAACAGTCGTATGTCCCCTTAATAGTTCGAACGAAAGGAAATATTCTTAATAATAACGCTTGAATAGAATATTTTAATACAAATTTCATATTTAACAGTTGCTATTTTTTCTGCATTAATTAAATGTATCTTAACGAGTGCGCCTATTTTAATTATTCTCATACAAGAAGGCTACTGATTATAGTAGTAAGAATGCTAGCGTATAAATCATCAATCTCTTTTAGGGATACCTTACTTTAAAAAATGCACAATGAAATCATAAGACGTAGATCGACGAGTCATATTGGACATATATCACGATTCCTCACTGAGAAGTCAGTGTTCGTAAGTGAATGGTCTAAGGTACTACAATCATTAATCAACACTTGGCTACAGAAAAAGAAGTTGAAAAGAATTGCATAAGCAAAAGCTCGATGTTTTGACATTTTGAACAACCAAGATTGCCGACGAATGAGTCATTCCTCTAAGAAAAGCATATAAAGTAGTAAAAACTTTTCAGGGAGGTCGTTTAACGAGTTAAAGTTCGAAGCAATGTGTCTCGACGCTACGCTTTGTTCTACAACGCATTTAGCATGACAATCGCAACCACGCTTTAAAAGTTTAAAAAAACTCATGATATAACTCATTTTAATCGCTTAACTAAAAATCTCGAGAATACTCGTGCATCGAATTATCGCATTTTTAGTCTTGAAACTCAATTTTAATCATTAATTATCTTTATAATTTTACACAAAAATTATATAGAATCTATAAGCATCTCAAGTATTATATGCTTTCTGATATTAATGAAAACGACAGCCCCTTACCAAAACAGAAGAGATCATCTTATTAGATACCAAAGAAACTGAAACAATCAAGGGGTTAAAAAAGGGAAAAAGCTCAAATTAATGAAAAAAATTATCCATTGTGATCTCAAACTTAAATTAACCTGTTAAATGTTAATACTCGTTTTTAAATTAAAATGAATATTTTGATGAAGTAAATATGATATTACTTTAAATTAAATAAATTTCTGATAAAACTTTTGATGATCTTCCGGTATTATTTGGTACTTTGAATCTTTACTTTTTATATGGATCAGGAAGAAAGAAAAATGTTGGAGCGGTAATCTCTGAATCCTTAAGTATGCGGAGCTTGAGTATTAAAAGAAGTTATTTTCGTTCGTTATTTTTGTGTGTGATGCGCGAAGATTTATTTTAATAGTGCACAAATATTCTAGAATATTGAATTGAAATCCTAAAATTTCTTCAGATACAAAAAGAAATTCTAAACCTGTGGATTCAAAGAAGAGTTTTGCACAAAAATAGGCTTTATTTTTACGCATTTACTGAAAAATATGTCAATATTTTGTTTTCTAAATCTCTCAATATACTTCCCCCAAAACTATTGCATCAGTATTAAAGATATCTTTACAGATTAAATTTCTGTTTAATTCCTCAGTGCGAAACTTCTGCATTTGTTTTAGATTTTCTTGCATTTTGACCGTTTGTAATTATACATTAAATTTACTAAAGGGTAGTTATTTGTGTAATTTTTATGGGGAATATTGAAGGTTTCTCCAAGAGTTGCTTTAATAACCGTTCTTGGTCGGCATCGCATGTCATACGTTCGGCCTTTTCGTGCCCGTACAGTCGGTTAGGTTAGATTAACGTCCCGTTTTGAAGCAAGACGAGGGCTATTTAGGGACGGACCTCGTAATTTTGAACCGCGGTCAGATGACGAGGACGACACCTGAGCCCCCCACCTCTCCAAACTTCCGCGTCACACCAACGGGAGGACGTTTGGCCACTACGTATGATTTAGCGTGCAACAGGCCCCATACACGGCGGATCTTCAGTGCAGTCGGGCTTCGAACCTGCGACCCTCCGGTCCCGAGGTCGAGACCTTACCACTAGTCGGCGTCGCATGTCATGACGAGGAGAAAAATAGCATCGGTTAAAGTGAATTCGTCGCTACTTACGCATCTCGTTACATTTCCACTATTATTTTTTGTATTTCTGAATATTGCTAAGAGATGGCGACTTTCGGAGAGTATTTTGTTTTAATTTAAAAGTTGGGTGCATTGTAGGGAAAACTGGAGATCAGTGAAAGGGATATCACATGCACGACCACCAGTAGGTCAAGCAAAAACTGCTTACTGACAAAAAATATTTTGCATTTTCGAATTCAAGATAGAACATATATTAATTTTCAGCAATAAAAAAAATCTTTGAGGGTCGGAAATAAAAAATAAAAAAAAACGACCAAAAAGGGGTTAAATACCGTTTTTTGCTACAGAATCAATTACGGCGTCTCAAAAAAAAGTACCTTTATAGTGACATTTCCGATCAAAAACGATATTTTAATCTGAACTTTTAGTTAATATAATCAAATTTCACTAATAATATTGAACAATGAATTTTTGTATCAAGGTTCCATCTATAATACATAAAAATGGCTGAAAATACAGTTGTATCAATTTATTTTTTTTCTTCTTTCCTTTTCTGAAGGTTGAGGCAAAGTTTTTACATAAATATTCAATCATCAGTTGTCTATGTGAGAACTTGTATTTCATGCCTGTTCACTTCTCATACAAGAAGCATATAGACGAAAATAAAAATATCTATTTCCATTAGTTTTGCATGAGGGAAGAGCAGAACATTTTTAGACATTTTTAATCCGTATAAATCGTTTCCAAGTATCATTTGCTTTCCGAGAACTCACACTGTGAGAATTTAATTAACAATAATGTTTTCTGGATGTGTAGCAGTGCATAAGCATCTTACTTAACGTGGAGTGGCACTTACATGCATGTTCCTGCGTCTAAACTCATATTACCTGCGAAGAATTTGAATTAATTCTTGTCCTTTCTTACGGAAATATGTTAATGGCTTATTTACCCCATTTTTGTTGTATTAATTGAAAAAAATCAAATGATTCTATATCGTATAGATCTATTGACAACGAAATAAGAGCAAATGAGATCAAATCATATTTACAATTTGCATAATATTACTGATTATTAAAATAGCTGTTTATTTTTCTCTGAAAATCTTAAGGGAATAAGGAAACGAATAACAATTTCATTTATCCCCAAGACTGTTTTTCCTGTCCTTCCAGCGAAACAAACAATTCATTTAAACGTATAATCAAGAAATATTTGACAGCAAAAATCTTTTTTTTAAAAAAAGGAAGTGATTATTTGCAGGTACTGTACCTGCGAATAAAACGTTATTTGCAGGCACACTGTACCTACAGGTAAAACGTTATTTGCAGGTATATTCTACTTACGGATTACTTGCAGGTTTTTTCAAATTCAATATGCTTCTGTAGAAGTTTTAAAATGTTCTTTTTGTACTAGAAACGTTCTTTCTTTGTTTATGAGATTATTAAAAGAAATATTAATGCTACTTTGTGAGAATTTTCAGTTTCTCATCGGAGACATGCGACGTTTTTGTTTCACATTTAATTTGGTCTTGAGAGCTGATTTCCGATTCATTTGATTGAATTTGGTTAAGAAAATATATTTACTGATTCTTTTTCAGTCATAAGATTAAACCACATGTCAAATTATCAATAAAAAACAAATATCAGATCCTAATGAGCTCCAAAGACCCGAAAGATGTCTTACGAAATTTTAAATTTACCGTTGCAGTTGACGGAAACCCCCAAGTCAATAGTCTGAATCTGCTATAATCCCATTTACAAAATGCAAATATACATTGAAGAAAATGCAGAATTAACCGTCGTTAAAAATTTTAACAAAGGGTGAAAAGCTAAAGAAGTAAACTAAACGATCCCGTACCTCTTCATATGACGGTTCAGTGGTATGGTCGTAAAGTACTTTCTTACAAACCGGAAGGTCATGGGATCGAATCTAACTAATAAGTTAGGGTTTTTTTTTTCGTACTCGCAAACGTAAACAAATCTGTTTAAGAATTTGAAATTTCCATATTTATTTTTAAAAGAGATGTCTATAAATTCAATTTCTTATTTGATTTTACTCTTCGTTTTCTAAACCTTGTTAATTTTCAAGCATATTTTAAATAACTATATTCTTACTCCCTTTCCACTACTCAATGCTTGCATGCGATTTAAATTTAAAAATGTATGAATATTTGCTTCGATGTCTCTTCAATCACTCCTATAGAAGAAAAATAATTTGAAGAATGTACACTGCCTAATAAATAACATTTTATCCAAATATACAGTACCTTCTAATCCCATAATCCAAAAATAGGTAGAATTCAATAATAAACAGCATCTCTGTACTTCAGTTTTTAACAATGGATTAAAAATGAACTATTAAATATTTGTAGAAATGAAGAAAAGGTTTGAATGTAAGTCCAGCAATGAGAAATAATGTCTAGAATTATATTTAAACATCTTTTTTAAATTATTCAGATTAGAGAAAACAATTCATTACCACTAATCATTTATTCCAAAACAGTAAATAACATTTTATCCGCAGATATTTTAATCGTTGAAACTAATTCCACTTGATCTGGTATAACTAAGTCCACGAGTCGAACTCAAAAAGGAAGCCAAAAGCACGCAGTGTTCCTCAGGCGGTCACCCTCCCAAGTACTGACCACGCGCGGTGCTACTTAATTAGGGCGATCGGACAAGAAGCAAATAACGCTATCCTATAAAAAAAGCATCTTATTTTTATGACAAAAAATTTTTAATTGATATAATTACTACCAAATATATTTACTACCTGTAGTTGGTGGGAAAAAATTTTTTATAAATAAAAAAAAAGATTAAGTGAAGACCAAATGAAAAACGTTTCAGTATTATCTAAAACCTAAATATCCGACAAAGAAGTTATACGTGTACTCTTTTAAATCATATAGTTGATAAATGCAAGGCAATTAATTTAATGGCATATGTTTTAATTACATTAATAAACCTAAAATCCAGGTAATTAAGTCTGCAGACATCGATTTTTTATTATATTACGAGTTTATTCTACCTTAATGCCCATCCAAAACAGGATCATCTGTAGTATTTTTTGTAAACTTTAGGTCTTTTCCTCTTTCTAATAAACGAATTTCGTTCGCCGCTGCCCCGCCGGGGGGGGCGCCCCGTGCTTTTCGTTTAATCAAGTTCTTTGTCAAGATACTAACACTAAACCTTCTATGAATGATTGTAGTGTATTCCAGTAGCCATTTTCACTCGCAGTCATCTTTAGAGCGGAATAACGAACAAATGTGAACAATCACAGCATAATGTATTTTTGATATTTAATTCAACGCTATTTATTTTACCGGATATTTACTCATTGCTGTCTGACTCGTTAATTATTTTCGAGAAAACGCATTTAAAATCTGTTTGACTTCAGTTCGTTCCTAAATAAATGTTTCTATTGCTTCAGAGAATATAATGTTTCGACTTTTTTTTTCTGTTTCCCCTTTGCCTTAAATCTTAGTAAAAATATTAATTTTTATCTCCATCGAGATCTTTATAAAGTTTTCTGCGAGTGAAAATAGTTTCCATTTCCCAAACAAAACAAACTTTGTTAAATGTCTGACCCTGAGTTTAATTTATCGCCGTTGCAAATCCTATACTTCCAGGAAAAAGAGTAGAATAGAAGAGAAAGAAGTGAAGAGAGGTTGAATAAAACCAACTTGCAGTATTTTTTAAATGCATTTGTGTTTCTAATGCTAGATAAATTTCAAGTTGCAAGTGATCCGTAAGCCTTTTGCACAAACGCATTATTTCATTTTTCTGTTTTCTCAATTCGCTAACATTTAGATTTGCGGCGTAATATTTCATTTCCACCGGGTATTATAATAAATAACGAACCTGAAAAAAATCACGGAAATCGCTGCTCCCTCCAAATAGACAGATGATTACTTCCCACAAATTTGAGCTATGTGTTTCTCTTAATTCAGAAAAATTAATTCATTTTTTAAGCTTTTCAGCTTGTCCGAATTACTCCTTGAAGTGACATCAACTAATTTTGATATATGACCACATATGTGCGCAGCGTTTGGAAAAAAAATCCCTCCAAAAAACGCTTACGAGAAGGCTTTTTGCTTCCCCCTTCGGGATGCAACATTTTACTTTTGAAGACTTTTAAGACCGGCATAATAAGATTTTCTGATTAAACTGGGCCAGATCCCCGCAAGGCAGCAGGCGCCATGTCTCGGCCAATAGAGTCATTTTTCACAGACTGGCGAGAGTTAATTCTAATGGCATGAATGAACCTGTGTTCATTCGACAATGGCAACTTCCAGTTTTGTGTTGCTCTTTCAAACGGAAGCGTCGAGCTCTCTCAAAAGACGCTTCCCCCCTTCATGCCGCACACATCCATACACACAGTCAGTCGTCTCTTTTGTATAGAAAGTGGTGTACGATGTTGTGAATAATGTGATTAATGCAATCTTGCCGCAACAAATGTGCCTCTGCGACAGAAAACAAGAAATTAGGAACCGCTTCCCCCCTCAACATCGCTTCATAAATAAAACCGCAGAAACGTGAGGAGAACAATAAATTGTCTGTCGACGTTTTGAAGATAGAAGACCACGATAATAAATTAATACCTTGTTTTGGGGGACACTTCGCGCTTACGCTCCGTTACTTAGGCCTTTCTTTCCCTTCGTTAAAAAGGAACGGCAAAGAAAAAAGCAAAGGATGAAAAAAATAAAAGAGTTTTTGCGTGTGGAGCAAAAATGAAAGTACATTTTAGAGAGCATGGAATTCTCTTTCAGCAGTAATGAGCAGACTTTTTATACATTTTTTCCCCTTCTATATATTTTATTTTAGAAAATCGAAAATGTGTTTAAATGTTTGCTTCTGGTATTTATAATATTTTCTTGCTTCGGAAAGAAAAAGCGCTTAACCTCGTTAGTCACGTTAAATTTTGTTGTTATTTTTCCTTTATTTCCCTCTCAGAGCAAAGATCTTTTCCGGGTAATTGAAAACTTATATCTAAATTTCTTTTTCTTTATCTTCATTAAAGGAATGCTTCTGGTAACTTTCTCTTTCCATCTGAACTCGGAAATAATCGGATTATTGCACTCTTAACTAATTATTTAAACTGAATCCCAGTTTTACAGTTAATAAATAGATATGTGCTTCTCCTTTTATTAAAATTGGTTATATTTCAGAATTTACGACAAGTAATCTGATGGCCTATAGCTTAGTGCACAGCATCACATTTTATGCATAAAATTGTTTAAATTGCATCTTCTATATAGCATCACATTAGTAGCAACACATTTTAGTGTATTTAAAACATAATCATACTGTTTACTGGATTTATTTGCAAAAAGTGCATTTGAAACAACTCTCCAAGTAATCAAATAACCGAGTTGTATTTATACGCACTAGCATTTTAAGCTCTTAACGTCGAAAATAATTAGTACACATAAGTTTGCCTCTAATAACATTCATTAGGTAATGAATCGTATCTGATTGCACTTTAAGGTTGAAATGTATTACATGTCAAAAAAGAACGTACATTTCCATGCATTTAATAAATAATGAATTTAAAAATTGCTTGTCAACTGCCGAGTTTAAAATAATAAGTCGGAAGGTGAATAAAAAGCACTTTTAATCTAACAAATAGAACTTAAGTTAAAAACAGAATAGGGTTTCAGTCCTTACATGAAATGCATGTGACACATCAAGAAATATTTCACAAATACCAGGTAAAAATTGTACCAATTTTCTGTCATCTTTCACCTGCTTTGATTGATAACCACTCTTCATTCCCTCCGCACAATAAAAAAAATACTTGACTGTTTAAATTGAAGCTTCAAGAGAGAGAGAGAGAAAAACATACATTACTGTGTTTAAAATTTTTAAATTAAAGCTTGGGGAAAAACTATGATAGGCATAACTTTTCCTCCCCTTCAGTATTGACTCTCAGAAATACTGAGCAGATGTTTATTGTATGAAACAATCTCCAATGTCTATCTGGGTGATTTATCCTTTAAAAATAAAATCTGAAGTAATGGTTTGTGATATTTTTGAAATAATTTTTCTTAAAATTCTTTAGAATTTTGCCTCAAATCTAATAAAGCATCTAAAGTTTTCACAAAAAGAATCGGTAAATTAACTTCTTTAAACCATTAACCGAATAAATGTTAAAAATTTAGTCGTCTTGATGCTAATCATTAATACATAGTGAATCCCATTAATGAATTTCTTTTTCTTTCGAAGGATTGCTGTGGCTTATGGTAGAATCTTAGCGGTGGAGCCGGAGGATCGAGTGTTAAAAAAAAACCATTGCACCGAAGATCCCCCCCTTCATGTGATCTTTATAAAGTTTAATCTCTGGTGAGGTGAGGAAATTTGGAGAAAGAAGTGTCATGCAAAGCGTCAGCCTCTTGGATTCAATATACTTCAAATTGAAAAATCTTCACCTAAAAGAACTCGCTCAAATTCAAAACTGATATTTATCTAATAAATCTACGTCCTTCTCGCTAAAAATTTCGCCTTTCACTTTAAAATTTTGAACCAAATATGGCATCAAGATTAAAAGTGAAAGGCAATTGCAGGTGCTTTCTCTAAAAAGCGGCGAAAGACGCTGCGGTCAAATAATTATTTGGAGCAGACTTTGCGGATCATAAGACGGAAAGAATGATTTTTCAAGGCTGGTCAGAACAATCTGCAAGGTTATACCCTTTCTTCCACACGGGAACTGTTGATAACATCTTTATTAGTATCCTGCTGATTATTCGCATAATATCCATCATAATCGTAATCATCAGAAGGATCACTTGGACTTCTATATACACATTAATCACTTTCAGGAAGTTTTTGTTCGATGGTTTTTAAATACAGTTTCTGTTTTTCGCCACTATTGGAGGCAAGTATAGAGTACCGACTCTTGCACCAAAATTTCTCATAATATAATTTACACTTAATGTACCTTACTTCTTCCCATAAATTTAGGGGAAGGTGGAGTACCTTGAACCTATGCCGATTTTAGCGCCATCTGTATAGATGTATAGAAAATGTTATATGTATTTTGTACACTTGCCACCAGAGGTCCCAGTGTACCTGAACTTATTTGTCAAGGTGCTCATTTGAATGAATGAATCATGAAAAAGGAAATTGACCCATCAAAAGTAATTTTTTCCTGTTGAATTTTGTGTTAATAGTTCCTAAACATACATAAATTACTTTATAGTAAAATGCCTAACTTATAAAGCACAGTTTTAGCTATAATAACATGTGTTAGAAATTATGTTAAGTCTAACCTCAATTTAGTAGTCAGCCATTTTCCATGAAATGGCCAAGTGGTGTACCTTGGACCATGCACAAGTGGTGTACCTTGGACCATGCACAAGTGGTGTGCCTTGGTGCATGACCACTACATGGTCTACCACTTATGTTGTGGAAAAATGCGATGTAATGTGGAAGTTACCACATCCCGTGTTGACTGGAGGATCTGAAAGGCAGCTTCGGAAATTAACATTTGGAAATGACTTGTCTAATTACAATGTTGGTTAAGCCTACTCATAGGAATGGAACTGTTGCTGTAATAATTTTATATTCGGTCTAATCCAAGACCTCATTAAGTAAAAGTGCTCATTAACATTTTTCTGTAGCTAAAATACCAATAAATGTGTATGTTCAAACTATACCCATGGTGTACCTTGGTTCTATTTGCACTTTTTTTTAAATTGTAAATAATGCATTGAAATTCTTTTTTTAAAAATCTACAAAAAATATATGTTGTGTATAAAGGCCTAAAATATGAAAGAAAAATTGTTTTGTTACCTTTCTTTTAGTAATTATCCAATTAAAAATTAAAAAGTAAAAATGGGACCTAGGTACACCACCTTCCCCTATTTGGAATCTAAGGCGAGGAAAAAATAGCGATTTCATGCATGGTTTGTTGCTACTCTAAACTAATAATTTCAGCGCATTTTTGTTGATGCTTAATTTAACATCATAACCAAGTACTAATTTTCCCCTCAAGAAAATTGTAAATATGCAATATATTCAACAAGCTATTTTATAATGAGGAGCATGATAAATAGTTATTAATTTATTTTAAAGTCATAATAATTCCAGAAAAATTTCCCAATTGAATTTTTATATGAATTTACCGTTTCAAAACTACGTCGGGGCTAATTCAGTATCGACTTAGTAATTCTGAATCGTAATGGAATAAATTAAGATTATTACCTCCTTCGGATTCAAAGACGTATCTGCCTTGTCCATCGAATTACATAATTTTCGATATTTAAATCTGTAGTTAAGTCTGATATTCTGAAAAATCTTGCATGAAGCCTTTAAGGGAAGCTACAACTATTGGAGCAAGTAGGCAGGAAACAAAGGCCAAAACTAGATGAAAAGGTTTATTGAGAAACACTATATCCATCGCATATCTCATGCCGATATACATTTCAGTAAAACAAAATACTCACAGCCGTGTACGTGATTACAGATACAGTTAAAGTAAGAACCTATCAAAAAAGGAATCGAGTGCTATTCATAGGATCTGGCGCACTGGAGCTTTTCGATTAATATCACCAACGTGAACAGAAGCGTGAGACAGAAAGTATATAATCAGCAGGGATTGTATCAGAATAAAAGTAGAAATTTATTTAAAGAACAAAAATCACTTGGATACGAATATCTCAAGTTTCCCTTACTTTCTTATGTAGATTGAAATACCCATAGCAATCCCAAATGGTTAATAATGCCAACTAATTAGGAGGTTAAATAAATTTGTAGATCAAGGAGTTAATAAAGAAAGTTATATACGAGGGCCGGTTTTTTTCCAACATCCGATGAACCATAAAAAAAGAAGAGTAGAGAAACTAAATTTATTACCAAAAGTTACGTTCAAACATGGTTACTTTTCGACATAATCGCTGTGAAAATTCAGGCATTTGTCATATCGGTGAACAAGGTTTCCAATCCCCTCTTCGAAGAACAATGCCGCCAGTGGTGCGAGACGAGCCTTAATGTTGCTTTGAATCTCCTCAATTTTCTGGAAGCTTTGGCCTCCTAGCGAGTTCTTCAATTCAGGGAAGAGATGAAAATCACTCGTCGCTAAGTCTGGGCTATACACTGGGTGATCAGATACGTCTCTTTTAAACTGCTCCAGAAGCTGCTGGGTTACAACAGAACTGTGAGGGTGGGCGTTGTCATGAATGAGGACAACTCCAGAAGTCAGAATGGCTCTTCGCAGTCGTCTTAAAGTCAGACAAGAAACAGCTTCCTTGATCATTTTCTACAAACCAACCTTCTGCTTGAAGAAAGCGAGTAATACTGCCCAACTTACGGGTCTATTCCCCGGTTGGGTTGGAAGACGTCACTTTTTCCGCACGTTAACAACGGGAAAAGTGACGTCTCCCAACCCAACCAGGGGTACCAGAATAGCCCCTTTACACTTGGCGGGAGCATCAATTCTACAAGCCATGTTTACGTGCCAACAACTCAGTTCAAATTGTCCAGCTGGCGTCGGCAGCAGTTGAGATTATGGTTAGAGACATGCGCAGTCGCCCACAGCGAATCCCCACCTCCTACCACTTGTCTGCCTGTTTAGCGGCTCGATCGGGGGTTAGAAGAAAAGGTCCTTATAACATTTACAACTATGAAAGACTACAACAATTTATTTACTGATATCAAGAGCTGAAAAGTTTTAAGTTGCAAGACTTAAACTTAGCCCACAAAAGCTAACACTTTGGCACTTCCATTTTACAGATGGTTAATACTGATAAACGACACTATAACATTAGCCCATACCTTTTATCATCTCGGTGTTTGATTTGAAAGTAAGACCGTCTGTAGAGGCTGATATTTTCGTACCCTTCAAACCATGATCAAACGCAAACTGTGTATTGTGGATATATATAGAACATCTTTCTTTTTATATAAAATTTATATCACTATTTAAAAATGAAGTTTTCACCACGGTTTTTGCAGCTTCTTCCTCAGAACGCTAAAATTACTTTTGTAAAGCTGCTTTTTAAAAATAGATTGCAAGATTCAAAACTTTCTACGATATCGCAATCTAAACTAAGTTTGAGACAGTTTTGCTCCGAACAACTCAATAAGTGATAATAAAATATGAAACAACGCACAGTGTATTCTTTGTTGATTCTAAGATCACTAAAGTCCACGATGTGAAACAGTTTACTTCTAACAATATTACACTTTTTGCTATCGGTTGAATTCGATGATTTTCATTGTTGCAAAAATTGCTCTGCCTGGTATCAAAATTACAGTGTTAGTGCTTCTAAGTTAATGGCATCTTTGTGCAGTAGGTATTAAACTGTTTTCACTAACAATCGTACGCTATCTGAGAATTAGTAGACAGCAAAACAAACAATATATGTCCTATAACGTTAGGTCGCAATCTATTTGTACTGGCAGTAAAAAGTAAAAGAAACGTTACTCGTCCATATTAATCCTTTTTTAGAGAGTAAAACAAAGAGACTGAAATACAAAATGCATGGCGAAATGCCATTCGTATCACAGAAATGCCTAAAAAGAGCTGATGAAATTAATGTCTCTATTATCGGTCGCCCATATTGGCGAAAGAAGGTTTGAGACATCCTTTGGAAGATCCCAAATTGAGTGTTAATTTTGTTCGCAACACACCATGCCATAGTCTACCACATCCATTCCACCTTTGAAGGCACGTTATATTTAAAAATTGTATAAGGTGGCAGAAAGGTGTGCCTGTATAAACGAAAAGTCATGTTGTATAGTAAGCTAAACAAACAGCAACAGAATTGTCTAACAGACACATGGTTCCCCAGCACCCGTTGGACATTCTGGTAAAAGAAAAGGTCCTAGATATGATCACCATTAGTACTAGCCTAAATATTGGAGAATATCTGTGTTTATGAGATGTATTCGTAGTCGCGCTTGTGGAGTTTCTCTCAGCAGAAACAAATTGATATCTGGCCCTATGAGTGGACTGTGAGCTTACCTTTATACAAAAATATTTCTTTTGCCTGTAAATTATCACCCCCCTTTTTTTCTTTTTGGTGGAAGTGTTCATTGACATCCTGTGTACAACCAATTCTTCAGTTACTTGAAGAATCGGGAACTTGCCTAATACCCTTCCAATCAAATTCCGCCACCCAAGACACCACCAACATAAGCCTTAATTCGTTGTGAGATGTCATTCTAAAAAGGAAATACAACTCTCTACAGTAACAATCGAACAGTTTCAGAGACGGTGAGAAAAGTTTTGATTTGAAACGGCTCTGTAGAAGCAACGAATTAAGTTTTAAAACTCTCACTGTTCGCACAATCTATTAACCCCTTGACCTACGAATTTATTTAACCTTCTAATTAAATCACATATCCTCGTTGAGATATTTATTGTTATTTCAGTCCATATAAGAACGTAAAGAACATTTGAGTTAAGAGTTTCCTGAGGATTTTGTCTTTTAAATTAATTGCTACTTTGATTTAATTACGGATTTAAATATTTAAAAATCTGTAATTCGATGGTGCAAGAGTCAGACACATATTTGTATGCGAAGGGGTTAAAAACATTAGTAAATGATACTTTCTGAAGCATACCTTCCACCAGAATTTTTCTTCCAAAATTTTTGTAAAGATTAGGCCTCTAGCTTTCTTATATAGATGAGACCTAACTATTCCGCATAGTTTAAGTCTATGTCGGACAAAATTATTTGGCAAAAACAGAATTAGAAAAGACCCAGTTCTGTTCAGTGCTTCAGAGTTTTTCTATTAAAACTTTTTATTGATAATATTTTTAACATTCTCAAGAATAAAAGGAAATATCAACAATAAACCAAAAAAATAGAATGAACTTTTCTATGCGCAATTGGAATTTGTCAATGAAACTCTGCATACTTTACTAATTTACTTAAATAAATTTATGATTAATTTAATGACAGATCACTTCTTTTAGATCACAAACTTTTGTCATTGGTGAGATAGTTATAGTAAGATATTCTAGAAATACTTAGAACAGTCTTTTTCATTCTCTAAATTCATGAGGATGTCGATGTCTTTTCTAATATTATGACCAGATTCCGCGCACCAAAGGACTATCAAAGCAGATGTCTACATCTTGATATTCAGACATGTCATTTAAATCTGACTTATGTTAATCTCATCGATGGGTGCCTTTTTCTATGGATTCATTTCATAAGAGTACTCAAATGTAATGAGTACGTTAACTAATTATTGATAATCGTCCATCTGCCTTCTAGAAATAATTTCTAGGCTAAGCACCGTACTCTAAACGATCGATTAAGCGTGTTACGCAGTAAGTTCATCGACTAACTGCAGGAAAGATAATCGAAAATTACTGCTAATTGAATGAAATCCTTTTAAAGCCAAGATTCTATTCAATAGCACTACAAATTAAGTTTTGATTCTTGCTTAAAGTATACAATTTAAAATAATTAAGCATTTTGATGTGCCCAAGTATTTTAATAGTTTAATTCATCACACAGATTCTTAAGTTAGAAGAGTTTTCGGAGGATTGGATTTAATGCAGATGGATATGATTAGCCTTTTCAGATTCCAATATTAGTCAAACCTGTAAGATCAAAAATACTCAATTGCAAGTCAAACTCCTTGTTCTAACTTTGGAAACTAATTTTGGACCCAGTTTCTACAAGCGAAGAGCAGATGGAGTGCTGTTGTTCGTACACAAAAATTCTGAGAGTTTGTCCGTGCGAAGTGCTAAGACAGGATCGCAGACTATGCACACAAAACGCGAAACACCTCGAACCTGAAATGGTTTAATTACTTTATAATAGATTCTAAATAAAATAAAAATTATGTGTGTAAGAGTAAGTAAAATAAACCTATATTCTTATGTTCTCTTAGCTTCTCATGCTTCTAGATTATTTGGAGTGGACAAAACAGGAATAATAGCTCAGAAATATATGAATTTCTTAGTTTATTAAATATAATTGAATACCCACCCAAACGAAGCTTATATACTTTTTGCTCATAATAATCTTAAGACCTATTATTAATTGGAAAACATAAGGAAGATTACTTCAGATGGAGGAATCTAAAACGCAATGCGTGTTTTCTCAATTTTTGAATTTGGTACAGGTATTGCATTTGTCAGTTTCTCAATGGTACAATTTGATTTTGGTATAAAAGATAATTTTAACAGTATTTCCTCGTCCCCCCCCCCTCTCGAATTTTTTAAACTCATAATGGTTTTCATTTTCATTAAAAAATTCCAACCTGAAACAAAAAAAGAAGTCTCAAAGTTGCAGGAATCCTGAACATGTAAAACGAATAGAAAAGATTCAGTTTATAATTAGTTTAAATCATCTATATATTAAACTCGAGGAATCTTTAGTCGGTTACAGAAATTACATCAATAAAACTGGAAAAAATATCTTTCTTTAGAAGTTAGCAGTTGAGTCGGGCTTTTTACTGAATCTGCATTAAGAATCAGAACAAGCACTGATTTAAAGAAATATTTGAACACATTTTGTGCCGGGTAAGTAAAAATACGTTTGAAGTTCAATTACGAATCACCATATAAGCAAGTTCCATAGATGGTAAATGCGACTCCAAATGTGTTAAGCTAAAATTAGAAAATTTTCTGTTGATCTGTTTTGGAAATTTCAGAGACATATAAACGTCTTGAATTTGATGAAGAAAAGTTGCAAGTAAAACCACAGAAATATACGCATTGAAGGTATAGATCCAATCAGAGCAACTATTCTTAAAAGATTTTGCTTCATGCATTCCCTGATATAGCAATCAATAATATGTAAATAATGTACGTCTAACTTTCAGATATGAAAAGTGAAACGCTATGCAACATCACAAGAAGAAAAATCAATATTGTTACGAAATACAAATTATTATACGGAGCAAATTTTCTATTTGTAATCTGGGTATACCAAAAAAAGTTATTTTAAGAGGTGTTTTGATATCTAACTATAAAAAAAAATATTTAGAAAGTTACGATTCTCAAGTTTTTAGTTCCCAGACAATAATAATTAGCGTCATTGTTACTTCTATATTTTTAAATCTGATTATTTTTAGCACTATGGAACCTTTCTAAAAGTATTTACATACCACAATTTGAGAGTTATTTTAAAAAGAATCGATTGCTAACAATACGGAAAGACATCACATCACAGGTTTTGAACCACTGACAGAGATTGTTATTTGCAACACGGTGATGAAAAATTGTATCGTAGCACTTTAGAATTTTGATAAACTATTTGAAAGTTAAAGAAGCAAATGTCAGACAACATTCTGTTGGGAATTTTTTATTAAGTTAAACCCGTCGGGGTAAACACTGATGTGTATATATATCTTTCCTTACCTTATTATTTTCTCAACAGAAATAAAATTCCGATTATAGAGTAGGATTGTAAATACAAAGACACTTAAAGAAACGTCAAAGGTTAAAACTGGCATGAACATTAATAGTGCATCGAAATTCAGTAACTTGCAAAACTGATAACATTTAGGTTTTTGCTTACAATTGGCGCTATAGCGACTTTCAACTCATTAAAAATGGATAAATTTGGAATATTGTTACCTGTGTCACGGAGGGAAATAGCGGTTTCAGGCATATATCTGCTGAGTGTGTTTTTCGGATGTTTATTACTGACTCACTTTTATTTTGAGTGACTCATCCCCCGCCTAGAAGATTCCTTCAAATCCTAAATCCGCTTCCTCATTTTGACAGACGGCTGTCTGAAATAAACAAACATAAAAATCAGATTTCATTAACAAATATTAGTAGTATTACGTTCAGTCCATTTTGCATTTAGTATCAAGTTCAAGAAAAGTCTATTTCATTTATTTCAACAGTCCTCAGAAGTGTCTTTAATGCCGGATGTCCTGACTTTCAATTAAAGAGTTCACAAGTATTCTGTGAAGAATTCACAATTATTCTTCTTTAAAGGTCTAGAAGAGTGCACCTGAAATTGTAGTGGACATATTATCGATTCAGTACATCGGCAACTTGGCTGTCGAAAATTAAACTGTCACATCGTAAGTATTAAAAGCAGAGTCCATGGCTGGTAACCACTTGGGTAAGGCATACATAACCAATTAGCCTATTGATTGCTATATCAGAGAAGTTGTTTTATGTGTAGTGATACCTCTCTTCACTATCTCATCTGACTTGTCATTCCGAGATGAGAATATACGATCTTGATGGATCTGTCAGGGAAGCCCATGCGTGTAATGTTTGCCCACTTTGAAGCGCGTATTGCTACTCTATGCGCAGCCTCATTAACTGCTGTGCCTATGTAGACCTTGTACGAGTGAGTTGTCCACTAACTACCTCACCTCCTCAATAAAGTTTTTTTGCCTGAAACTTCGAGAGTTTTCAGTACATTCAATCCTGTCAGTAGACAGATTACAATTTACGTTTGGCCTATTGACTCGCTTCCATTGGAGAGCTATTTTAATGGGTTTCAGTTTGGTATGAGTGGCCGAACTGTAATAGATTTTCTAAAATGTACTGAAAGGTTCCTGTCAGCTGTGATCCGAACTATAATAGATATTCTAAAATGTATTGAACGGTTTCTGTCAGCTGTGATTCGAAGATAAAGAAGACTGTCCTTAATTTACTGATTGTGTTCGACCCATTTATAAAGAGTGCCATTTTGGAATATGGTCAGTTATTTTCTACTATAGTTTAGTTATGCTGCTTTGGCGGATCCAAATGTTAGACAATATTCTCATTTGGATCTTTAACACGTTCCGTGCCACGTGTATCTTCGATGGTACACGTGATACACACTAATCGTAAAGCTAAAACTGATCGCAGTGCCACGTGTGCCATGAATGGTACTACACTATGTGATAGCTACGCTAAACAAACTAATTACTTATGGATTGACGATATATAGAAATATTGCGTGATAATATATCTATCTTCAAAAATCTATCATCTAATTAGTCAAAACATGAAATGGCTGAATGAAAAGTCGAGCAAAAACGGCTTGGCATGGAAAGTGTTAAAGGACTTTGCACAGGAGTTGACGCTCGTTCTATTGTTCTTCTATTTATATCCGAGATTTTACTCTCCGCAGACTATATATAAAGGTAGAACTCCACTGATAACTTACTGAGACATTGCTGAGATCGCTCAAAATGTCTTGCGATTAGGGGCAGTAAAAATCGCTGGCCGTTTGTTGTTTGTTGAACCTGCCTTGTTGTGACTGCCCACCGTACTGGTACAGCAGAAACAATTCTACGTTCAGAGGCTGTTTTCTTGAGGACCTTGAAAATTTTGTCCATAAGTCCTTTGCATGACATAACTATTGCTAATTTATTAAGCATTAGCAGGGCTTTTTTTATATGTAGGATATGGTCTGGTTCATTCATTATGTCAGCATTGTCTTGAGTTTGATGGATAGTTCGGTGAACGAATAGTACGGGGCACATTGGAATCTACCCTTCTTCTCTTACATTTACTTTTGGTGTGGCATTGTTCGAAAGAAAGTGCACAGAGGTGTCATGTCTCGAATATTAATAATTAATGTGGGCATTTTTATTGTTTTGTAGTTATTTATGGATCCCAGACATTTCTCGAGTGAAAGTTTAGAGTATTTAAAGTATATCTTATCTTTTATGATGATCTCCTTTCAGAAGTTAGTAGTTACTTATGGATACTTTGCCGTTATTTACTTAGCCAATCACATTTGCCTTCAATTTTACTTTTCATGTTGAACAAGGCTTTCAATACGTCTTTGTTCAATGAGTTTTGACCACTGGTCATGATAGTGAAATCTTCCTCCCGAACATCCTTTTCTACGTCGTATATTCATATTATTATTCTGAAGCTCTTTCAAATTGGCTTTTGAGCTTCCGTTTTGAATTAGGCATTAGAATTGTTGGCTTTTTGATTGACACTCATAAGACTTCTTCTAAGACTAAACAAACATTTATTAGAACATAAAAAACAACTATTACATTCCGTATCTGCGTACATCGTAACTTCGTTCAACCATATTCGTACTCATCTCTCATTTTAAATCAAATTCAAAGTAAGTCAACATCTGACTGTTGCACTCATCTGATATCATACACTGTTATAACAATAAATAAGTTGAAGTCATGCTTTTGTCAGGCATAAATATTAAATACGCTGACAGAATTGTTTTCTTTGATTATTTTGTTTATATTCAATTCAGTTCAGATTCAGATGTAACACGACCATTTAGACTTCTGTTAGTTGTTCTTCATTGCAAAAAATTTGGTTTTAGTGAATACAATTATTGCAAAGTGCTCTTCCCTTCTTCTAATAATGTCCCAGGTTTCTTTAGGTTAACCAACGATATGCGTCTTGTTGGGACCTCCTTCTTTACAGATTTATTTTTTTCTCTGTGAAATTGAAGCTAGATTTGTTAGCAGGCTCGTTAGGGACAGCTTGTCGTGATTCTCCTTCAGGAGTTCTGTTTAGCATTTCAAGCATCCAAATTCGACAGTTTGCTACGAGATGTCATCAAACAACGTATCGAGTTCCACTTTTATCCGTACATTGGTTAACTTGGCTTATCTTTGATGCGAATACCATGATTTGTGGCCTGGTTCTATACAACTCTGGGCTACTATCTCCTTATCCAAATTTGTTATGGACCTTGAACTATTCTTATCCGCAGCATCTAGAGCAGGGATGGCGAACCAATGGCACGCGACACAATATTTTGGGCACGCCACAGATCACAAAGTTCACTGTGAAGCATTGACACTACTATTTGACGGCACGTCTATGACCTCATTAAACATTTTTTTAGAGAAAATGGCACGTTGATACGTAAAGGTTCGCCACCCCTGATCTAGAGTTTCAGCAGCTGTTGCCTTATTTGACTAGTTTGTCAGGTTTTTTTTTTTTTTTTTAATTAACTTTAAGTAAGTTGCAAAGTCCGTGAGACTCATCTAGCTTGAGTGTGCGCCGGTTTTTGTAAACAGTTAGTAAGAACATTTCTGATTAATTAACTGTGTATTACATGCAGTCTTTCGTCATAAAGAAAAAGAAAAACCTATTACTACAAGCAAGAGAGAGAAATTTAAAATCTGTTAAAAAAACTTGGCTACAATATCCAAGAGGAGATTCGGGTTTTTATTCTAAAATTTTCAAAGACTTTCTTGGAGACCAGTTCCTATTCAGAAACTAAGTTCAACTTCCGAAAATTTCTTATGTTCCTTCCAGAGACTAAATTCCATTTAAAAGGTAATGACTGCGATCTTTAGAAATTTAAATACTAAGAAAAAAGTCAATTTAGAAATCCGAATCAAAAGCTGAGACATTCCAATTTTAAATACTCAATTAATTAAATTTTCAATTTAGACATATATCGTCTTGTAGAACACCAGAAACAGGTGAATATTTTGATGCGAGGACACAGGGGTCCGTAATCTCCGATCATGACAATGCTTCAAAAAGGGTGATACTGCACGTGTTGTAGATTTTTTTGATAATATAGTCATTTAATTATTGATTAAGAAGGACCGTATGAAGAAAGAAGCCGTATACTCCACCAATACACGGCGCATAGTTATTACCTTTTCAATTTCATTCATTTCTTTGACTATTATTATATTTAAATAATAAAGCGTCGGGACTATAGTGGGGCATTTTCTCCCGAGATCCCGGTCACGAATGAGTTAATCAAAACTATAATAACTCCCTTAAAATTTTACCTTATAGTTATACCTACTGATTATAGGATGGATCGCTAATTTACTTTTATGTTTTATTGCTATTATTAATTTTAGACTTCTAAACCAGTGTAAGTATTATGAAGTGGATTTCAGGAAGAAAGAATAGAACTCTCTGCATTACTTAATAGAATTAATCTCTTAGCAAATCTTGTATCATGATAGAATTAGAAAGAAATGTTATAGAGAAAATGGTAATTCCTATAAAGTAGCAGTTTCAATTGATTTATAAGAAACGACAGATAGAAATTTATTTGAAATGAGAGATATCAGATTAGTGGCCTGGAATAGNGAGATATCAGATTAGTGGCCTGGAATAGAGAGATATCAGATTAGTGGTAAACTGGAATAAACTTAAATCTCTTTTCACCTTGTAAAAATGGTAAAGTAGAAAAAGATAATGGATAAATGATATATTCGTAACAAGCCTTTGATGGTGTTTGATCAAATGAGACTGACTTTTTAAATATCGTCGACAGAAATGACATTTTCCAGTTACATGATCGAATAACTCCTGAACACAACTATCCAAGTTCTATGTTGCTGGATGATTTGAATTAATGCGAACAGAAGAAAAATGTAAGGCTATGGCGTTGGGTATCGATTCATAATCAGAGAAACTGCTCTATCCTGTGAATTAAGAGAATTATTAGAACGAATTTAGTACAGAAATAGCTTTGGGTCAGTGGGAACATTTTAAACATTTGAAATGTAATTTTTTTTTTGTTGCTGAATTACTTTAAGAATATGATATTTGAGTTTAGAAATTCTAGATATTATTGTGTTCCTGTTTTTAGTTTCTTGAAACACGACCTTTAACGCTTTTATAACTTCCATCTTAAAACTGTGGAGAATGTGTCTAAATTTATATGCAACATATTTAGAAGCAGTGGAATCTAACAAAATATCTATTTATTCCTCAAAATATTATGTATTCTAAAATAGTGCGAAAATTTCTGATATTCGCATATTAAAACTTTTTAGAAGTGTGCAAAAGAGTTGGATTAGAGATTCACAGCAACAGTTAAATCGAAGTAGTGAAATGCTAATAAGCACATTAATATTTATTAGAAAAAAAGCGAGATTTAAAACAGATAAATTTAGTAAATCATACTAGAAAGATCTAAAACGTGACCAGTTTTAGATGCCGTTAAATAGTATTAAATTCATTGTTGTCATGAACTTACTAATTGAAAAATCAAAATACTTTTTGAAATTTACAGTTTGTAAAGATTTTTTTATCTATAGTACTTGACACGAGAACATTAAAAATCACCTAAAATTTAACCTGCCAAAACAGCTACACAGATTTTCGAAACTGTTCATAATATTCTCATAGCTAGACAGCGTAGCACAGGAAACATACGCAAATATTGCAAAGACATCATTAAAATCTGTAAAAATTTAGACGAAAATAATTTCTTATTGTGTGCCATTGAGCCCAATATAATTTATTTCTTGCGAACCATGTTGTCTGTTTTCTCTATAAGAGCCCCCAACCACCACCACCCTCTGTAATCACCAAAAGTTTCATAGTTTCTGTCGTTTCAATAACCAATATAATTGCCCCAAAATAAGACATTTACATTTAATCAGGATCCCCTTAGACAACAATATCCAGTGTAGACGAAATTGAATACCTTTGAATGTTAAACCTCTTCTGTTTTGATATAACACATTTTTGTTGTACATCCTTTAGCTCGATTTTTGAAATTTCTACGTGCTTTATTTATTGATACAGTCAATTCAGAGCTTTTATCAAATTTTATATAACCAAAAATTTTAATATTTAACATTCCTGAGGCCAGACACTTTTAGTTAAAAGCCCTTTCAAAAACGTGATCAGAGATTCTTGAGTGAAAAATAGTTTCGGAAATTAAGTTCTTAACTTAGAATAGTAGACTACCGTACAACGAAGTTAAATTGTCGCGCATTGTATGAATACGTATTATAGGAAATCAAGCAGTTTATGGCAAATGATTACAATAGATTCCCATGTAGATACATTTCCCGTACGGCGAGATTTCAAACAATGCGTATTCATACAACTCGCTACCTTTTAACTCGTTATACCAGTCTACTGTACATTACTTATGATATATATGTAATTCTTTCAGATTCACGGTTAGCAATTAGTATTTTATGGCTTTCCTAACTTTATATAATGTTTGAAAAGTATTGTCTCAGTTAAAGAAGTTTCAATAGATGAATGTAAACAACTATACGAAATTATTTTTCTACTAACTGTAAGACATTCGAAATCAACTGTCACTGCCATTGTCCTTTCGTGTATTTTTAAATGTGCTTCGAATTTTTCTATGAATGATGATAGTACTGCAATATATAGGAAAAGAAAGACTATGCTCCTTCTTTATGATTATTTGCAACAAAATAATGTGCTTGCTTAGCAAGACAATGTTGCCATCATTTGATTGTTGAGAAAAGGTATTGCAGTGAGCATAATAGAGATTATATAATCATCTGTAGGAAGCAATAGGCTTTACAGGCGTACTTCTCACATTTTTGTTATAGAAAATTCTAATACTGTGTTTTACCGAAGATAAATATACACTCTACAATTATTTAAAACGCCATGTTCATACAGTCTGTCTTCCAACAACAGATAAACAATATTGAATCATTTTCTTGCTTATTGAGCATCTAAAGAATCTTTGTACAAAAGCTTTCCCGAAAACACTAAAGAAGGAAAACATTAAAAATTTCAAATAGCAACTAAAAGAGATAGTCAGGAAATTAAAAATCCCAGCTCTAAAGAAATCAGAATTTTGTTAATCAACTGCAAAATTAGCAGTGAAAATAATAGAAATTCTTACGCTTCCTAAACTGAAGTAATAGAAATCCTTCAATTCCTAAACCGAAATAAGGATTAAATGCAAAAATGTATTTTCTTTGCATTTTCTAATATATCATATTCTTTCGCATTATTTAGCATAAATGACAAGAAACTATGCTTAATAAATAATTGAATTCTACATCTCCACTTTGAGTAGTAAATGCAATTGTCTTCACTCGCATTTACTATTTAAGCTTAAATATTGGAATTTTTTTTAAAAAAAAGTATGACGAATAATTAAACTAGAATTATTTTGGGGGTGGGAAGAATTATTTAATTTTATTTTTTACATACTAAAACATTCAAAGACGACGGAAGAAAAAGAAAGTAATTTCTATAATCATACGAAGTTAGAAAAAGGTCACGTGACCTATCATATCACGCGATCGTTCGTTTGGCTTTCCATGAGGTTGTGTTCATGTAAAAAAGACATTTGGCAGCGCCAAAAGAGGAAATAATAGAAAAAAAGACACTTTCTCACTGCGAAATGAAATTATGGAGTAGAAACTGTCTGCAAATGTAAGTTTTTGTCTTTCAAATAAGTTAAAAGTTGCTTTTTAGAATCATTAAAACAGACCTAATAATCAAACTAGAAGCCCGTTATGTACAAAGCAAAGAATGTGTTAATTAAATAACGAGTCTGAATGTTTCCTTAAAAAGCAGTCAGGTTAACTACTTTAAGTTATTAAAAGAGACTTTCTGAGAGAATTAATGAAAGAACAGAATTTGATAGTCCTGTGTAAATGCAATCAATGGCTTGATCAGATAACGAAGGGTAGGAAAAGTAAAGGTTATTAACGCGGAGAAATTTAAATTTGTAGAATACAGATAATGGTTAAAGCACATAAGCTTACTTCGTAGACAAAAATTCCTGCTTTCGTAACGTCTAATGTGGAAGTATAATACTGAGAAACAAGCATCATGAAAAAATTTGTATTCGTGATTTATATTACCACTCTTTTTCTACGCTTTTCGTAAAAAATAAATACATAGCACCTAAAGTCCTGTTAGAACTATTCTGCATCGTTGTAGAGCACATTATATGATCTTATATGTTAAGAATTTTGAACATGCTTGATGATTTTAACGCTCCGATTTATTTTTGGGATTGGAATATTCCTTATTTAATTAAATATTGTATAGCAACGGATTCGGGAACCCTCCGCTCTTTTAAGCATGCGCCGGGCGAAGTTATTTTGATCAAAATAGGGGGAATGTGAAGAATGGAAGGGTGATGTTCACATTTTACTGAGACTGATCTAACAAAGAACTCCGGAAATGCGCTCGTACGACTCATTACCTGACACCCCTCTCGGGTGTAAAATCGTCCAAAAGTAGTAGTCTCGGAATCCGTTGCTGAACTATAGAGTTGCGATCCGCTACATTGTATCATTATTTTAATAAGTTTTGAAACACGCATACGTTTGAAACTCTTGAGATTGCAAATGACAGTCACCCGCATGCATTTTAGTCAATAATTCAACTTTCCCATTTTATCGATTATAATGCAATTATTATTAATAAAAAGGAATATTTCCTTTTGTACAATACAACAATGTTTTGTACAATACAATTAAGATTCCTTTATTTTACAAAATTAAATTATAAACCTGATCCTCAATGTCAAGCTGATATTCTCATTCATTATTTATTTGCACGCAGCGTATTTCTGATATGTGTGGGAAATTTTAAATTAAAAATGCAAGTCCGATTAAAATTGAAAATGAATACTTTTTACAGATCCACGAAGCAGAACTCCTCCTTTTGAAACAACAGCTTTTGATTTGATGATAAAGAATGTTAATATAAAAATCTGATATTTTTCTAAAATTAAATGCATTTGCGATCCCCAATTTAATGGGAAATTTTTAAGTTATGTTCTCGTTATTTAATTGATGAAATATATTTAAGAAAATAACGTCAGTAATTACCACCTGTGAAATTTTTAAAATTACTAATTGTTGTTACACCATACAAAGTTTTTTATAATCAGGACTCTCTCAAGAAGATTTTGGGTACGGTAAGGTATGATCATTTCTTTTTATTCAATTCAGATCAATTCAAGCTATACTTTACCAATCGCTCCCGGTTTCTTAAAAAGAATAGAACAAAAATACTTTAATACTTTTGAAATCATGCAACAAAATAATCAAATATCTGAATTTGCTACCTAATTATTCTGTAATATATTATTTAGTGTTATGTGTTTTAAATTCAACTTACCTATCCAATAAAATTACAGAGAAATGTTTGATTAAATTAAGAATGAAATCTATAAGTTAGTGAAGACACTAACTTGTAGTTAGTGTACAGAAGTTGTCTACTAACTTGTAGTTAGAAGACAAAAAGAAAAAAAAAATTGTAACGCACAAGGGAAAAAGCAATGATGATGGTAATAAAATTACATTCTCTAAAAACAAGTTCCCAGTGTCTAAAATGTAAGAATTTTAAATAACTAATTCATGCGTCGTAACTATTTATTTCTGCTTGGTAGATCTGAAATACATTATTTAAATCTACAATTAGGACTATTTTTGCGAAACAGTATGTTGAAATGAAGACCACATGATGTTTACCTCTGTATACCAACAAAAGAGCGTTCAAAGCAAAGGTCTTTCACATCGTAAATGCAGAGTTTATTTATAGACATACGAAATCATTTTTCTTGGCCTCTTTTCTCATGAAGAAGTGCTAATCTGCACACCTGTCTTCAAAAGAACAGGAATAGGTAAAGCAGGGAGATCGTAGAAAGGAAAGAATACTATTTTTGACTTACGCGTAGTGTTAGGTGCTTTAGATTGAAAGATGATGCGAAATTTAAATCCTCGAGACTTTTCTTGTAGGTTGTTTAAATAGCTCCCCGTCTCTAGCAGTTTTTTTTTTTCCTTATATAATATAAAGGGAGCCTTTTTTTCAGAATTAACAGTTTATGTTTATCTACTGTAATTTACAAGATGATTTTTACAAACTAAACTTTTTATATTTCAGTAATTTGTTTACCTCATAACCTTGCAGAAATTCTGACTGTACATTTTGATAAATAAAAGCTTTAAATTGTTCAGTCAAGGTAAAACGCAAAACAATTAAATGTGGAGATATGAAACCCAAAAGGCGTATTTATTTCTCAAGTATTTTTTTTAAAACTCTATAGAAAATCTCAAATATAGCCAGTGTTATCAAATTGTTAGCAAATATTCATCGCACAATACATTTACAAGAAAATTATATCTATTTTTAAGGATGAAGCTAAATTGTTAACTATTATTGAGCTGTGACATTTGCACTTTGTAAATGTCACTGCTGCTATTCCTGTTTTACCTATTCCTGTTTTTTTAGAGAAGGTATTTCTACTTAAAAGTTGGTACAAAAAATTTCCGATTTGCAACAAACGGAAAAAGCAAATTGCTGATGTTAAATATGACCACATCCAACAAACATATCGAAAATCATTTAAGGTATTGGAAACTTTGAAATTACGTGTATGAGATATTTCAAGAATTTTATTAGCCACATTTATGAAAAAATGTTCGAATTTCGGTAGTAACTATCTAAAAAGTAAATGAAGGAATTATACCGAAAAGAACAAAAAAAAAAAAAAATGCAGCGATGGTTTTAATCACTTTTTCGGATATTGAGATAAGCTAGAATAATCACAAAATTATTTTTAACATATAATGACACATATCAATACATATATTACAAGAAAATTGCAATACAAAGTTTGACTCGGATGACAAACTGCAAAAACATTTAAAAATTCGCATTTTTTAGAAAGATTTATTTTCTGGTTTTTGAATTCTTGAATTGATGCGTTCCTTTGATTAAAAATATTTTTTAAGAAAAACGTTTAAGGGGAGTTGGAACCACAAGTCCGTTAACTTTAACCCTGTTACTTCAATGCATCTTTTGTCAAAATCTGCTCTAGAAAAAATTGAGAAAATTTTTGAAATTTTTTATGGAAGTAAAATACACCTTTCTCATTTTACTGAAATGAGTTTTTGGTTAATTTTTAATTTTTTATAAATTTACAAAATATTTAATTAGACATAGTGTAATTTTACCCTATTTTGACGCAAAAAATTGTAAAAAATAAATTTGATTTTTTTTTCAAAAATCGTTTCAGTATAATGAGAAAGATGATAACTATTTTCAACGTAGGCATAAGTGTGATGATTATCATTAAATATAACTGCACTATTAAAATCCGACTGTATGTATGTATGTCCGGCTATCTTCTCACGAACCGCTGAATGGAGACACGCGAGGAAAGTAATAAAAGATGGGAAATAATTCAAGGAATCCATTTTGACCATTTAAATTCCGAAATTTTAATTAGAAAAAAGATATTAATTAAAATCTAATTTACAACAATACTTTTCATTGTTGCAGCGCAATTCAAATCGTTTTCATTGTTTAAACAAATATTATTTGCGTGTGTCTGTTTCATTGTTGAAAGCAACAACAATGCAATATGGATCCCTCGACAATGTAATATGGATGGCGTTGTGTGCGGGTTTTTGTAATTGAAACAAAGAAACAGTGAAGTTTAAATCGCTCAAATAGATTTTTTTTTTATTAAATAGGGTTTTTCCGTGAGGTTTTGCTTTGAGATTTCATGTATGCATTGCATCTTGCTTCATGCGTATATACTTCAGATTGAATAAATGGTAATTACATTTGTTTATTTACATCAGGGATGGAAAGTCGAGGAGTCGGCATTTTTTGGAGGAGTCAGAGTCGGCTAAAAATAATGCTGGAGCCTGAGTCGGTTTTACTACTATGTTTTAATTTATAAACTTTGGAAATGTGATTGTTCATTTTAAAATTGTATTAATTATTATACGGTTTATTGTATAAAAGTTTAACATAAAATTTGTTTTTTCCAAATCTCTCGTGTTTTACTTCAAACCATATTGTTTTAAGGTAATAAAGAGGCTTGGTTTGAAAGTTTTAATTCAACGATATAGGATTTAAAGGAGATATTTCTAGAAAAAAAGAGAATATATTTGTATAAAAAAATAAATAAAAATAAAATGAAAGCGAGAATATGAAAAATTATGGACCCCGGGCAACGCCGGGTTATTTCCTTCTCTCCATACTAAAGTCAGAAAAAAATAATCCCGGAATCGGATAAACTATTCATTTCGCCAGGACACGGTATATATTACAAAATAAGGATTTTTGTATTTTTTGCGAATTTTTAAAAATAAGTCGATTTCGACGCATTTTCACGGACAGAATATTTTAACCTCTCTTTTCTCCTTATTTAGGAGAGAATGCTGGGCATGTGTACGTGACCTCAGTTCTCTCCGCCAGAGAATGACGCATTATTCGAGATAGCCCGTGCAAATAATGCGCAGAAATCTCGATTTTCGCCGGGTTATTTCCTTCCTTCCGTACAAAGTCAGACAAAAAAAAAAAAAAAAAACAATTCCGGAATCAGATAGACCAGAGGTTCCCAACCTGTGGTACGCGTTTCCCTGGGGTTACGCAAAGGACCATTTGGGTGTAGGCGAAATAAAGTTGTTAATGGCGGAAACAAGAAAACATAAGGGATTAAAAAAGTTAGAGAATTTTTTCTCCAAATGAATATTTGGTATATAATAACTATACCACTTGAATAATTAATTAATACGAAGTGTAATTATTAGCTATCCTTATAAGTTAATGCAAAATTATTACAATACTGATTTCATTTGTTTTGGCGTTGAACTAATACTATTGTAAAAATGCAATAAAAAGTAAAATAAGTCCAGCAAATTTTATACAGGCAAATGTCAAATCCGAGTCATTTGACTTTTAAGCTGATCTAAGTATTGATGAAAACTTCTTTGCATAGACGGATGGTTAGTGGTTGTGGGGGAGGATATGTCAAAAATTAATCAAGGGGTAAGCGAGGGAATAAAGGATTGGAACCCCTGAGGTAGACCATTCATTTCGCCAGGACACGGTATAATTTTTTTTACAAAATAACATTTTTTTATTTTTTAAAAATAGTCGATTTTGACGAGTTTTCGTGGGCGGAATGTTTGAACAGCTATTTTCTCTTTATTTAGCAGAGAATGTTGGACATGTGTCACGTTACCTCACTTCTTTCCGCCAGGGAATGACGCATTATTCGAGATATCCCGTGCAACGCCGCGCCACGTAGCTAGTTTTAATTAACAGCCATATCTCCATACTTCAATAGTCATTTGTCTCTTTTTTACCATAAACTTTTCTTTCGTACGGTACGCCCTCGAAAGATTTTAGAATCCAAATTTAGCAACATTTACGAGTTTTCATTCATAATCTTTTTCATAATGCTTAAAATCAATGCATTCAGTTACTCTTTTGTTTTTGTATTCGTTAAAAAAAGCAAGCTTATGCATTTTATAATAGTAATTTAATCGGAATGATTCAAAATTAATGAAAATGAATATAATTAAGCGAATATAATTTTTTTTAACTTTTTAACTTTTCAATATATTTGGCCGTGATAAGTCGACGACGCGTGTGTTCCTAATCCCACGACATTTAAGCTTGCTTGATTATGTACTTAACCACACTATCTGAAGTGCTTTTCAAATTTGATTTATAACGTCGCGCTAGCACTGAGTTTCGATAAGCATCTGAACAAATTTATCATCCTCCTCATTTCTTTTACACAACCAGCTGAGTTGACTTCCGCGCTGGCTAGTCCCACATCGAAGATGTGCGCAATTAATAGAACTCGGCGATTTGAAAGGGGAGGGAAGACCTATTGGATTATATTTCCAAAAATATCCGTCAAAATAAATAAGTTTGCTTTAAAGCATTCCTCTGGGATTCGAAAAATCGGCCAAAAGGCTCTTTCTAATAGTCAGAAGCACTTCTGTAGCAACCTAGACGGTATGGTGGTACACTGAGGATGGATGTTGCCTATCGCATTACTGGTGAAAGAAAGACCACTGGGGAACCATAAATATGTCACTCGGGGTAGACAAGAAGAGGGTGCGTTCCATTGTCCAGGTGTCCAACAGAGGTCTAAAGCAAACCCAGTTTCATGAGTCCATCTGTTTCTAGCCCCCTTTCCTTTACTGTCCACGGGCAAAGGACGGTTATTAATGATGTTCAGGTTGGGTCAGCCATCGAAAAAGGGACCCAGGGAGTTTCTATAGCAACGCTCACTTCCGTTTTCTCTTATCTGTCATCTGGGTAGGGAATATTATTCCGAGTAATATTGGGGGTTTTCTTTGCATGCGTAAAAATGACTGGAGATCGCAGGATTTAGTAATGGATCTATGCAATAATTAGATCTTATTTTTTGTGCAACTTATTTTACTTATAGTAGGAACCCGCTGTTGAAAAACTTCATGTTTTCCCCAAAATGTATGTAAAGGGTTCTATTAGAGAGCATGGTATTGTTTTGTTCTGTAATTACATGACTATGCTATATGCGTATAGTTTTATATATTTTGACTTGCTGCTCATCTAGAATTATGTAATCTTAAGACACCACTGAATTTCAATCGGAAAGTAAATAAACTGATTCATAATGCAAAGTTCGAGTTACAATTTGGATTCAGAGCTAAAATTGATAAAATGTATACATAATTTGATAATATATAAATTCATATAATTAGATTTTGCAATAAAATTATGTTTAAATTTTGCAGAACTCCTATTAGAAATTTATATTTAATAATAACTATTTATTTCAACAAAATGATTATTCAATCAGGTAATAGACTCAAAATCTAAATAAGGATTTTGACTGATATTAAGAGATTTTTCGGGGAACGTATTCTATAGTGGATAATAGTTATAAAGATTCGAAAACATGCCCTTTTAAAAATATTTTTCTAACTTGTCTTCAAAACTCTTGTTCATTTGAAGTATGCTATTAGATTTATTCGAAAAATTGAGAGAAATTCATTGTTGTGTTAGTGTCCCTTTTTAGATTATTAATGGAGATATTTTTTTTCGTCAGTACGAAATCAGTGAGAGTAGTAGTTTTTATACAATCCCTCATAATTTGTATATTTTGGGGAAGTGCGGGCGTGGTATAGAGATGATGGCATTGATTGAAGAGATTCAGCCTGCCACTGAAAGGTACGAAAGATGAGAGAGAAAAGGAAAAAAGAAAAGACTCAGTTCATGTCTCAGTTAAAAGATGGTAGGAGCCAACTAGCCAAAACAGATGATGACAACATGTCCGAAAATGGCTTCATTTTCGTGGTGCGACAAGTTTATCTGACATGTTGCCCTTCATCGGTGGTTGCATTCACTGAAGTCTTTGTTTACGCTTATAATGCTGAAAACAAAAGCGTACGCGTAAATGCTGCTTACCGGTGGAGCAGGTGGTCTGGTAGAGTTTTTATTGATTCCTCAAAGCAGAAGTAGATTCGCTGTATTTCATTTGTATTACTATTGCAGAAAAGGAATGAGATCGGAACGAAGAATTTTGTTAAAGTTTTTACGTAAAACTCTTTGCAAATGAAAATATCGCCGAAAATACAAAACTCAATTTGTGATCTCGCCATTTAACAACACCACCTATCTCAATTTTTTGAAATTTCAAAGAGGAAGAAAATAATCAAATTTCCCCAACTAATAACGGATATTTCTGAAATTTTTTAACATCTGATATAAACATGAGACCGCAAATTCCTACAAAAATGTGAAAATAGATTTAGAAATATTCGTTATTGGTTGCGAAAAATTGAGTATTTTCTTCCTCTTTGAAACTTCAAAAAATTAAGATTAGTGGTGTTGCTTGTTAAGCGACGATCTATTTCATTTGGATAAAGTTGTTAGGAAAGAACACGCCCCATATTTATAAGTTAATTTACTTTCTTAAAGCAAATAAGGTTGTAAAATGTGAGTGATAAAAATCTAATTTGCATTCAAACTAAATTTTGTTTGTAAGTTAAAAGATAATATAAAAGAAATATTAAATCATTAATATAACGCTTCAAAGTCAATCATGAATCTTAAATCTTCCACTTAAATATCTGACATTAACTAGCAAATACGAGAGCGGTACGATAATAAAGGTACAGGTGGCTGGCGTACAAAGCACGCAGGTGCAATATTGTTGCTAATTGCATCACTCGATACGTTTAGGAGTGCAGTAAGTTAGACTGAAGTGTCATTTTGCTCAAGACACAATTGAGCTTCCGGGAAGCAAAGGAACATACAAAGTTTGAGGTACGCACAGTTATCAGATTTTTGAAAGCTGAATGAGTTAATCAGAGCGAAATTAATCGCAGATTGCAGGGTGTTTATGGGCCGAACATTTTAAGCCGAAAAGAAGTCACTGTTTGGTGCCAACAATTTAAAATGGACGAACGGAGAAGAAAAGAGGCAGACCAAGGACTTTACAAACTGATGGCAACTGCTCAAAAGTCTAAAATTTGATTAAGGAAGATCGTCGCATTAATGTTCGTGAAATTGCTGAAGTGACTGGAATTCCTTAGAGTACTGTTCATGAAATCATATGCGACCTAAACTTCCACAAATATCGGCTCGCTGCAAAACACCGTTCTAGAATACTTCAATAATCTTGACAAACAGCTGTACCACAAAGGGATGTTCACACTAGTGTCACGCTGGGATAAATGTCTCAACGTTTACGCAGATTATGTCGAAAAATAAACAAAAGTATGCAGTTTTTGTGAAATATATTAAATATTTTCTTGAATTATAACTGCCAGTATAATTTTGCTTTGTACCTTTATTATCGGACCACCCTCGTATTATTTTGTACTTATCATTATCATGGAAAGGTATATTTACTCTTTTAGGAACCTTGCGGGCAATATTAAAAACTTGTGATTCGATACATTCTGAGGAAATTATATTTTAGAAAGAATTTTAAATATTTCCGAATACTGCATTTTGAGTTATAAACTATTTTAACCCACGTGACAGAAAAAAAAAAAGCTTAACTATGGCTTTGTCGGAAATGGTCAGCCAAATCCGAATATATTAGAATAACTAATTGAAAATGAAAAAATTAGATCAGTTATCAGGAAAACTAGTAATATTGTCATTAAATGCAGAATTGCCGATATGCAAGCTATGGAATACTTGAAAACTATTAATTTGTTGTTTCCAGACACCAGTAACATTCTATGAAAATGAAATCCTCTCTTTCAAGGAAGAACTTGGGATACCATTTATTTACACCAACTAATAATTTCAAAGGAAATTTTGGGGAAATAATTTATTGCAAATTATTTTAAAACAGCAAATAGTTCTGCTCTTATAATTGGCTCTCATGCATTAAGAAAAGCTTTAACCTTCGAATGACCAGGTGGAAATTTGAAACATGAAAGGTCATTCAGTGACCCCATTGTTAAGAAACATGTATTTATTTACCATATCAAATAATACCCAAAACTTAGTTTTTAAAATAATTTAATAATATATGTAAGAGTTGCAGCCATAGAAAAAAAATAGAAAATGCAATGTAGTTGCAACAAACTACTTCAAAAATAAAAACATGATTAATTTACATTAGAATTAGAAATTCGAATACAAAATATGTTAAATTGAACTTAATTAATGATTTTGATTACTGCAATCATGTTATATTTTTGTTATGATATTGACATTATTTTTGCAAAGAAACCGATTGCACTTACCACATTCCTTTTTTTTTTGTCAAACGCACCGACAAATCAAACTATAATTTTTTGTGTTTATTTTTTCATGGGGGAAGCAATAACTTAAGAATTCGTAGTAAAATAGTGTAAAACTCAGCTATAAAAATACTGAAAGCATAATTTTATTTAATTAAACAATTATTCGGCAGAAACTGGCGTTATGACCCCATTTGCTAATATAAAGGTTAAAGCAATTTCATCCAAACATATCTTTGCGATTCAAAATATATAGATATTCGAGAAGAAATCATGACGTTACTCAAGAGGTTTTCAAAAGTAAGCATCCTGAAACACTTATTAATATCGTATTGTGGTAATTATTACTGACAATATCATTTTTTTTTCAACAAGGATGTAATAATGTTTCTCAATTTGTTGCTCATGAAAGCATTTAAGAAAAGATCCGTTTCAAGAATAAAACAAATAAAATCCCATGGATAGAGTAGCAATAAGATAGGTTAATAAGTTGGCCACATTATGCATTTCGTGCAAGGGAAATGATAAATTAAGTATCTTCTGACCTTATAATATACTAGTGATTTTTGCTTCTGTAAAATACCGAAGGATATTTTTAAACAGATGATTCAGTATTTAACTAATAGTAGAGGATAACTGTACTAAGTTTCCAAAATTTTAAATGTATCAATCAAATTGACTATTCAAGAAAATAGAACTCATAGAATCCAAATACTTGAGGTTAATGTATTTTCCTTCTTCTCTAATTTTTGTTTGTCATTATAGCAAGGCTACATTAGGCAAATGTGACAAGCAACGAGTAGCTTACATTTTATGCACAAAATATGTTACATTATGTGCTGATTACTTGAAACTTCCCTAAGAAAAACAAACATTTGTTTGAAAGTTTTTCCATTTAAAAATGCTAATTATTTTACTGTTATAAGCGTCAGCAGCTTCATTTCAGTTAGAAGCTAATTTTATTAAAAAAAGTTATTATTTTTGAGTTTTTCCCTTTGTTATTTTTGAAGTAAATAACTATTTTTCTTCTAAATCATAACCATCGGCATCAATGATTTGTTATTTTGATTTCATTTGATACAAAACTGATTTCGGAATAAAATTTTGCTACTGTGCGTTGAAACTTAAACTCTATTAACACGTTAATAGCCACGTGAAGAAATTACGATTCACACTTCGATCAAATACAATTCATACCTACTATCTAATCAGATGCCCCCTCCTCTACTGCAGTTAAGATATAGCACAGAAGGAGTCATCTAATTACATAGATGGTTCGAATTTCAGATGTGAATCGTGGCGACTGACGTGTTAACAAAACTTTTCAAATGTTTCCTTTAACATAACGAATTCAAATTTCTTAGTTAAAGGTAAATTAATAAAACAGAGAGCATTTGTTGCAATTCAATGGTATTAAAGCATTAATAATTATTTTAACTTCAGTAATATGCTTCTCATTTTTTAAAATTGTTTTAAAATATCAACGTCTTAGATGAGAAATCCTCTAGTCAACAAAATCTGGGAAGGCTTCGAGTTAATATGCTAAAACGCAAAATGATAACTAGTCTGACTGTACTACTCCTACTATGACGAACCTTGGGTACTTCAATAGTTAGCTTCAACTGAGGTTTGTTTGACGATGTTTATGCATTTGATTTTTTTTAACTCACATTATCTAAAGAAAATGCGATACCTCAGGATTATGTACAGAAAACGTTATTTAGTGTAGGATAATAATGTAAGAAACTTAGTATGTAGGTGCCTCAGTCGTCAAAAGGAATTTTTGTCTTAGTCAGTCCAAATAGTCACATGTTATTATATAAGTTCTATATTTATTTAGATTTTAAAAAATATTTCAATAGTTAATAAACCAATAATTGGTTTTTTATAAGCATGCTTTCTCTTTCAATGGTTTTGTCAAACAATTTGAATGTAAATATTCAACCTTAGCAATCACTAATTTACTGTGTTTTTTAATGTGATTGTGTTAAGACAAGGAATTTTTCAAGAAATCTTTTTTGGGATTTCTTCCCCCCAAAAATCAGCATAAAGTTTTAAACTGAGTTCGCTACATACTAAAGAAAGCTAGAGATGGGGAAAGGGGGCGATGTAAGTAGTTGTAATAGAAATCGTTAACTACATTTGAATGGAGCTGTTCAATGAAATGTTGTTCTCATATCTCGACTTAAGATGCAAGAATTACTTTTGTTATTTTAACTTTTCTTTTTCTTATTATTTTTCATGCTAACTTCCGCTATCTCACCTTAATAAAATTTGATTTAAAAGGAAAACAAAAGTGTTATACTGATGCCCTAAATCAGAGAGAGGATTCATATTGTTAGATAAGAGTAAACTTAAAATTTTGCTTTACTTTTGCTACATTTGGAATATATACAATTGAATCTGTTACTAAGAGAATCAAAATGGATTCACTACTCCTTTACGCAATATGCGCAGAAAGGTTTCAAGGCGGAGAAAAGCAAAAGCATTGGTTAGATTAAACATTATAAATTTCACTGTTGTTCTATTGAGATATATCCGAATAATTAAGAAAATATTATTAAAATCTCGCTGTTTACGCTGCTTTAGAGGTAATGGAAGTTTATTAAGTCAAAAAGCAGACATAGCACTAGTCTAATCCTGCAACGTATTAGTCCATTTACTATAATCCCCGTTGATCCAAAAGCAAAAAGAACTTGACAAAAAGGGGGAAGAGAAAGCTTCAATTCAATGCAAGATCATTCATCAGGCATATGCTGGACACAGAGATAGGGGTCACGTGTCGCACAGGGGGTGGGATTCGATTCCGGTGAGCCCTCAAATGGGACACCAGGGACCGATTTAGAAGTCTGGAGGATACTTGTTGACGACCCGCTCCCTAAACATAAAGTGGGAAGTAACGTGAATAGGCTTAAGGGAAATTAGCTCCCTTAATTAACACCCTGAATTGCCCTGGATTAACACGTGGTGCAATTTCACGGTTATGACCTGCTAATCCTTGTTCTTTAGGACATTTGTCAGCAATGGTGTAGAATTCCACACCGCAGGATGTAAAGGATTAACACGTGTTTCCTTGCGGAGTGGCCTGCGAGAGTCTGAGCACCATAAAAGCTTCGCACGTTCTGTAGAAAGATTTGTCTGGGGAGTGTATTGGGGTTCTTAAAGTGATAACATATGGTTTAGTTCACATCGGTCTTGTTGAATCATTCTTGGTCGGTCTTGATATTCTGAAAAGTCGATGCAGTAAAATATTTCTTAAATAAGACTTTTGAAAGATGATCATCAAAAGTAAAAGAAGTCGATGGAGTTTTCTTGAAAATCATGAATAGTTGGTAAGTTGACTCTTATTAATGTTATCTTGTTTTGTTGGACAAAAGCGATGGAAGTTCTTCAGAGATGCTTCATGCTATCTCGTTTCTGTATGCCTTTTAGATATTTTCCACAAATTAGTACCTTATTTTGCTTCTTATTACTTTACCGTTTTTTTTTTCTTCATTAAATATTCTTATATCATTGCATTTCTTATTTACATTCTACTTTATCATTATTTGTGATCATCCTTGCTCATACGAATGCTTCCTTGCAAAAAAGAATGATTTCTTTTAAGAAGTATGCTATAATTTTTGTTTAAATTTTTACTAAAATCGGTTTCTTAAATGTATTACTTGGCATGATTTTTTTAAAATGTGTTTATGCTGTGGAAATACCTATTCATAAAAGGAAGTACTAAGAAGTGAATGCCTCTTTTATTTAATCTGTTAGCTGCTTTGAAGTTTTTTCTAATAAAGAAATAGAATTATCTCTAAATATAATGCTTCGATAAAAAAATCCATAAATTTTACCCTTTATTAATTCTCAATAATACTTTACAGAATTTACAGAATAGATAATAATTACAGATAGATAGAAGAATAATTTACAGAAATATATAATCAGAGAGGGAAGATACAAAACATTGGAGAAAAAGAGCGAGAATTAAATAAAAAATATTTACATACATGTGACAAAAGAATTCAATAAAAACTATTTTCATTATGAAAGAATTCATAATAAGTTTAATATGAGATTTTGGAGCAAATACTGCGGCGTATTCCCCTTCCCTTTGCACGTGGAATTACAAACTGAGTGTAATATTTTTCATTTATGAAATATGTAACCGAATCGCATGCATTTACTTATATTTTATGCATCGTAATGTCCTTAGAGGAAAATACATGATGATTTTTGTCACAGTTTGAAGTTTTATTGACAATTAATTTCTATTTAAATAAGAAAAATGATTTACTTAGGCGACATTCCAAGCCATACATTCTTTTATGTTATTAAATCATAATCTGTTTGACTTTCATTCATAGTGCCTCACAAGAATACAAGTTAGTTACTTAAGATTTGAGAATTCCTCTCATTTGATCATAAGAAATATGTTGTGTGTATAAACATATTAATGTAAGAAAAATATTAACTTTTTCAGAAATGTTGTGGTAAATTCGTTTATTACATTCTTCATACTGAACGTGGCATATCGACTTTCTTATAATTTAGAAATCTTTTTCTATATTTGATATCAAAAGAAGAACTAATGAAAATGTCTTTATATAATTCGATTCTACTCTAGTGAATGATAGTGTTTTTGTGCTGAATCTAGATTTAGCAGACGGAGAACCTTAAAAATTGTCTTTAACAAAATTTTTAGGGCTGTATATTCGAGATAGTTATTTCGATTTTTTTAATGAATTATGAACTTTCAATTTTTAAAGTGTAATACATTTTGGTAGCTTTTATAGTAAACAAATTATTTATGTATTAGAATAGAGTTAGAAGCACACATTTAAAATTCAAAGCTGATATCGACATCATTTTTTGGTAGTTTTACTGCTTCCCACGCATTATCTACGATAAAAATATTTTATTTCTATTTTATACATTTTACAAAATTTCTCTTTATTACCACATCCCAATTATAAAGAGCCTAGTAAACTCACCTAGTAATTCATTATAGTAAACTAGTAATAGTAAGCACCTCTGTACCCTGCTATTGTTCTAATCAAAAGGAGTGAGAATAAAGCATTTGAGGCTTGGGAAATTTATTTTCGAAAAGTGTTGAGATAGTTTAGAGTTCTTATAACAAACAATACCGCTTCGACATGAAGGGTTTGCATGAAACGATGAAGTATTGTTTATGTATTATCTTTCAACAAAAGTGAAATTAATCGAAAAGAATAGAAATAAAACTATAAATGGTTACTTTACGCTTACAAAAATAACACATTACACTTATTTCTATATGAAAAAGTGAATTCTTAAACCATTTCTGTTGTCCTGTTCTTCCTTATGTAAGAGTACACAAGGAAGTTGATCCGAAAATAATTAGTAGCAGCTTTATTTAAAGTGAAAAATATGCCAAAGCCAAAGTGCAAAGAAAGTTGAGGTTTCCTAATATGTATTTAAATTGCATTATGGGAAATGAATTCTTGTTTTTTCTGTGCGGATGCATTTTGTCAATGTGGGAGGCCTGCGATCTGCATACCAGATCAGAAACCAACAATGCGCGAGTGAAAATGATGCTTCTCTTTTATTATGCAAGCGTTAAGTAAAGGAAGATAGGAGGCCGAAGAGAGCCTATCTGCTCTACACAGGGCGAATATTAATTAGCAACTGCCGGAGAAGAATATTCAAAGCATAACCTTCTCTTAAGGGCTGCAAGCTCATCAGTATGTATGTGACAGCTTCGCGAAAGATTAATGGGTTTTCCCGAGGCACATCTAACTTTGGCGTACACTACAAGGATGCTTTCCAGAAATATTTTTTCCAATTTTTTACTTGCATTTTGTTATTATTTCGTTTCTTTTTTTATTTCTCTCTTGCACAGCAAACTTAGTTTACGGAGATATAATTATTTCGTTGTTGTTTTTTTTCTCCCCTTTCGTTTTGTAAGCTGTTCGGTTTTTCTTGGCTTTTTTTCCCCTTTATTTTTCTTTCATTCTTTCTGTTTCTTTTTAACAACCTGAAATCTTTCGTACCTAAAGACAGAATGAAGGAAAGTCATTAACGTGGATTTTTCCTCCAAGGAATGCTTTATGAATGTTTCGCATTTTGCATTAGAAAAGGAACTGTTCAGAAATTTTTGCTTCGACCCACAGGGGAAACCTTCGTTTAAGGTCAGCATTGCTTGGTTACTGAGGAGCTTTGCAAGCCTGGAAAAGTATGTTGTAATGCTGATTCAACAACGAATAACTCAATAAAAATTACAAAACTCATTACTCATGTTAAGGGTGAAGTTTCGATTGGTTTGTAAAAGAAGAAAATAATAAGTTGAGTATTTTCAGATTATGAATTTTGAAGATTTATTTTCTCTCTACGTTTGAAATGTTATTTCACGAGTGTATTCTGAATTAAAGGCTGTAGGCATATCAAACAGTTTAAAACATATATGTCCTGGTGTTCAAAATTCCCAACATTTTCGTTTGTGTTCTAATGAGATGATATGCACAACCATTTATACAACTTGCTCTATAAAAATAAATTATTTTTACGTGTTTTTTTTTTTGCCTACAGTAGGATTAATAAATTTTATTTTAATGTTTAAGACAATTATGACGTTTTCAGACTTTAAAATGTACATCACGGCTCTTGTTGCAGATTAATTTTCGGTACACTCTAGTAATACATTTAGTTTTGCATACTGTAACAATCATGATTATCTATAACAACAAAAATGACAAGAGGCAAAGAAAATACAGAATAATTGAAAAAAAATCGTGTATACAAATGAAAAGCTTTATGAATGTGAAAGTCTGTATGATTGATGATCTGTATAATTTAAGAAGTTTTAAATTTAAAGGAATAACTGTAATTGCTTGTATAAACTTAAAATTACTGAAAACAAGTGAAGTAATTGCTTAATATTTGTTCCAAAAAAGGATAGAAAAAATTCAGCCTCACTTCCTAAGAATTCGGGAGTAGCAAAAGTACCCAGGAATTTTTTTTTCTCTCTTTCTGGGTTGAAGAGAAAGGAAAACTGAAAATAATTGATGGAGCAATTCTACGTATTATGTACATTTAAGTTTTTCACTCATTAGATTTGATTCCATTTTCAGTATAAGTGACTACTTTAGAAAGATTTCTTTTAAATCTAAAGCTACGCGAACTTGTCAAAACGATGATTATTATATGAGTTTTAAAACCATTTCGAATGTACGATTGAGATTGGAAAATTCTCTTCCTTTCCTTTTAATTTTTCTTTTACAGATATTTCTGTAAATTTATTTAGACCATAAAATAGTTCGTTTTTTCTCTGCAATATTTCAGATAAAAAGATTTGTGAAATACATTGATCTATGCATATGTTCACAACGAAATTTCGAAATGCCAACGGCCACCACAACAAAATAAACTGTAAATTACATAGTTTGAAAGAAAAAACTGTATAGTAAGCGAGAGTAATGGTAAAGAGTTGTAAATGCCTTATAAATTGTTATATTAAAGTTAAACGCTTTTCAAACGCATAATTGAAAATGAGAAGAAGAAAATAAATCTACGTACATTATTTTTTTAAGAATAAAATCAGTTTACGGATCCAAGGGAATTTTTCATCACATACATATATTCTAATAAAACTCCGAATTCCTTTTATATATCTGAGTTTTTAATCTTTACAATTCGTTTGTTAAAATATTATCAAGATCACACGGTTGCGAGGAATTTCAGTACTGCTTATTTTTCTGAATACTTTAAACTGTTATTTATCAGAATATATTCAAATATTACCTGATGACTCACGTGTCGTAATTGAGCTGCTGTTAACATTCAAGATAATAACTATTTAGCATACAAGTTCTCAGTTCTGTGTGTTACAATTGCGCTCTCCAGCAGAAGATAAACATTTTTATAATCAATAAATTATAATAAAAAAAGTTGTATCGTCCCTTTTTTCTTTCGAAATCTAACAGATGAGCGCAGAGCGCTTGGAGTTTTAACACATCTAATGAACAGCAACTCCTGTGCGAGAAGGAGCAACTGCCAAATATGGCAGACGTCCAGGTTGTGGAGTGCTGTGTTCCCCCATAATTATAAGTGGCGTCCATCAGAAAGAGGACAAATATAGTCATAAATCTTTACCCCTACAGAATTCCTAGCAGATCAATAGAGGAAAAGACCATAAATCGTACCGGTGACGATGCCAGTACCAACCCTTCCCGTTTCTTAAGGGGCACCCTCCCTTTGGAGGGTTCCTCTGCTTTTACCCCTTTCTTGACACGTAGGAGTCCTCGGGGAGTGCAGCCCGACTTTGTCAATTGCTTGCTGAGAGGAACGGCTCCTTTCTGGCCCCCTCACGGTCTGTCTTAACTTATTCTTGTCTGTATTCACAATCTATGCTGAAATGGTGTCGAAATAAATTTTATGTATTAAAATCTTAACACGCAAACTAACCATTCTGGATATCAACTATATATAAATCTGATTTCGATTTTTTCTTCTTTTTTTACTTTCTCGTGTTCCTTGTGTTTTCTAACATTTAAATGAAAATATTTTTGAAATTTCAACTACTTTAGAACTTTTAAAAATGTAAAGCGTAAATAGAATTCTTTCCCTCTATTCTGAAATTTTTGATACCTTGGCTATTTTGTTAATTGTAATAAACACCAAGATAATAATGGTATCTAAGTTATTATTCAAATTGCTTTAAAAGCAACAATAAATGCAGAATAAGATGTATAAGAATGCCACATTCAGTAAAATCATTTGATATATCTGAAATATTAGGATGGGTCATTATTCATATGGCTGGCTTATAAAGAGGAAAGAATAAAATCAAAAAGTAACGCTAATATTGGTAAAAACAGTTCGGTAACGTTAAATTTCTCAACTAATTCGTTTTTTTTAAAGGTTAAAAGAACAAGTCTTCTGAGATATTTATTTTGTAATGCAGTAAAAGTATTGTTTATTGCCACTTAGGTTATTTCAATATTAGCAAGCAGAATGATTTTTAGTAAGCTGCATTAGACTAACAATACGATAAAAATGAAATGTGTTCAGTTTATCTGTAACCACCTGGATCTTTTTAAAATGGTAATTTTTCTTCAATATTGATATGAATATAGGCATATATTTTATATTTAACAATAATCGGCTTTTCCTTCGGATTTTCAGATTTGTTTGAACTGAGATTAGGGTTCCTAAGTCGAATTTAAAAAAATCCTTTTTAATTTTAATAGCAGCCACATAAAAAGTCAGTTTAAAATTCGTCAGATATTAATGTGGATTGTGATGCTACAAAGTAATCCTTAAAATTACTGTAAAATGCTCGTAAGTGATTACATCAAAACTCTTTTCAAAATCCTAAATGGGATCAATAATAATATTTTTGATAACATTATTGCCTATAAATAATTAACTATAATATTTATTTACTTATTTTAATAGGGAATATTCACGTATCACAATCATTTGAAGCTTCATACCACCCGATTTCTTTTTCAAAGAGCCATTCTTTGTTATCTCAGCATTTGGAATATTTAGCAAAATAAGGCTAAGGATAAAGAACGCACAAGTTCTTTCTATCCGTAGCTTAGGTGATGGGTGGCAAGAGGGACATTTTTAAAAGGCACCGCGAAGCCAACTATTAGAGCTTTTAGAATCACTTTTGACAGCCGAATATAACGAAGGGGCTATAGAATACGGGCGCTATTTTTTCTCTTTGCACCACTGTTTCTAATTATTTGTTTTTTCCTATAAAAGTAACAATTAGCTTTCCATTCATTCTTCTTTATTTATTCCTTGGCATCTTTTCTGCGCCAAAAATTTGCTTCTTATCATATAAGAATTGAGAAACACCTAGATTTAGGGATTTTTCCAAAATATTTATACTGTAAATTAATAGATAGAAGACAATAAATAGTAAAATTACTGTCACTGCACAGGATAAGAAAAAAGGACAGATTTTGAACATACATATGGGAATGGACGCACAACAAAAGTCATTTGTTAGGAACAGAATTTCTAAAACTATGAATCCAGAGTCCGAATAAAGTCAAGTAGGAACATGCACTTTGCAGCTGCGGAAACAACTTACGGTTTAAACTTTTGTCAAGTTCTTCAATATTAATACATAATAATAATTTAGAGAAGTATATTGATTTGAAGTACTTGATTAAAATTATGGAAGTAAATATATTTTACTACATCTCTTTTTGTAACGTAATTAATCCGTGCCTCACAGGTTTACTTAAACTTCCTATTTATACATCATTTGTGATAACGGAAAAATTGTCTGTGTAATGATAAGAAAGCTTTTACCTGAAAATTGTTTAGAGAATTTTTATTTTTCTTTAAACTGAAATTAAAATTAGTTAAATATTTTACATTATTTAAAGCACTACTTTAGACTTAAAGGTCCCATGTGATAGATTTCTGATTCTTAAAATCACATAACGACGAAAAATGAAAATGATAGTCAATGCATTTCATTAAACTCATAATATTAGAATACATTAGCATAAGTCATAGATTCTACATAGAGTTTCCTCTAGAATAAATTAATCAAATTAGTATAGAAATATCTGAAGAAATGTAAAAAGTTTGCTTCTATAAAATATAACACTCTACAAACATACTACAATGATGACAGACTGATAAATAAAGATCTTACACTGAGAAAAAAATTCTGGCGAAAAAAACAAATTTGTATGGTAATGGCATTTCTGGTAATAAAACCAGAATTCTGGTGATAATTAACAAAATTTACGGTATTTAAATCATTTATTTAATAATCTTACTGTTCGTTCTGGTAACGGTTTACGAGAATTTCTGGTTTTCGAAATTATGGCTCTCTTTACCCACATGTTTAGTAAAATTACAACGCTGAAAAGTTAATTTATCAGCAAAAATGGTTTTCATACCATACACTTCGTTTTTTTACGATAATCACGATAAAATTGCCAGATTATTCCTCAGAAAGTATCGTTCATTTTACCATATGTCTGGTAATTTGACCATGTTCATAATTCTGGCACCTACCAAATACAATGGTATCAGTGAATTTATTTTTTTTATCCTGCCAGATGTTAAATCTCACCTCTTCATATAACTTCACATTTCCAAACTGAAACTTTCTTCACTAAGTGAAACTTAAGAACAGTAAATTGCACTACCCACTTAACAGATACATAAAACAGACGCCACTATGGATTGATTATGGATCCATCCGGGTATAGAATCTTTTCACACTTCAAAGCTTCATTAATGTCCTTATTTTGACTGATATATTGGTATACTTGAGGAAGAACGTTAACTACTTCCATCCAACAAAGTGCCGCCGTATCTCTGTTCGCTCGGCCATGTTTAGCATGACGGGACATTCTCGCATTGTGATTTGGATTACAAAGCTAAAGGAGTGGGGATTTGAAGAACTGGTACAGGAGTTTACTGGTAAGTACTAAATTTTATTTTGAATTCATTTTTCGGTAATGTTGAATTAAGTATATATCTATTTAAATTATTTGTGAGTATGTATTTAAATAAAATTTCTCATTTATTGAAAGTTAAAAATTTGTCAGCTGGGTAAATTGAATGTCGAAGAAAAAAATAAATATATGCATATATATGTTCACAAGAATACTTTATTTGTAGTTTCTTTTCATATCACTCATATTATCAATTTTTTTTGTTTATGCCGAGTCGGTGGCCTTCGACTCCATTACATTTGAATTTATAAATTAATGATAAAAATCTTTAAATAATTAGCAAATTTCTTAACTCATGACTGTTTTTACGATGTGAAAAAAATGAAAATATTTTGTTCACTTCCTTAATGCATTTAATGTATTCTTCATCGATGCTCTGCCAATAATTTAATATTTAATTGCCGTTTATTTTTAAATACCTTCTCCTCATAAGTCAATTAAGTTTAAAGTTCGTTTTGCTATCATTTCCTGAAATAAAATGTCGAAATTTTACTTTTTTTAAAAATTAAGATTATGAATACTAGGTTATTAAACAATTATTACAAACGTATGAAGATATGTTTAATTTTATTTTCATCTGTATGGTGAAAAGGAATGCGTCAAAATTATTCAATTTGCAATAGTTTTTTTTTTTGTAACGTCAGATAATGGTAAAAGCAAAAATTAAATAATTTGTTATTTTATGTATCATCATTTTTAAAAGACAGACTTTTATTCACTATGAGCTTTGTATTCTAAAATAAATTATTTACATTGCTGCAATGTTTTTTCCTTTTTTTTTTATCTCCATACTCATTACTGAAAACTTCTATTAATGGTTGTCAGTTTTAATATAGGGAATATTTGATCAGCTTATATTTTGATTTATTCGTATTTTTATAGTAGGGTAGATGCTCCAGTTTTGGCCACATTGGATCTGTTTTTCCAATAATTAACCAATAATTTCAAATTAACTAATAAGAAACATTCCAATACTTTAAACAATCCTTATTTTACTATTTTCAATCTGATTGGTTTATTTTTCTCAAACATGTGACTTGTAAAAAAATTAAATGCATGATCATGTATAGTATAACCAAAACTGTTATGGTTTTTGTTAAGGAACAAGTATTTGCAATTTTTCATCATCAAGCTCTCAGAATTTAATGATTAATCTAAAACTAATTACCCTTAGGGTTTATGAGGTAAGCTTTCTTTTTATTCTGATTTCATATCAAAATTAATTATTTTTAAGATTAAATGGACGATTGCCAAAACTGGTACTTGAAATTTACTATATGTGCCAGTTTTGGCCATGCAGGTGGCCAAAAGTGGAACACTACATGTTCCAGTTTTGGCCACACATAAATTAGCCACATGTTTTTAGCCATTACATAAATTTAAAAATTCCTGGATGAAGTAAAATCAACTAATTTAGTTTTGTTTCTAAAATAAAAGCAACTAACTTAATTTTATTTCTAAAATAAAAGCAACTGATTTAGTTTTGTTTCTAAAATGAAAAGTAACTGATATAGCTTTGTTTCTGAAATAAAAGTAACCGATTTAGTTTTGTTTCTAAAATAAAAGTAACTGATTTAGTTTTGTTTGTTTCATTTTACATAGTAATGGCTCCAATTAAAAATAAGAAGGCAGGTAGCATTTGCATAAAAAAATTTTGCTACTCACTATCTAAAGTTGGTAATGCAGTTAAGGCCATTCAAAATGGAATGTCAAAAACATCTCCATTTTGAATGTTTACCTCACATTTATGTTAGAAAATTTCAACTTGAGGAACCTGACTTGAGTGATGAGGAATATTTTTTTATATGCATGGATTGCTCTAATTTTAAAAATGATTGATTAATTTGATTAATGTTGCAATTAAAAATTATAAAAATACATATTTGTGGATATTGTTAGTGAGTATAATAATGCAAATTCTTGATTTGTAAGATTTTTAAAAAAATTTATGCTTTTGCAATGTTAAGTTTATTCCTCTCCCCATTTTTTGCTTCATATTTCATCAAAAAAATTATACAAGCATATATAATTTGTATTTTATCAACCAAATTAAATTATAGTTTGTATTTTATGAACCAAATTAAATTGTTTTCCGCATTCATGTTTATTTTTTTTAAACTGAAATCTGCAGCTAAAATCAGCTTAGGTAAATTTTATTACATATCTTTATAAATTCCTCAAAAAAATCACATTTAAAATAACAGAAAATAATGTACTAAACTATATATTGCATAAAAATTATTTATTTTTACTTAAAATTCATTAAAATGTCTGTTAAAAATATAATATTAGTGTGGCCAAAACTGGTGCAAATTGGGTTAATTTATTTAAAAATTCATAACTCTAATTCTGAAATATTCTTCAAAAAATTTTTATAACTAGCAGAAAGCCAATAAAATTTGCTAAAGAATAGTATAAGTATGATTTAAACAGTCATCCACTGTGAAATTTCCATTTCAAATTTTCTCTTAAGGTGGCCAAAACTGGGTCATCTACCCTATAATTATTAACATTAGGATAGTGTTTGATACCTCATTGAACTTTTAAACTTTGAATTAGATTTTAATCTAATCTAAATGCGAGTTTATTGTTTTTCCTTTTTGTTCTGATATTTTGATGTCACAAGTTTCTTAATATGCTTAATGTATAACTAACAATACTTTAGAGCCTAATTGTAGTAACTCAAAATAATTTAGTGGCTAATTGTTGTGTAGAAAGAAATTTGTAAAAATACTAAAAATGTATTCTAGAATTTTTTGATTGATTGCAATTGTATTGAAAAATAAGTTATTTTTACAAATTTGTTGATTGAAAATGCCGGTGCTCAAGCATTCAAAGACAAAAAAAATCAAACTACAATTATTTAATAGGACTATGTAAAATATATTATGATTGTTTTCAGGAATACAGTTTGTACTTTATAGAATGTGTAATCTTGTCTTTTAGTTTAGTTTTTGCAAAGTTAATATAGTATCAAATTTTAAACAAATGTTTTCATGCAAGCATTAAATGAACGCCTTTATTCACACTCTTGCTGTAAATCTTAAGAAGGAGATTAATGCCGAGTTTTCCAAAAATGCACATTTTTGGTCACTTGTTTTGATATTTTGACGCAGAAAAGAATAGATTTTTGTCAATGTAGTCGAAAACGGCAAAAGTATTAAGTGTAATACGAATTAACAAGCTAGTATGTTAAATATTTTAGCTTCTTTTTTATGTTAACACATATGTGTTTTCACAATTCTTTCTTCAATTTTTGTTATTTTCTGTATTTTATTTGTAAACTTCTTGCATAAATATAATATGAAAATTATCAAAATCAAGTGATCATAAGAACAAATTGAAAGAATGTTCCTATTACATTTTGTTTCCTTCATAACTTGAACATCTTTCTATTATTTATACTGTGCTTCTTAAAACTGTTATATCTAAAATTATATATTTTTTATGAAGAATATGGATGGGTGGAATATGTATAATTCTTTTTTTGTTTTTGTCTTCAGATTTTTTTTACTTTCATTTCTATGCATTTATATATAGTTTTTCAAAGAATTGAAAAAAGTAAATTTTAAGCAACTTATAATCGACATATAATCTGCATAGCTCCTAAACTTGAACTGTGCCATTTAAAGAGTCTCTACTTTATTTCCTATTCATGTCTTCTGTACTTTCCGAGATCTTATTTTTGGAGAAATTACTATTCTCTTTCTTTACTGGGCAACTTGAAAGCAACAATGTAGTAACTAAAATTATATTAAATTTACGCAAGTTATGAAAATATTGAAATAAATAAGATGTATAAGGTTCAGTATAATTTTTGAACATATCTAATAGCTATTCTAAATATATGCTGCTAAATTATATCGAATACATAATTGAAACATTTTTAATTTCATCAATTATTATATTTATTAATTTACAACATAAATATATAAATCTGAATGATTTTCATTTTTATTTAATTATTTATTAAGAAAGTTAACCTATGTTAAGATACAATAGTTTTGAGTAATTGGGTAGTTTCCACTCCAGGTTTTTAAGTACATTGTAAAGTTAAATTTCATTGCTCATACAAACATAAGGGATGTCAGAGAAAGAAACTGAGATTTTAGAAGGGAACATTACCTAAAACTCTAAATACATTTATTTATGTTTAAGTACTTTTGAAATTGTATGAACTTCTTTTGGAACAACGAGGTCGCTTCTTTCGATTTGTGATGTAAATATAAAAATTCTGGTATGATATATGTGTGTGTGAAATTTTTCTGTAATCCTATATTTCGAATATGAATTATTTTTCAACAAAAGAAAATAATTTTTTTAAAGAAAAAATACTGTCCCTTTTTTTAATATATTTAGCTTTACATATTCTTAAAACGTTGACGGGTAGTCTAGCGTTATATAATATTCAGAGAAGCATGCAAAAGTGGCACCACTAAAACACAAAGGTCTAAGAAAGACACAGGTATTCAAGGTGCCAGTTTATAAGATTGAGACAATAGAATTTTTTTTTATTTCTATGAGAACAAAATTTTCTTCCCCTGCAATTACCTTGAAAAATCTTATGTGCCAAAACCGCTAGCAAGTTTTCACAAATCATGATCAAGACTTATGGAAATGGTGTTATTATCCAATAAAAAAAATTGTTAAACAAAATAAGCAGAATAAATGTAATGTTTTGTTGAAGTTTTAATAACAGTGACTCTGAAAATGTGCTCATTTTGAGGCTACTAAGCATCACTGTATTAATATGCACATATCATTTATCATATGGATTTAGTCTACCCATTCGTAACAAAAGAATTGTAATTAAATGTTTAGTTTTTGAGAAAAACAAATATTTTGAAAATTGTTGAATACGAGTTGAAAAATAAGAGTTGAACTTATTCGTTTACTACAGTTAGTGGAAATTTTGTATTTATACAAATAGCACAATTCTAAAAGCTCTGATCATGCTCGTTCAAAATGTACTGATAATTTCAATGTATAAATTTTAATAGGGCAGTTGCAGTGGGAAGAAATTTAGTTTATATAAACAAGGCCTCTATTGAGGTATGAAAGTCAGATAATATCAATCGAGGAATGAAAATCGGAACAAACATCTTGAATACCCTACTCGAAATACTGCATATGTACTTAAATATCTGTTTTATAAGCCATATATTTTGACTACCCATTTTACCTACCCGACTCTATTCAGGGTTCCCAGAAGCCCTCAAAATGCACTAATAGGGTACTTGTTTGCATATTTATTTTTAGGGGCTTAAAAGGTATTATTCATAATTTAAATGATTTTTCAATAATTAATAATTTTTGTTCTGTTAGGTTACCTCGGATGTTGAAGGAGATCTGCAGTCTGTAGTAGCAGTGTTGGAAATTTCGAAGCCAACAATTTCTGCATTGTTACCAGATTATGAATCAATGTAATAAGAAATATATAATGAAAATTGATGGTAGTAATATACCAAACAAAGTCCTTACTCTCTATCGCAGAATATCACTTGAGCATAAAATTTAAAGTTATATCAAATTAGAAAAATTGTATTTTGTCAATTTCTGTTATTTATTTGGTAGTACCAGTATGTTTTGTTATTCGCTGTGTGCTAAAGATTTTTCTTATGTTCATTTGTATTTATCTCATTTAAGGAATGTTCACAGATATTATCCTAATTTTTATTATATTTGTGGCTTCAACGATTGTCCTATAACATTTACCACTTTTTAATCATTTAAACAGCACCTGTATCAACATGATGAATTTAAAACTAAAAATACAAATATATTAACTTGTAGAACATGTGAATTTAAATAATTTTTAAAATGTAAGTTTATTTCACATTTTAAGGAACATGATATTATTTTCTGCCCTCTAAAGAATTGTCAGCTGAAATATACAGTTTATTCTTCTTTTAAGTCACATTTGTCACTCTTGTTATGTGTTAAATGATTTTAAGTGAGATCTTAACACCTGTCAAAAACAGAAATCAGGTATAATTGTCTCATTTGGTTCCCAATCATGTTGAGAATTTCAGAGAGAATTCAATATTGATCCCAGACTACAATAGAAATGTTGTATTATTTATTTCGAAAATGCAAGAAAAATTTTTACTGCCCAACTCTACCATTTGTGAATTAATAAATGCAGTAAATGAATTTCAAACAGATACCGTTTCATTAACTAAACAGTCTATAGTAGAAACTCTTAAAGAAAACAAAGTAAATGAGAATGTTCTAAACTTGGTTTTAAATAATCCTGCAGCGAATAATTAAAATTCCATTTTAATGTTATGAAATCACAATATTCTCAGAAAACATTCCTGAAGGAAAACTTTGGTTTGGTTGAACCTGTGCAATATATATTAAAGTCAAAAACTCAAGTTTCAAACTACCAGTATGTACCTATTATAAAAACGATTCAAGCATTTTGCAAAAATAATGAAGTTTTAGATTGTATAATGTCTACATCGGAAAGTAAAAATGCAAATATTTTGTCAGATATTCATGATGGAACCAATTTTAAGAACAACCCTTTGTTTCAGTTTTCCAAATATACGAATTTTGCTATATTTTGATGAATTTATGGTTTTTAACCCATTAAGCAATCAAGCAAAACACAAGCTAGGTGCATTTTATTTTACACTAGGAAACATTCCATCTAAGTATTGTTCTTCAGTGAAAGATATGCAGTTAGCTATTTTGTGCAGATACTCAGATATAAAATACTTCGGATTTAAAGCAGTTCTCCAACCTCTGATAAAAGACCTAAACTTATTAGAAACACCGATGGAATAATTATTTCAGGAATACCTCATAATGCTAAAGGTGGAATTGTTTCTATAATAGGTGAGAATTTAGCTGCTCACCAAATAGGTGGCTATGTTACTAATTTTAGTACAAATGTACGTTGTTGTCACTTTTGCATAGCAACAAAAAGCGATATGCAGGCTAATTTTACAGAATCTAAATTTGTACAGCGTACAAAACAATTGTATAAGCACCATCTGTCGTTAGTAAACATGGATTCAAAGTATACATCTGTTTATGGTTTCCTTTTAACTGTTTAAAATATTTTCATTGCAGTAACATGCTACCGCTAGATGCAATGCACGATTTACTAGAAGGTGTTGTTCCATTTGATTTGGGTTGATTATAAATTATTTTATAGTTAAGAAGTATATAACCCTATCACAATTAAATTGCAAGATCAAGCATTCAAATTTTGGGTTTTATGATGCTGCTAACTAACCAACCATAATTCCAGATCCTTTTCAGAAGGGTATTAAAATGATTGCTGCCCGTACGTAGTGCCTGTTGAGATTTCTGCCATTATTTATTGGTCAAAGTGTTCCAGATTCTGAACCTGCATGGTGCACCTCTTAACATTAAAAGAAATAGTAGATATTGTTCTTGTACCAAAAATCAATTTATCTTGTGTGTCTTATTTGTCACACTTGATTCAAGATCATCACAATCTTTTGAGAAAGATATTTCCTACTGTTAAACTTGCACCTAAATTACATTTTCTTGTACATTATCCACGACTTATTCTTGCATTTGGCCCACTGACTTGTTCCTGGTCAATGAGCTTTGAGGCAAAGTATTTATACTTTAAACATGTTGCCAAAGCATTACAAATAATCTAAATTTGCCATACTCGTTGGCCTAAAGGCATCAACAGCTAGTGCTATTATAATTTGGAATCTTTACGACCTATAGGGAAAAAGGATTCAGTGATAAGTGGGAAAAATCATAGATATAAACAATTATTCAACATAGATCACACGATTACTTTCAGACTATGAGGAATTTTATTCATTAAAAAAAAGTAGAATTAAATGGTAGGATTTACAAATCAAGAATGTGCCTTGTCTCTGGATTTCATAAAGATGAACCAGTTTTTGAGAAAATCATAATAATTTTAAGGAAAGGTATACTTGTACAAAATTTGTTTGTCGCACATTTACGAGCAGCACTCTTTTCCATATATGATGTTTCAAGTTAGAAAGTTCAAAAGATATTAAAATTTTGAAATTGCAGGATTTTGTTGTTTATACTCTATCAATATATAGATATAATAATTATTCAGTGGTTATTCAAAAGTATTGTTTATTTAACCCCAAAGAATAAACGTGAAAAATTTTCAATTTTTTTTTCAAAGCAGTCAAACTCTAACAATATCAACTTTTAGCAGTTCCTTACGAATAAAGAATGTTGACGGCTATTTTCAAGTGTTGCATTACACAATTTTTATGTATTTTTTACTTCATTTTGTTTACGTTTGAACTTATTTTTTACTTATAATATTGCATTTACATTATGATATTCATGTTTTCATATAACCGTATCTGCATATTACATTATTGATTTCTTAATTTTATTGTGTTTGAAGGATGGAGACAAACCATTATTTTTAACATGGAAAAAAATAATTTAAAAGCAGACTTTTTTTGTGCATGCATGTCAGAAGTGATTGTTTTCTGAAATTGTTGATAAATATGTTGTTCTGAATTGTCATAAAATATAATATATGTGTGTAGAATGAAACGTTTCAAAAGCTGTGCATTTTTAATATTGAATATGCTGTTATATAAAATAATTTGCTTGTGTATAAAATTCATTTTTATGTATTTTTTAATGCAGCAGATGCAATACTAACTGCAATCAGTGTAAAAATAAATTTTTTGAAGTGGAATTAGCTTTTCATTCATGTGTTAGTTTATTCAAATGATGTTTATTACTATAGAGATTAGATATGAAAAACCTAATAAGATTAAAAGTTAAAGTTTGAAACAAAAGCATTACATCAGTACATTGTGAAATACAATAAAACATATTGTTCTCTTCCTATTTTAAATGTGCATGGTAATCAAAATGTTACGAGTAAATTATTTGGAAATATATCTAGGTGCTACAGTTGTGTCTGTAGAGGAAGGGGCATTTTTTAAAATAAAGTAGAACTGAACACATTTCCAAATATAGGCGCAAGATATTTATTTGCAAACCATATTTGGCAATTTATTTTAATCTGATTTTCTTCAATTGTTCTTGTTTTAATATATTATCACTAAAAAAGTTTGCTGTATTGTTTTTAGCAGACTAGAAATGTGTATATTTATAATACTATAATATACTTTTGTAATATAGTATACACCTAGAAGCTGTCACTTCTGCCTTGTGGTCTTAAGTGCATCGGTTTATTTTTATTTTCAAAGGAAAATGTCTGTAAGCATAAGAAAAATTGAGCTACTTCAAAGAAATCAAAAAGGGAGTAAGCTAAAATCTTGAACAATTCATAGTGAATTTATTTTCCAGGTTTGTATAGAAAGCTTGCAATTTAGAGAATTATGTGTTTCAATGAAAATTACAGTTACATTTGAAAATGAAGCAGAAAAAGTTTGTTTATGCTATTAAATTAAATGTTTGATTTTCCTTTTTAAAGTTTCCCGAAATATTAATATCTGAAAAGTTGAATTAAATTTGCAATATAAATGTTTTAAAAAACTAATAATACAAAAACGAGTGCTGCATAAATGAACAAAAAAAATCACAGTAATAGTAGGCAGTATCTCAGTTTCACTTCACATGTACCGCACTTAATGTATCGGGAAATACCTGATGGTTAAAGGATTTATGGGAAACCATTATATGCATGGACTCTCATATCTTTACAGAAAAATCGATGCATTTCTTCTGAAATTCGAACAGTAATGCAATCTTGGGTTTTTTAATATTAAAAAAAAATTCAGTTTGAATATTCTATAAAATTTTCTTCACAAGTAAATTAAATTGTCAGAGGTATTGCTTAAATTTCCAGATACTTCAAGTGGTTTTTATGCTTCACTCAAAATTTTCAAATTAAGTATTAAAGCTTAATATGTCATTATTTTATTTCAATTTCAGCATAAATACTTAAAATTTTATTGCAGAAAAATGTAAGGATACTGATAAATATTTTAAATTTATTATTGCAAATCTGAAATGATTTATATGAAATCATTAATAAAAATACAATTTTATGTCAATCCGTTGCACAGTGCATATGGTGCACGGGTAGTTGTCACCATAGCATGATGAAACTACTCCATCAACTGGTGCTTTGATTAAACCATTAGTTGGAGTGACGTTGAACAATTCCATGGTTCAACGTATTGCCATTCCATGGTTCAACGTATTGCCATTCCATGGTTCAACGTATTGTCATTCTATGGTTCAACGTGTTGCCATTCCATGGTTCAACGTGTTGCCATTCCATGGTTCAACATATTACTATTCCATGGTTCAATCAAAGCACCAGTTGATGGAGTAAAGTTTCAACATGCTATGGTGACAATTATCCATGCACCATATTTTGTGAAACATTGAACTACTACTATTGTTACTAGTTCTAAATCTAATAAGTATTATACACTGTCCAATAAATTGAAGTTAGATTTGAAATCTGTGCTTTTGTTTTCTTAAATACTTAAAATAAATTCACTGCATATTATATATATTAATAAAGAAAATTAAATTACTAAAAAACGATAAATTTTAGTAATTATGACATTACTTAATAAATTTAACTATGTATAAAAAGTGGCTCAATGAGTTTTTGTATTTATTTTTAAGGTTCATTTTTCACTCTGCCTCAGGCATTTGTATATTTACAAACATTCTGCTTTTTTCCAATCATAGTAATGTTGAGAATTTTAAATTGAAGAATTTTAATTTTCAGTTTAAATGAAGAATAAGAATTGAAAATTTTACCGGTTAAAAAGCAAAATAATAATAATAATAAAATAAATAATGTGATTGGCATTATAAAAGGACATACCGTATCTCAAATTTTACCAGATAATTTGTAATAGAACCAGAGTTATTCTGGTAAATTTTTCAAATTAAATGGTCTAAATTACCATCTTATTTGGTAGTATTACCTTTGTGTACAGTAATAATACCAAATTCCATATCAAACAGCGTGGTAAATAAACGATATTTTTCTGGTTATTTTACCATAAAGTCATTACTAAGCTGCTACGGTAAAAAATACCGTACTTTATGGTGTTCCATATGAGCCAGAGAATACGGTAAATTTTACCATATTCTGGTAGTTTGACCAGAATTTTTTTTTCAGTGTGGTTTGACTTTCCCTTGAGTTTTTTCTATAATTATTTGATAATATTTCGATTTTAACAGAAATGATGCATGCTATGTATAAAATGTATATATTTGCAATGAATGCGCATTTTAAGATATTATTTTAACTAATAATACGAGTACTTTCGAGCTCAATTAATGATATTAATTTCAGTTGATATTTAATGAACGATATTTATTTAAGATATATGCATAACGACATTTATTACAACAAAATTTTTATAATAGCGCAAAGTAATAACTTACAAAAAATGTCGAAAATCTCTTTCTTAATTTCACAACATACATGTTTCGTTTGTTATTGCTTTTCCGTCAATAAATATTGTTTCAGTATTCTTGCATAGACTATAAAGTATGGCAATGTAAATATTAAATTTTAAACTCTGGGCTCTTTGAAACTAAACATACTGACTGCATCGCATTAAAGGCCATTTTTTTCAACATTCATTGAGGTAATTTTCTGGTTTTACTTCTGATAAGATAATAATAGGAAAGTGTAAATAGTCAAGATTATGATTTCTCTCCTGAGTTTAACGATTCTCAGCATCCGGTTTCGCATCACAGTTTAATTTACTTACTGGGAGGCTGTTGACGAAAAATATTTCAGATGCTTTAACTTCATCATGACTTCAAATATCTTTACAAATAAAATTCTCAAGGAAAAATATGTTTGTTTAATGCATTTCTATAAAGCAGCCTCACATTTCACCTTCTTTCAGCCTTTGATACTTCTAATCTTTAATGCCACTGTCATAGATATGTTTCTTATTTATATCATGATCTATTTTGCCTTTAAATCGCTGCTCCTTTTTTGGATTAGAATAAAAGAAAATATCTATATAGGTTTCAAAAACTCTACGTAGATGCCCCTTTTCCATCTCTAGAAATGATAAAGATGCGTTGTTTATACTTTAGATGCTGTGGAAAAATTTATAAGAACATGATGCAATTCACTTTTCGAAACTTAGATACGAAATGATCGGCACGTACTTACTTTAAAAATGCAAGAAATTTGCACATTCATCTGCTCCTAAGCTATAAAAATAGGGATATTTCACCGAAAAAGTCAATTATGCAATGTCTGCCGATTAGTTTGATTTTCATCATATTTTTCTATCCTTTGGATAAATCTCTCTTAAAATAGATTAACTACATAGGTTGTCCCAAAACAACCAACCGTCAATTGCGCTCATATTTTCAAGTAATGTTACATGGTGATCCGACTACGATGCAGGCATGTAGTATAACTCATTAGCTAACAACAGTGTTGGGTACTGCTTGATTATTCTCTTCTACAGGGTGATTTGCAACTGTGAGTAAAAACTTCTGGGAGAGGTAGGTTATTCAAAGATGAAACGGGGTAAGTTAGCAATCCAGAGTCAGAAATGCAATCGTAACGAGCTAGAGGGCGTTATTAGGAAACTGGTATAATATCCGCTCAGGAAAACCGTCATTCAACAACTACCTGCAGAGATTGTAGGGTGGAATGTTTCACAAATGCAGAGTTTGCAAATATGCACCTAGTATATAGAGCCTTGGTTTCAAGGAGCTAGCAGCTGAACACCTGTAAGGGGAGCGCAATTTGGCGTGTATTCGGAATCGCCAGACGTTTGCATGGCTGCATCAAATATTATGTGAAGCTGGTTTCTACGAGAGACGTGCCACAGATCCTAATATGGAAGAGATGGGGCTTCGTCATGCAGAAGACGAACCACGTGCCATTACCCGAGTAACCTCTACTCGCTACAGTTTTTTTGCCCTCATACCATGAACAGAGCAAACAGCTACTGCGGCCTGATGATTACCCACAGAGGATTGATTTTCTTCAATGATATCTGCAAAAGAGTGTCGCGAACTCGCCTTCTCCGGTTTCAGTCTTATTTATAAACAAAGAATGCTTCACCAGGAAACGTTGCTACAATGCGCACTTAGTCGCATTTGTAAAACCTTACATCTTGCTACCTCTGCGGATGATTGTTGAATGATGGTTTTTCTGCGCGAACATTTTAAAACAACACCCTCTAACTCGTTATGATCGTGTTTCCGACCCTTGCATTGCTATCTGATTTTCAATTCGTCTTCGTGCAACCTACCCCTTCCAGAAATTTGTACACGCATTAACGAATCAACCTGTATTGCATCATAAAAATAATTTGGGAATATCAGCTGCTTTCCGAAGATTATATTACCTTTAAAATCGTTTCTTAACGTGTAAGGTAAGATAGCAGGAAAATAATGTGGAAAAATCAAACAGTTGAGTGTTATAACGGTTGTATCAAACAATTTCGGTTAATTAAATCAAAAACTTAATAAGAAAGGAGAAAATACCAATTCGGGGGTTGCTTAAGATAATCTTACTAGCAAATGATTTCCGAGTGGCAATATGATGGTATAGTAAGATCATCGCAACAATAAATTAAAATTAAGATTTGATAAAGTATGAATCTTCAAACTTTTTTATCTAAAAAAATTAAAAATTAAAAGATGACAAATTTTACTTCTGTATTTGCTTTTAAATTTACTTCTTTATTGCAATAAGAAACCGTTGTTCTGCTCACATAAATTGCCCTAAATTATCCAGTCTTTGTGTTTAGCAAAAATATCTTTTCGATTTACTTAATTATAATACCGTTGAATAAATAAACTTAGATTTGATGATACTTAAATAATTCAAATAAAGCATAGAAACAATAGCTTGGTTTCGTTCTTGGCAGAAGAGAATTCCGCATTAGTGGTTGAAAAAATTTACAAAAAGTTTGAATTTTTTTTAAAAAAAATATTAGACATGTTAGTACATTCCAGTGCCTTTTTTTTAATACGCTAGCTATAATGCCTGTTTTCCATATCTGTTTATTTTGCATTTACAAAACATAGTTTTATAGCTTAAAAGATGATTAATGTGATAACTAAATAACGTTTTCAATGCACACTTTAAAACTTACTTCAAATGGAGCACAGCATATATTGTACACTTCACACTCTTTGATTTGTACTGTATTTTGCTATTATCGAAAAAGACTGAAATATTTCTAGTCTTGAAATTATTGTTAGGTATCTCTATTTGTTTATAAAATTCAATTAATAACAAATGAAACTGTGATTATATTTTTAAAATTATCCAAAAATACGTATGACTTCTATTTTACAATATCTTATTTTTCTACAGTTCGCTATCGAATAAGATACGGTATAAAAAGGAATGACAAAATAAAAAAACTAATGTTGAGTTAATTGAAATTCCGAAACTATCAAACGTAGTTAGCTTTGTAAGAAAAAAACAAAACCTAGCTTTTCAGATCTAAAATAATGTAATAATAACATTACTTAATGAGTTTTCATGTGAATGACAATCTAAAGCAAGATCATAAACCAATTAGGTGTGGATCCACGAGATTCTCGAGAAAGTTCTTTTTTTTTAATTGTCGATTCCGAAGATTGCATTTATACTGGCATAAAAAGAAATGTACCTGAAGGAAGAATTAAGCAAAATAGTGTTTGGGGCAAGTGTGAATTAAAGTAACTCTTTCCTTTCCTTTGATACTTTTACAACAAATATGTGTTGATGCTTAAATATATGAACTATAAACTATAAGTTCAAAAAATTGATAGTTAATAAAATTTAGAGCCGTCATTTATTAAAACGGTGTCCTACAATTTATTTAAACATCTAATTCAACAAGCTTTTATCAACTAAAGCCTGCAGCTATTTCTTTAGATGAAAAACATTTTAATTCGTTATACACATAACAGATCATATTAAAAGTAAGGCTAACCTTCCATCACTGATCATTTTTTATCAAGGCATTGATCAAAATCTCTTTTTGTCATTATCAGTTGCGATTTACGTAATTCAGGGAATCTAATGTTAGGAGATATTCGGAAGTAGCTTACGCATTTGTTTTCACTAAATAATTTCAAAATTTCTCAATCTTGAAAATAATAGTATCCTTTCAGTTATACAGCAAGTTCAGTATTTGTATTCGTCCACACTTTTTAAAAATTAATAGAGCAAAATTTCCCTCCACTCTACTTAGGACGTTGGGCATTAACTCTTTGCTGTCCTCATACAAGATAATGAATTTTTATCTTACTCCCGCTTAATTTAGACGATACCATCAGGAAATTATGCTTAAAATGAAAAATTCATAAAATTTTTTATCAAGTTAATTACAACTTGTATCTTGGTATTGTTATTTATTTTTAAATTCCAGTGGCTGCGATTTGGTGACAAAAGTGGGAGGCAAAAATTTATGGACCCCTGAAAGTATTCCAGAGTATAATGGGTAGACAACGAATTTTCAAATTTAGTTACAAAATCGCCCTCCCTTTGAGTCACCTGCACTGTTAAATTCCAGAGATTACAAATATAGTTATGATTCAAGACTATAGTGGTTGTCTTTTTTTATTATTTTTAACAAGATTCATATACTGAAAAGCGCATAAAATGCTGATAAATTTACCTATTAGTTAATTGAGTTTATGAAATGTATGATTTAAGGAACTCTAATGTAAATGTTAACTTTGCATAGGACAGAAACAAAGAATTTAGAAATGATTCTAAAATAAGAGTATCATTGAAAAAACCACACGTGTTGAATAAATCACGTTATGAACATACGCATTTATCAACATCTAATTTCCATTTTCAATAAGTTTCCTAATTTTGACAATGATTGGCAGAATGCTAGTAAATAATTAGAATTTTGGAATGGGAAAATGAGTGAGTCCTGGAAGTCTTTTATTAGCAAAATTGAAAGAAAAATAGCAAATTTCCCTTCCAATTTTGCTTTTATCGGTCTTTGAAAATTACATATTTCTGGAATTCCAAACCCAGAGTAACCCCTCTTTAAAACAGGGTTAAACAAATCAGGAAACTCAAAATTCAGAAATCCAGAGAACAAAAATAACTTCACGATTTAAATTTTCAGATGTAAAATAAATTGCCTTTGACATCTACTCTAATTAAAATATAGAGTCAAAGTGATATTTCTAGAGAAGTTTATATTACACAAACTGGTTAGTTAATTATTTATCTTTGAAGTTAAAAATAAAAGAAGCTAATCTATTTTTATGAACTTTCAAAAAGAAATATTGATAATCTCAGAATTTTATTCCGGAGTTTTCAATGTGTTTGAAATCGTACATAGATAATATCTTCGATATTCTCGCCTACAACCAGATTGCAAATAGAAATCGGTTTTCTCTCTTTATAGTGAATAGGATACTCGCGATGTCCCAGTGGCTTAGCGAAGGTAAATGCCCCCTCCCCCCATCTCATTCGTCAACTTTAGAATCATTCATTACTTCAGAAATGTAAAATAAACACAAAAATATTGCCTCCGAGATTTTCCAATCTATAACGCAGGACATAAGGGAAAAAATGAGCAAACAAGAGAAAGTTATGGAGAAAACTAATATTACATATGATAACACCTCATTTTTTTTACTTTGCAAAAACTGCGAAGTTTCCAGTGTGTTACAGCGAGAATGATAAATAAGCAATGATTACTTTTTTCTTAAATGTGATGTAATGGTAAGAAAATGCTCAGAGAAGCTCCTCAAAAGCAATGAAGTTCAATAGTTGCATACTTTAAGAGAAATCTAATATTCCTTTTTCATAAAAATGATAATGTGAAACAACGATCTTTGTCAATAAATTAAAATATCCCCGACACCTTTATAAAAATCTTTTAACTCATTCTTGAGTGGAATCCTCGTGAAGATAAGGCAAAGAGAAAACAGCACAACCTGTTGAATCCTCATCTTTCATCCCGTCGTTGAATCAAGCGCTGAGAGAAAACAGTTTGGCGCTGACAAATCGGCCACCATCATGATATGATCATTAAAAAGGAGCCTAATGAAGCCCGTGAAAAAAGATGCGATAAAGAAAAAAGAGAAGGTGCAAGACCATTTGCGTTCTGTCCTACCGAGACTCGCAGCCAAATGACAAACTGCGGCTAAGGCGCTAATGCGTCGTCATAAAACGGCCGACTCGTCACTACAGGCGGTAAGGATTAGCTAATTTGATTTTTGTGTGTTTACACAGTGACCCCAACAGCTCCGACTAATAGAAGAGAGGTTAAGCTCGCCTGTTAGCAGGTGGTTCGCTTTGGCCATTCATTATTCCAACCACGTTTCCAGAAAGCGGCATACAGAAACGCGTGATTTACGATTGTACGGGCCCGTCCATTACACCAGGGCCTTTTACAGTCGCTCATATTTCAAACACCTCTCCGCGATCATTACGGTAGCTTTGCTACTGAAATAAAACACTTTTAAACACTCTTTCCCGCTCTCTGCTGCTTAGTCGGAGGAGCTCCCTTTTTTATTATTATCTGCCCATTGCTGTCTGTCGGTTTTTTATTTTACTTTTTTCACCCTCTTTCGCAGCTATTTATCTGCCCATTCGTCTTGTCGGAGAAAGGAACTTGTGTTTGCCGATCTGTCCCTCTTATCGCTTTTACCGCAATAAAATTAGAGAGCAAGCTAGTTTGTCTTCCCGAGATCGGTTTTTTATTTATTACGATCACTCGCTCTCCGCAAGACTTGTTTATGCAAATTGGAGTGCGGGAATTTCGAACACGATCGGAAGGAAATGGACATCCAGCTGACCTCAGAGGCTCACGAGGGAAATTTGTTTACTGTCACATTTAGAAATAAGCTGAAATTGCTGTTTTCTAGTCAATGAAAGAGAAAAATATTGCTGTTATCTTACAATTTTATATTTAGGATGGACTCAATGTTTCTTTTTGAACCGTCATATTTATCTTTTAATGTTGATTACTTTATTTGAATAGATTCATTAAAACTTTGTCGCATTTTAAGAGCCATAATTTATCTTTCAAATGAAAAGCAGACGTCAGCACCAGTGTCTTCGTTTTATTTTTCGCAGTCGAAACTGAGTTATAACAATCATTTGTGTATTTGTATTGAAACTGAAAGTCTCTTTAATTATGTGATATTATCAAAGGGATAAATTTGAAGTGTTTTTTGTTAAAACTTCAAAATAATTCAAATTTCCATTCTAAAACAAACAAAAAACTGCATTTATTTAGAAAAAGTAATTAGAAAAAGATGTTATTTCAGCAAAAACCGTTATTTCAAAAGTGCAAAATATTAATTTTAATTTAAAAAGTAGCGCTTTCATTAAAATCAGTTGAATACACTTTTAATTCACAGTACTTTAATCAAAAATCTGGACTGAAAATTCCTGTTGAAAGATACAGACTATAGCAAAATTGAGCTTTGCCTTAGTTCAGATGTAAAGTGCACCACGCCTGAATAGAATAGGTCTACCCCAGTTTTGCTTTTTCATCGGAAAAGAAGAATTTCCAATGCATGAAGGGGTGGGCAAGAGAAAGAAAGAAAGGCGAGAAATATTTTTCCCGCGAAAAGTTTGCTAGTAAATATGCCCCAGCCGCTTGGTTCACGCCCACACCACCATGGGACAAACACGCAAAGAGAACAACTGATTGGAACCGACTGCAGAAAGTTTACTGGAAAAGGGGGGCAGAATCAATGCTCTATCACCCCAATCCTTGGGCATAAGCCACTGGAACTTGTCGTCATGGTGACAAGTAAAAGGTGGACTTGTTGATGAGCTATGTAGGTGTAATTTGATCTTTTCTCTGCCAGCTGAACATAGAAATTTCCCCTTACAACCGGAATAATAGCAATTAAAAATATATTTAAGTTAAAAAAGGAGAAGTTCTTTTAGCAGTTTTGTAAATTCTTGGCAAACTGTTCAGTTTTCCTTCTAGATGAAAGCAATTATATTCCTTTTTTTTAATTAAAAAAATCCATGTCCACGCTCTTTGGAGACTAAGTAGAGACCTTTTTGAAATGAAACTTTTCGAAGAATATAACAAAACAAAAAAAAACAGCAAACTAAATTTCATTTATCATTTTCTCATACAGCTATTTTTTTAAATTTCTTTCTTATTAAAGCTGTCAGGTATATGAAAAGTTGCATATAAAGCTTATAACACATGCAGTTGAATGTATTCGTTTCTTTTTAAAAGTAATAAATTAATAGCGTTTAGTAACAAACACGAAAGGTAAGAATAGTTGCAAAAAAATATTTTTGAAATCTTGAGTTGATGGCAAAACAATGCGTCAATAATTATATCTCGAACATTTAAGTTACTGCTTTGTACTAATCGTTAAATAGAAGCTGAAAAATGTGCAAATGTGATTGATAATTAAGAATGTTTTAGTTGTTGAATTTTACTTCTTTAAAATGCTTAGGTCTGGAAAATATAAATAAATATGTCATTGTTTCCCTTTATTTGTTTAAAATGAATAGGTTTCGTTGAAAAAGAATACATGTTGACAATTGCGTTGATTTGAGTATTATTATCTAAATGTTTTCTTGTAGAATTTTTTTAACCCATCGACATATCTAAAGAAGAACCGAAACTGAGGCTATTTTTTTAGCGACATTTCCCGGTTATTTTTTAACCGAAAACCTGTGAAATAGCTACCAGTAAGATGGTAACTATTCTCGTGCAGGAAATATTTCCTAAAATTCTAAAATGTATACTGCATGTTAGTTTAAAATAGCTAACTTACAACTTTCATTTAAAGTAAAAAGAAAACGCCGGAGTGAAATATCGTGGATATCAAATGATTTTTATTTTCCTAAGACCCCTTTTAATATCTAATCCTGAACATGCAAATTTAGAATTGACTTTTACTTTTGTTTGTGCTGTATAAACGCATTGCTCCAATTTTTCCATCAAGAGAAAAGCACCGAAGCTGGTAGACAAAACAAATCTGTATTTAAATTGTTATTTTGAATATACATGTTTGTAGACATAAATAAATTACAAAGCTATGTACAAGAAGAATTTAAAAGTGTGCTAATAATATTGGTCCATCTATCTGACTTCCAGTAAAGGACGTTTCGTTTGATAATCCTGCCAACAGCATCCCACCAATCAATGTCTAGAAACAGATGAAATTCAGCCGAAACCAGTTCTTTATACTGACGGGACGGACAAACTGCGCATCTCTTTAATGAAGACTTTTGCTGCGGCAAAAGGAAATGAGAATTCGAGACCTATTGGTCGAATAAAACTTAAGACATGAATTGCAAGAGTTCTCTCCATCGTACCTAATTTTCTGCACAGGAAAAACTTTTAAGTTTTGAGCATTCTATTTTGGTTTTCCGTCTTGTGTAAAAGGATAAGGCTTAAGCTTAATTACTTTTCCGATTTTCGTTGATCCAATTGGTGCTAAACCTAATGAGTGGTTATTGTAAAATTTAATTACCTAATCGATTTTCTTTCAAGCCACTTTACTTACAACTTCGCTCTTAAGTTCGCTGCTTAAGACGACCTTTTAAGGTAAATGTCCACGCATATTTCTTATATCATGTCCCATTCATTCAAAGAAGCAATGCTACTTAAATTCACAAACAGGGAGAAATAACCTTGTTGTACAAGCGAAATGTTAAATCATTTTCAATCGAAAAAAAATCTTTTATAAGAAATAATGCATTTCATTTAAATTTTATTATTTACATTGACTTACTTTAATTACATGTACTTAATTCCTGTGCCTGCAATTAACCTGTAGTTAATTCTGAAATTTCGTTTAAAACCTTATACAATTAGTTCCAATTTTAAAGCCAACGACAATTTTAATATTGCTTATAGTCGGGTTTCTGTGCCTTGGATTGTTTCCTAAATGTAAAGAAAAAGAAGTTTGTTTTGAGAAAATTCATAAAGTATTAAAGAGCTCTAATATTTTATGACAAATTAATTAATCTAAAATTTAATATAATTTGTAGAAATATAAATATTAGGAAAGTTTAAGGGAATGAATGCTGCGTCCTTGATTTATTACACTCCACATGCAAGAAATCAAAAGGGTATTAATATTTTTATGCTTTATATTCAATTGTTTATTTAATGCAATGCAGTAAAGATATTTGCAATCACTTCAGTCCATTAAAATTTTAAAATGATCATCTAAATGCATTTAAGAAACCAGGTAAAAGGATGCGCAAAATGTATACTATACAAATATTTCCAGACTAATGGTAAATCAGTATTTTATGCCAATGTGTGCTTGTTCTAGAGGCAAATATAACAGGTTTTTTTTATCTCAATTTCAGAATATTTTATAAATATTTTATTGATAACGATAAATTTTCCCGTGAATGTGATAAGACAAACCAGATCGGATATTAGAATTGGAATCTGAAGTGAAGAGAAAATTCTAGTGACATATTTGACGTCGTGCAGTCTAAACTGGTCCCTTGAACTACAAATTTCCAAGTGAAATATAAATAAATACATAACCATAATTTGACAGTTGATGTTAATATTAGAGCACAAAAAGGAATAAATAGTACACAATAATCAGCGAGACGCACTTCGGCCATGTTAGCAGAAAGTTTAAAATTTCTACAGAGTTAAACATAGCTTTAAAATTTATGAATAACTTTACAATTGCTCTGCATTTTTTTTATTCAAAAATTTTATCCTGATTATCAGCGTACTTAGTAACTAATTTTTCACTTAATAGTTACGAAAACACTCCGTCATAAACATCTAATGGTCACCCATGTATAGATAATTTTAAAGCAATCCATCTTATAATAATATTATTGATATTTATATGAAACTAATTAGATATGAAAAACTCATCCTCTCAAGTCGAGTAAAAAAATTCAAATAATTTATACTCATCTTAGATTTCTTAATATACCCGAAGATAAATTTTAAAGACAGAATGTCCTGTCAGATGCCCCAATCTAATATTCCAATAGCCTTATAGTGCTCAGTAACGAAGATATATGAGCCTAGACTGTTAACAAAAAGCAACAAAATTTAATTCCCTGATTTTCTGTGTTCCGAAATACACACAACGTCATGGGAGATTAGTCTCTTCCCTATCGCTTGTAATTGGCATTTCCAGCTCAGCAAATTGATTTGGGAACACTATGTTCTGATGAAACTTGATAACCACCTTCGGCTGAGGCCAGTAGACGCCTAATATCTATAATGGGGTCTCCGTCAATGCTGCCACTGGCATTATAGGTTTCTGCAAATGTATTTCGATATACAGCTTCGACCGCCACGTAACACGATTTTTGCCCCACCCCTTTTGCCATCTCTCAGATTCTCTATCTTTCGCTCGCTAGATGATATGTAGGAGTGCAGACTTTATTTCTTCTTTTTGTATTTCGTTTATAGCATCTCGCATGGAATGCGATTATTCCTATGTTATGGTTCTTACAATCGACTGACTTATATTTTTATTACTTTTTAGAGAGAATTGATATCCAAGCTATCTTCCTGTCTCTAGCATTTAAATTTTCATTTTAAAGCATTACCCTCTTTTGTTGCAAATCTTTGAGCGAGGAAAGGGATAATTTAGACTTCACATTTATTTGCTGACGAACTGTTGACCATCCATACGTTATTTTCTGAAAGGTAATTGTGAAACCAATTCGATCAAGTGGCACTTTGACTCCGTAGGCTCGAAGTTTTGCGGTGTGATACTTAGGAAAGAAACTGTTCCTAAGCATTTCGCTTCATGTTTTATGACTACAGATTATTTCCGAAGTATGCTTCCAAGGAAACTGATTCTTTTTATCACGCGATATAGATTATACTAGAGAAAAAGTAAGGAGTCAATATCATTTCAGATTGGATGAAATCTAAGATGTTCTTAAAGCAGTTACATTTATTTGAGTCGTATTACTGTTAAAAGAGTAGAGTTGCTCCTAGATATTTGCGACTTCGGTTTAAGCCCTGCGTAAAATAAGGAATTTTATGATTCGCATAATCATAAAATAGGGAATTTTATGATTCACTCATAATCTGAAGTTTAAATGCACTCTTTTTAATTATTAACATAAGTGCTTCGTAATTTTAATCGAAGATAATTCGTTGGAATTTTATTTATTTAATTTTTGCTTAAGATGCTAATGACATTATAATCTATTTCGTCTTATTTAACGTAAGCAATGAATAGGGTAAATGCATATTTATCACAAGTGTGCAAACATTTTTTTTTGTTGCATGTTTCTTTACATAATTTGTTATCTCATATCCAAAGCATGTTAACAGAGAAAGAAAGTTGAAAATTATTTTGGAATACACATAAAAATGTTATCTATACATCAAACAAGTAGGAAAAAAAAAAACTCTTCAAATAAAGAAGAATAATTTTTCTTGGAGTTAATTTTCTTCCTCTACGGTCAGAAGTAAAGGACTCATGCTCTTCTGTTAAAAGTTATTTCTCAAATCACCTCAATCCAAATCCGAGGCCAAAGCAGAAATAATTTTCAAGATCAAATTTCCCGCATAAATGTTTTGAATTATCCCAAGTGGAATGATCATTTCAGAAAATGGTCTTAGACATTTAATGCATCATTATGTATATCAGTATATCCAAGAGATTAAATGCCGTTGCCGATTAATTTAAGAACATCGTAAATGAAACTATGAAGCATATAAGAATCATTAAATTATATGAAAGCGAACCTATCGGAAATTCAGAAAATTACAAGTTTCAGTTAAAATAAATAGACACATTCATCGCATTTCCCGTTAGAAGATCAATATTTCTATAAACTCCTACTGCTTTTAAACTAATCCTGTTAGAACCGCTACGCAAACTATTAATGATTGCTGGAAATTTGATGAGTTGTGTATAGTTCGGAAATGCAGGAAGAGAGAAATAGTTACGAGAAGTTTAGTTTAACAATACGGAAGCAGTTCAGAAATTATGGTCTAGGAACAAGGCTTAAAAAGAAGCGGAAGTATTTGGTTTTTCTGTTTTGTTTTTTTCTTTAGAGAATTTCGAATTTCTGGATTTCGGAATTTTGATAGTCATTCGTATATTTTTCTCTTCACTCGAAAAATAAAAAAAGTTTTTAAACAATGCGAATTCATCATTTGTAAGCAAATCCTATATAATTGTGGCATTTAAACAAAAACATTTTCTTACATGGACATTTCTGTAGTGTACAAAATAATCCCCCTGGAACATGGAGGAAATGTAAACACCACAAAGACCAAAATAATATACCTCGATCCTCCTTTTTTCTATTCTAAAGATAGTAGAAAAAAAGTTTATAATTACAGATGGAAGAAGAAAAAAAAAATGAAGGAAATAAGGAAGGGGAGAGCCCAAAGAAATGAAGCAGCGAAAGAATGGAATAAATAGGAAGGGAAGACGAAAAAAGGAAGAAAAAAATCTTCCAAATGATAGATTATTTTTCAAAGTTTTCTTTGATTTATTATGCCTAAACACAAGACCGAATCGGACTGGGAAACTGCGCTACGTTTATGGATCTTTTGCGGAAAGAGCCTATTGTTTAGGTTTTCGTGCAGATCGTGCTCTTCCCTCCCTACTGAACTGTAGAGTCTGCTTTTCCCTGCTGTTCGTCTCCATTGGTAATTAAAGCAGAAGAGAACGAATAAGAAGAGGCTTTGCATTGTGCGGGAAAGGAAGGGGCCGTCCACACGAACTTTTCCTATTTAGAGGTCTCTCGCAGAAAGACAAATTAAAAATATTTTCGAGAAAACCGCAGGGTGTGCCTTACAAAAAAGAGAACACTTCCCTTTTTTTCTTATGCACCGAACCGAGGCTCACAGATTTGAATTAGTTGTGTCGCCATTGCCAAATATATTATCAGCTTACGATTTTAAGTGAACAGAATGAAAGAAATCATTAAATTGATTTACATAATATATGCATTAAAATGTTTAATAATTTAAGTATTATCTGAAAACTGAATTACTTAGCTCTGCACTTTCCTCGACAATGAAGTCTTTCTGTAATTTAACCATCTAATTTATTTCTACTAAGTGTTAATCGTAATTAATGCATAGCATAAATATTTTATATTTTAACATTAATTATATTATTAATAATCATGCAGTTTCATATTGAGCAGCTAAATTAATCTTTTGAACTGCTTCTTGTTTCCTAAACTTTTCCGAGAGTTTTTAATGGATTTAAAAATAATACATAAATATGCATTTTTTAATTTCTAATTCTTGACTTTCCATCATACCATCTGCCTATCATATGTATACATAGAGTAAAAGCTTTTTTAAAATGCAAACTTATTCTATCTGATTTTAATAAACTGAATTTATTCACTGTGTTCAATTTTCAGAGAACTTTTTTTGAAATAAAATATTTCATCTAATTTTTTTTTAGTTAAACAGATTAAGAAAACAAGAAATTAAGGATATATAGTTAGTACTGATATAGTTTCTGTTTCACATGGCAATATTTCATTTCAGTTTCATCCACTAATCAAATTTGTAAAAATTAAAATGATCAAAAGCAGAAAAATACCTATAAAATAAAAATTATATTTATTGTTTTCACTATTTTATTTGATGAATTCTTATATCTTATATTTTGTGTGTAACGTCCAAGTTTTTGAGTTGGTCAAATGGCTTTAACTTTGAAATACAAAAAAAAAATTAATATATTTTCCAATTTTAAAGCTATTTTTTGAGATACATTTATCTTATCATACATTTATCTTGGTCAAATGGCTTTAACTTTGAAATACAAAAAAAAAATTAATATATTTTCCAATTTTAAAGCTATTTTTTGAGATACATTTATCTTATGGTTTACTTGCAAGAACTTAGTCAGTATTACTAAACAGACATTAGGCGCTTGATTATTATCAAAGGCATCTAGAAGTTCTATAATCAGAGGGTCAAGTATTTCCGACAAGAAAAAGTGTTTAAGTTTTTAAGCCTCTAAACAATCAACCAATATTGATAGAAACAGTTGAGCTAGATCAATATTAATAGAACCGTTGAAAAGAGAAAAGGAGTTTAGAAAAAATTTTTTAACCTTTCTAACAAGAAAGAAAGCAAAGTACTTTCATTACCAAAAAACTATTTGATCCATTGGATACTTTTCATTAAACGTGATTTCTTCAATTACCGCTGAAAAGTAATTGAATTTAACTGTATATTTATCATGAAAAGTAATCAAATATGAAAATTTGTTAGACAGTCTCGATAGAAAAATTAAATAAGTAGTATAAATTTAAGTCCATGTAAGAAAGAGGAGTTGGGACATTAACTCTAAAATCATTTTATACTTCCAGGAATTAAATTTTTCGGATAATTTTATATGATATACGATTGAAATGACATGGAATAGAAGCACGTTTTTTATAATAGTCTTTACAGCTGTTTTTAATCCACTGGTATATAATAGAATTCAATTGTATGTGATAAAAAAAAAACCTTTAATATAACACGTTATCATTCACAAAAACCTTGATAATTTTTCTTTCTTGGTAACATTCATTACATGAATAAAATTCTTTTTTTAACTAATTTATTAGAATTTCAGAAAGAGAAAGTCAAATGTATTCGAACCATTTTCGCATTCTGTTTGTTGATGATTTTCGTGTGTCTTAAGATGTCATCTTGGCTAATAAGAATCGAATTAATAATCGTATGAAGACATCTATTTTAATGTTCAGATGTGCCATATTGTAAACATATATCTTATCGAACAAACAACTCTCAGTTTATGATTTTCGAATACAATGGAACAAAATTATTTCAAGGATGAAACTTTTGAATTATATTCATCGCCTGTTTACAACAACTGGAATTATTAAAATTAATTTTGAACTATATCAACACTATATGTCACAATCGACAGATTCCGTACAAAAGGAATCAATCGACTATATTTTCATCATGTGTTTCCGTTTCAATCAATGTTTCAACATTCCACGAAAGCAGAAAGGATCATTGCTGTTTACGGATTGTAATATTAATGATAATAGTTATTGGATCAAATAATATTTCTAAGATATGTTCATCGACTCTCCACATGTTTCTTGTGTGATCCAGTCAAAGTTTTTGTAATTCCTCGTGGCAAATATTTTGTTCCTCTTTCGAAATTTGTCCATTAAAAAAATCTTTAATTATTTCTGACTGATAAATTAGATTCTAACCAAAATTTATCTATATCGGATGCCACTTGTATGATACAACGCCTAGATTCCCAGCTCATTGTAAAGATTGCTTTGTTTATTTCAAGTCCACAAATCACAGTGTGTAATATCAAGCATTAAAAAGTTCTTTCAATTAAAGACTTATCCACCCCTTCTGTGTTAGAAAAGTCATCGACATTTTAGAAAAATCTCCCGACACTGTTGCCGTTATTTGTACTGCTTTGTCTCCTGTTCGGAGAATCTAAAAATGATCTGGTTTCAGATTTAAATTTGATTAGAAATTTCTTTCAATTTGTAACTCACAATTTTTGCTCAAACTTCTGAGATATTGCATTGCATTTAATATATAGCCAATATATTAAGCAATTGTTAATTTCAACAGTTTTTTTACAGCACTTTTATTTCACGGCTCTTATTACTCAAGGCGCGTTCTCTAATGTTACTGAAACTATTCAGCATGAAATAAGTAATATACAAATATGTAATAAATAAGAATATAGAATACAGTAAAGCACAGTTTATACGTCTTTCAAGGGACTGAACTAAAACGATGTATAATCGAAATTTTATTAAAGAACTTTGATTATTACAAATTTAATGCTACTATTGCAAATTCATTTAAAAGTATTAATTTTAAAAATAGTACTAGTATATTACTACATAGCATTGGAAAAAATAATTAAATTTTAAAATTAAACATTTATCATGGAAGTAAGAAAAATCATACCTTTATTATGTATCTTGAGTACTAATTATACGTTTCTTATATGATTTATGTGCATGCAGGTAGCGTTTAGTTTAAAAAATCTTTAATCGTCGTCTGACGTGTTGATTGTCTTTGAGTATTAACTGCAGCACTATGAATTGAATTAAGTTTATTGAATATTTTTGACAGAAAATAAGTAAATAAATTAGAAGTTTTTCAATGGAGTGTATTGTTTCTTTAAAGAAATTGAAATAATTTTTTAAAATTCTTTTAACTCATCGCTTAAACTTGCGCCAGACAATTTGTCGTCTTCTGTTAATTCATACATTGTGAATAATTTCGAAGGCATGATATCATTATCACAGTTCGCATACTAGCAAGGAGGAAATTTTCACATCCTAGGAAAGCGAGGTATAACCGAAGCACTTTATCATTACAATGAAAAAGAATGAATCGAGACTGTGATATAACTACGTAGAAATCAGAAACGTATAAACTGTGCTTTACTTTATATAATTCAATTGCTATAATATTAGTTGATGAATATGAGATATACTTTATTTAGTATTGGAGTTTAATTCAAACAACAAGAAAAGCAGCATGAGTTTCGATGCCATTTTTTGAGAACTTCAATAATGGTACTAAAATTAAAATAATTTTTATTAATTTTGTAGATACAGATAATCCTCTAATGTTCACCTATTACATATCAGAAATAGCCAGCAAATATTATTTCCTGCATATTAAATTCTTTCATTTCCAAACGCAAACGATTTTTTTTCTCTCTCTTTAATCTCTATCCATTGTAAACACCTTAATTAGGGTATTGAATTCTAAGAACTGAAAAGGTTTTATTATCTATTGTACCTTGTACAGCACCTCTACGCAAAGTTGTAAAGAGAGAAAGAAAAAAAAAAAAAAAAAGGTGAAGTCGCTAATGACTCGAGAAGTACTCGCCTAATCTGTGCAAAAGTGGTGCGACCGAAAATGTGTCCAAAAGGTACTCTTAACAAAATCAATTAATTTGATATTTACATTAATTAACATGGTATATTAATGCAATTATCGATTTTATCGGGTTTAATGTATTAAATTGATTTATGATCGGGCATCTTAACAGTTTCCTTTTCTTTGCTCTCTAATAAGATGACCCCTTCTATTTTGGAAAGGGTCTGTCGTTTTCATTCATCTAAGAAGGCATAGAATACTTGAGATCCTTATGGATTCTAAGTAATTTTTGTGTCAAATGATAAAGCTGATTAATGGTTAAATTTTAGTTTATAAAACTAAAAATGCGATAATTAGATACAGCTACAGCACTGCTTTTAAAGGGTCAAGAAGGTATCCCGACATTTTAATTAGTTTCCGAGTTTATATTAAGTAAAAATTTGGGTTGCCGTTCACTGATTAACACGAAGTACAAAATTTTACATTTATTCATAATACTGCTTCTTTTTAACAAATTTTTGAGCTGTCGTTGAGCAATATACTTAATAAATAATAAAAGCAAGAAACTGGATAATCCCAAAGTTAACAGTCTGGTGTTTTACTGCATTTCTCTGTGAAACTCTTGTCTTGAATTGGATTAAGTTTCCTTAATCAGTGGTAGAATCCTCTCGCAGTTTTCGGAAACTAATCACACACACCAGTTTCAGTTGCTTCCAATGAAAACAGGAAGAGCCAGTCTAATAAACAAAAGTAACAATTTAAAGAATGAATCTTCGTAATCTCAAGAATTCCTTGAACTGGGTGAAAAATAAAGGGCTACATGTAATTTCTTTTCAGGGCTGCCGTATTTTAATAGGAGAGAAAATTGAAAGGAATTTTAAAGAAAAGTGAAAGTGGGGCTATGAGGATACTCATATTTTAAATATAAAAACGTAGAATATTTATACAGACGATTAGTTTTCGCCAATGAAATAGAGAAAGATAACGTATTCCTTTTTGAACTGTTTCCCGCAATGCAGGGAATTTGTAGACGACACATTCTGCGTTCTTCGAAGAAGGTTCCATAATTCTAATGACAATATGAAACACTGTTTAAATTGGGTTGTGAATTAAATATTACATGCTTAGTACATGAATTAATCTAATATACTTACGCGTAGATTAAATGTTGCATATTCAGAACGAAGAGCTGTGTAAAATAACTGACGGCCACAGATAGACGCAACATTTTTCTAAGCTTGATTGCTACTGGTGATAGTTAAATGCGGATTAAATTACTTGTAATGATCTTTATTGAGGGATTTAAGCCTTATTTTTTATTGTCTAGGCTCAAACGGCACCCAATCCTTAATGCTTTGTTACTAAGTAGCCCAGAATTGGCTATAGAAACATTTAACTTGATTAAAACTTAAAGAATTTTGCATAATAGAATGTATGTGAAGAGAAAACAATATTACACATATTAAACTTTGCTAATTAAAATATATATAACAAGAAGTTGTCTGTTTTATTAGGTTATTATTATAACTTTTGCCTATACATAATTTTATTGCAGTATTTAAATTAAGGCTATGCAAAATGTCGCCAATATCACTTGAAAACTGTTCAATAATTTTATGAACATTGTTTTTAAGGTTACTGTAAAATTTTAACATCGAATCAAATGGTGATTTAAATGACATTAGACGAAATCACATATTAAAATTTCGGTTATTTGCAAAAATATTGTTTCAAAACAAACAGAAAAGAAAGAGAAAAGTTAACTTTTTTTATTAAACTTATTTCATCTATTTAAGTTGATCGTAAGAGGTTATTTATTTATATGCCAAAGTATATTAATATAATTGGAAGAAAGCATGTCTTGAAGGAAAGTGGAAGTAGAGGAAAAACGTAATGGATAAATATTAATGAAACAAAAACTTATTTAGAAACATTTTCAACATTCCTTTTGAATTTTCGTCACCGTGGAAATAAACTGTGGGGAAAATAAGCATTTACAGTTAGTTTGTTGATTTTTTGCAATTCTCCAAAATTTTTACAACAGTGTCATTTTTTAAAAAAATTCTTCGGGTATACTATTTCAATATTACATATTCTTTTGATTTATTGTATTTATAAGAAATGAATATTTCCATGTCCTTAAAATGTGGTAGTGACTCAAATCTCATTTGTTCCGGCATATCTAGTTAGTAAAGGGGAAGTGGGACATTTTCCATTGGACAAAGCAACCTTGGAGCTTCTAGGTAGTATTTAAGGTAGAAGCCCGACATAGCTGCAATATATAGGGGTAGGTTGACTTCCTGGAAGAATTTCAGGGAAATATGGTCCACATTTGTGTTTCATTTGGAGGAAAACCCAGAAAACCTGTACTTTACTTTACTACCCAAAGGAACCGACTAAATTCTGGGGTTTTAGAGTCGAAAAATGACTCCCCGGAAGCTACATATCATCCGTTACATTGCACGTTATTTTATATAACATTTTTTTATAATGTTACAACAAATATAATTATTTTCATCTTAAACATTCATATTTTCACATTTCAGATACATATACAGTATACACATCATTTGCATTTCATGGTTTCTGCAGCACGAACTTATATATAATTTTTGTCTTAGGAAAACTTCTAGAAGCCAGCTTGAATACAGAGATATATTCGTTGATAAAGCGTACATCGGTCTAGCAATTTTTGAATCTCGCTAGGTAAGAGCGCAGCCAGAAGATAGAAACCCATTACCTTCTTCTCCTGGTTCATGTTCCTTAGCCTTATAATACCTTATCCCACTATGTCATTGGCAGGCTATTTAGATTGTACCGCGTTCTTTAATCTTAATTCATCATGCTATCCAAAGAATAGAATTTAATATCCCACACTACATAAATTTTACCACATTCAATCATTATATAATTGGATATCCTTTTTTAACTTTTAGCAGAAATTCTTTGCATATTTTCATAAATACTAAGTGACGTCAACAATCACATCAATGGCATTATCAACTTCGCAAACAATAACAATACCAACACAAAATCGAATAATATAGACCAGCAATAAGAATTCGCGAGATTTGAGGAAACGGAGGTGGCTTGATAGCAGATTTTCAGCCTCAGGTTCGGAGGATCGCGAGTTCGAGGTCCGACCCCACCGATTTGGGGAGCGTTTTTCCTGCTGTCATGGATCGAATGTTCCGATATCACTATGGCGTGGAAACTGAGAGAGCGGGACAGATCCAGAGAGCCGGCTCATTGTATGAATGCGGTCAAAATTATGAGGTTCGTCCTGCCCTTGCATTGCTTCAAAAGAAGGCATTAAATCAAATAAAACAGAAACAGTTTATGTACACCAAATTCAAATTTTCTAGAATTCTATTTTTTATTATTTTCACATGTTCAAGTGGGGGATTACAGTAGAGACACAGCATAGAGAGCCAACGTGCGCGCGGGGGAGGGGAGTGAACGGAGTGCTTGAACTCAACAATTCTGAACCTCCGACCATTGTTAATGCTAAAAGATAAATGGCATAACAAAATACAGTAACCTAAAAAACTTGGATTGAGCCAGATACATTTCAAATGATTACTATCAAATTATCAAAAATAATCAATTGCAGTCAAATTAATTATGGCAAGTTAAAAATAAGGATGGGAGGAGATGAAATCATAAAGAGATACGAGTTCATTTTTCTGAATTTTTCCTTGTCGGCAAATTCGTTCATACCCCAAAATTAATACAGAGTGAGGCCAGTATTAAATTGACCAAGATTGGATATTTAACTATAACTATAAATTAGAGCATTTGTCCGTGACGTTGCAAATTCTTAAATATTTTCTAAGCTATTGTAGATATTCCAACACAGTTTTGGTTGTTTTATTACTTCAATATACTCCTGATATAAACATTTTTCTATGTTGCAAATTATTTTTTTCATAATTATAAAACACTTTACAAGTCCATGATAAATATAAAGCAATTGAATATTATCACCTTCTATTATTATCTTGATTGAAAAACATTTTTAAAATCAATATTAATTTTTTTTGAGAAACAAAGGATAGGAAGCGCAGATTTTACACAAATGTTTGAAAGGCTTATGTAACACTTTACGAGCCACTGTAAAACGCCTAAAGTTTTGGTCCAACATTTAGAAAAAATAAATTAAGTGCAATCCCATGACAAATATTTCATTCATTAAATTGTCATCAATTAATTAATTCTGTTAATTAGTTATTTAATTCCCCCCAGTAATAAGTTTTCCTTTAGCCAATTCTCAAGACATCACTTTTGGTGATGGAAGAAATTTTATGAGAGCTACGAGGGGTGATTTATGTCTATTTTTGAAAATTCTACTTTTTAAAACCATTGTAGAAAACTGAAAATATCTTCTTCAAAAAAAGAACCAAATGTATACTGACTCTATTATTTAGAGTTCGTTGCTTTAGTAAATAAATGGATTAGCTATGCACTTGCTGATGACAGTTATAAGTTTTGTAGGAAAATTCTCTTAGCATCCACTCCAATGTGCACTGAAACCCACTGCAGCAAATGCTTTCATATTAAATTACAGGATAAAAGCTGATTGAGACCACGAGAAGAAACTGTTACAGATGCATATTTCGACTTTCCGGTACTTGATTCGACTTTTTGAAGATGTTAATTCTTGAAAAGCAATGGTACATGCATATCCTGTTGTAAGTCTTAACCTTTCCAACTTGTATCCTTTGAAAGTTTTATGATATCTTTGTGGTTAGAGATCTTAACATTTGCGATTTTGCACACAGCAACATTTTTGGCAAGCTTAATAATTTTTCCCTTTCATAAATGATATCCTTCAGCTTTAAAACTCATACAAAACAAATCTAAAAATGCTAAAGTCGATGGTTTCTGCTATAAGAAATGAAGGAGCATCATTAAGTATAATAATTAAGTGTTTCAAATTAGTTTTTGCTAGCATAAGCATTGCAGCATATTTATACGGATAATGTAAATAGTAAAAGTTACAATAAAATGAACGTGAATTATAGTTGAATGGAGAATAGATCAATGTAAAGCTTAAATTTCATAAATGAAGACCTTGTATCAGATATCTGGTCTACAGATTAAGAAATTATTTAGCATCCACATAAAGTAATTGCAAAAAAATGTGTGGAAACTCCAAATTTTTAGCACGCCTCTCCAGCTAGTCCTAGTGGTATTCTTTATAAATAGTGCTCTGTTTCAGTTTAATTCATCTTCAGCTATTTCAAATAAATAATCTCTGCTTTGTGCGTGTACTCTGACGTTTCCAAAAATTTTCAAAAAGAGGTTAAAGCATGATTTTTAAGACTCAGTAGAGATTCATTTTTTGTTATATTTTATGATTATGCAAGATGATTGGCTAAAATTATTGTTGCTCATTTTTATGAAGCTATCTGAAAGACAGGTAAATTTACACAGGGCTGATATCCAAACATTTGCTGCTTGACTTTTAAATCCAAAGAAGGTTCTGAAATAAAAGGTGTATCTTTAAACAGGATTGCATTCTGTTAACTATGTAAAAGAGGGCATGTTTTGTTTGCTAAAGCACTTGGTGACGAAAGTAAGAGGTGAGAATGAAGTATGAGTCCCAGAAATCGACGAACATGAAATAATGAAACACCTCTACATTTTATTAGGTCTCATCTGTACCTGAAAACCTGGTGTCTATTATGTCACGCTAACATGAAAAAATAATTGATCTCTTTCTTTTAAACAACTTATTCTTACTGAGATAATGTCAATTTGTAACCCTACTGCATGTGATTGAACTAGCACATACTAGGACACAACAAAACTCAGGTGGTTGACACATTGTTAACGTCAGCATGTAGTGACTGAAAGAATTTTTTAGTAACGGAATCATGTGCTTATTTGGTTGGTTCTAATCCCATTTGGTCCACCATATCTAGCCAACTTCATGAATCAAGGATTCAGGAAAAAGGGAAAGCGATTATGGAACATCTAGGTAACACCTGGGCAATCTGACTTAGCTCTAATATATCTGAATAGGTTAGCTTCCTACAGGACTTTCAGAGGAACCGGGCTCACATTTGGGGTTTTGCTTGGAGCAACCCAGGAAATCCCCTAAAAGCCAACACAACACCAGTGAGCAATCCGTTACTGAGACGTACATCGGCCTACTAGTTTCTGAACAATGCCGGTTAATTGCGCAGATAGAGGATTTAAACCATAACTTTCTTCCTACGATTCAAGTTCCTCAGACATGCCATTCCTTAACCCACTGGTGTACAAGTGGGCTTACGGATTCATGTTAAAAAGGCAATGGTCACGGTTATCTCCGAGCCTCAGAAGTCCAGATGTTTTTAGAGGGACACTTGGCTTATTAGAAACTGAAGTCACCGAAATATAAAAAAAATCTGTTTATTCAAAAATTCGTTTTAAGAAAAACGAGTACAGCAAAAAATTGCCAATTTTTAAACATAAAATGGCAGTCAAATTCATTTTTAATATTTTGAAGTTTTAATAAATAGTACATAATTTGTAAATAAGGTGATAGTTATAATTATGTTTTAGAATTTCAAAAATAACCACTCTATTAAATTAGAAATTTCAATAAGCAAGCAGCTCACTCAATACAAAAATTCTATAATAGAACTTAAAATAAACTGTACAATTTAAATCTAACTTGTTCAAACATTTTTTTAAATAGGTGTGAAATGTTTTGATTGAATACGTTGTACAGCAGTAAAATACTCGAGTGAATTAAAGGCCTTAAAAATTATTCACTTGCTGTTACTTAGGACACAAAATATGAATATATTTAATTGACGAAAACAATTATGAATTAAAAATATTTACTTCGTATTTTTAGTTTTGACTTCGAATTAGTCAAAATAATTTTGAATTATAGATGATATTTTAACATTATTTTAATAAGAAATTCAAAAGACCAGAGAAAAACATTTGAATTACCGACAATTCGAATTAAAAATGTTCGGATTAGCCAAGTTCCAATGTAACAAAACAAGTGAAAGCATACACTTCCAAAATATTGAAGTTGAAATCACTGCAATCAAGTATCTAGTTAGAAAGGTGCTTTAGGGATTTACAAAGATGACGGTAAAGAATGTAAGTAAGATTATTGCTCAGTTCTCATATCTTAGTTAAGTTGTGTATGTATATTATATGAATCTGTATGTCTATTATATGATGGAGGACCCTCTTTAAAATAGAGCACACTACGTTACTAAATAGTTGCTTTTTATTCAAAATATGTGTTATGAGATACATAATTTTCGAACTTCTATACAAAACTGAACTGTAATTAAACTTCATCCGGACATAATTTCTACAGATACCTAAAATGAATAGTTTTTGGCCACAATAAGTGAATTAAAAGACACAAAATACTTTTGAAGCTTCATTCTATAATATTAAAATATCCTATGTGTATTTACAATAAAGTCCGACAATTCAAAGATATAAAATGAAATGAAATGTAATGATTAAAGGTTAGTTAATAATATTTCTCATGAATAGAGAGACAGGAAACTTAGGAATAAAGAAGGCAAAGGAAAGCATTTAAGGAAGAAAGCCTAATCAATTTAAGTACCAATTTTCCATAAGAAGTCATCGATTCTTATGAAATCGAAAATGTTTCAATGCTGAGAAATCTCTTTGAAGTTCTTTAATATCTACTTCCACCTTCTACATCTATCTAATATGTCATTACATTTTTCCCTTTAAAATATCAGAATTTTTTTTTTCAAAATACGTATTTTTATGCCTTCTTGATCTTGATCACTGTTATTAACTTTTTAATAACTTTATACACAAATGTTTCTCACGCAATTTTGTTGGACAAAAGGCACTAAGCGCGCCTATCAAATAAAAATCGCATGGCTGGAGCATCTCGGAAAAAAAACATTAGTGTATCGAATGCCTAAATCTTTTTTTTTTTTTATTCCTTTCCCTAGTAATCGAATATTATTAATTTATCTAATTTCTCACTACTCGGTGTTCTTTCAGTCGTTAATCACGGTTACACATATATAAAATCCTTGTAAGCATATTTTGCTTCTCCCTGTGTCATATTTTTTAAAAGCATGAAGAATTACAGAAGTATTATACATACTGATAACTTGTTTTCTATGTTCTTTCCCTGTACCATTTTGTAGATCTTTAATTTCCGTGTATCGAAGTGTTATTTTCAGTTATTTTCTGTGATAAAAGTTTAAACGTCAGAATTTCACCAAACAATTATTTTCAAAAATGTCTGTATTTAACACATTCCCTTTTCTTATTAAAACAGTTTTAATTGTGTAAGTTAAAATTCTTTTTATGGATCTTTTCTTAAAGATAAAAATGAATGTGGTGAAATATTCACTGGTATTCTCGTACAATTCTTCCTATAACCAAAAATGTTTCTAGAATTTCGAGCTTTTGTGAGCTTATATTAAGTTTTAACAGACAACTTTTGTTTTACTGGTTAACGTGCTTTGTCACGAGAGCAACAATTTTTTGGTCTGGATTCTTTTCGTGAATTTATGGACTTTCCACGATACTCTTGCTCTCGTTTATCGTGTTTTGCTAAAAAAGAACTGAATTAGTTCGAATTTCTTCTTTTGTTTAAAAGTCTGCGCCCTTCCATGGATCAAGACATAAAAAATAGAGACCTCCTAGCCCTCAGCTGGACATGATCCCTTTGGGACTTAAATATGGACACATTGCCCTAAAGGTAGGCTGACAGCCAACGCGCGCCTAGTTACCAAGACCTCATCCCTCTTTCTACTGTCGAAGTTTGCAAGCAGAGCGCATGCGCAATCGATTTTCTCTAAATCCACGCAAACTGTTAGGTAAAATGTGTGCATGTGGAAGACTCGTGCTTGTGTCCTAGAAATTCAAGCAATTAGCAAGCTCGAATTCACCAAAGTTTGAAACAGTCAATTTCACTTAATACGCGGATTAGTTGGGGAACTTTCCGCAACTTGGGATGGTCTGAACATGGAATTCATATGGTATATTCAAATGTGCTTTATATATCTTTCAAAGAATAAAAAGGAGTAAAATAATATACGTTGAACTTTAAAGACATTTTAATCCAAAATATTCAAGTAGGTATTTAATTAATAATGATTTAACATTCAATGATTTCATACTAATTGTGTATTTGAAACAAAACTGGTTGCTTAAAACCAGTTTTCGAGAAAAATCCATTAATTAGAATAAATTTCGAGAATACTTAGTGATAAAAAGTATCTGAAATTTCAAAGATGTAAAATGCGCTGGGTAAAGAGTTATATGCAGGAATTTGTTAAGTTATACTATACATTATCATTATTTTCTACTTTTTGTAAATTTTATTCCTTTATAAGCAAAACATTTGCAAGAAGAGGAGTAAAAGAATTAATGGCTTGAAAATACTATAGATAATTTTGTTAACATTTAAAATAATGTCAATAGCACTTTCAGTTCGAGTAAATCAATAAGATGATTTTTCACACCCTCCTCCAGAATTTAGAAGGCGAAAGAAACCAGGATTTTAAACGGGCACAAATAAAAACAGATTGTCTTAAAATCTACGAAAATTTCCACTTCAAGAACTTCTAAAGGATTATCTTAAGATGAAAGAGTCATACTAGTGCTTACAGGAAGAAAACTATTTTTATTTAAATTATATTCGGGCAAATTTTCCTCTTCCATCACTTTAAAGTAAACATGATGTCTGCGGGTAGTCATAATGATTCTTATCAGGGCCGGTCTTAGGAGTTTCGGGGTCCGATTGAAAACAAAAAAGCATTAACATTTTTTTTTTAGCACAACCTAAGGACTTGTAACAAAGAAAAGACTGTCTGAAGTGTTATCCTCTTGACTATCTCGTTCATTAATACAATGTGACGAAGTTTGTGCCTCGTATTATAGTGAAGAAAACCGTGTATGAATCTTGAATGTGTTCCTTTCTTCCCGTTGAGACCTAAATTTGATTCAGATCTGCAATTCTAAAGAGAAAACCGTATTCTAAATTTAATCCTTCTAGCTCTTTGCGTTTCTATGCTATTGTGTCCACATATGCAAGGATGTGCAGACTTTTTAGGCACAGGATTTTGTCTAAATTTGATTGAAACCTAAAAATTTGGTGTTCTTATAACATACCAAATTTCATCTGTCTAGTAGAGTTTTTCTGTTATTGTGTTTACAGATAGACCGACAACACAGATGTAATTACAAAAATGGTCTTTTCAGATTCGGGGCGATTTAACATGTATAGATTTGTCTAAAATTTCGAGGTGGAATTTCATGACGATTACAATGCTTTGTCTTCGTATCCTTCGTTTGAAAGAGTAAAATATATAAATAATTCTTTTAAATTCTTAAACTCAATTCTTCTCCCTCTGGTAATAACGCCTAGGGCACTTTCACTGCCTAGCCTCACCCTAGTTACGCCACTGAACTGTGCGGAGAGTAGATATTATTCTGACACGGGGTCCTATTGTGAGCAATCGGTGCAATCGGCTAAAGGCAGGCCCTGATTCTTATAAGAACTTCTGTTTTGTTGATTTTGGGACTTTTTCTTCATTCCATCACGTCAAGAAGTCTCATAGAAAACTCTTTTCAAGATTCTCTCGAACATTAGTTTAATATTTAACGTAACTCAGTCACGAGTTTCATCTATAATGACTTAGAAAAACTGTATTTAGGAATATTCTTCACATTACTAACGATGCAAACCTGAAAGATATAATTCATTAAAAGTGAAATTTCAGTATGGATTGATTTTAGTTAAAATCAATCCATAATAAATTCAAGTAATTGAGTTTTAAAAATTAACTCTGCTAATTATGATGAAATCAGCAAATTGGTATAAGAATAAATCAACCCACCAGTTGCCTAGTGAGTTATGGCATAGCTGAGAAACACGCATCTGAGAAAGTGGACAAAGTGTTCTGTCCTCTGTCCGTGATTTCAATGTACGTTATTCAAAAATGGTATATGCGCTTCCAATTTTGTTTTTTTTTTAAACGATGTTCGCTTCAGCAATGAAACGTTCGTTCTGGACGGGTTGACTACTAGAGGCTTTCAGTCAAGTGAATCACTAATATGAGCCAATTTCTCCTAAAAATCTTCCCGAAACATTGGAACTAAGTCAGACTTCTACTTCAGGTGCCACCCAGGTGCTCCAAGGTCGTTTTGACCCACAAGAGATGCCACACTTTCCCTTTATCATGAGTCATGGATTTGAGTAGATAAGCTAGACAATGTTGAAAGTGGGATTAAAACCTCCACCATAAGAATCATTTTACCTGCTTATGAATATGTGATGAAGTAAATAAAAGCAGATTCTAAGGCCCGTGTTTCTTTAATTTTCTGGCAGAAATTGAAGTGACGTATCATATACTTCTTGATCTTCTTTCCGAATCATACGGTTTGGTTTAAAAGCGCAGAAAATGCTAATTTTTAATAATTCGACCTAATTAATCCTTATGCAGTCACATTATCTTTTACCATGATAAAGTGCTTCAGTTAAATTAAAAAATATATATATTTATTTAAACACAGAAATACATTTTCTAGACAAAAATATACCCAACCTCTTTAAAAAAAGTAGGGCTACACGTTTGCTAGACGAAAAGATGCACACCTTATAAAATAGTCGATACTTTTTTAGTCTTTGATTTAAATACAAATGCATCTGCACTGTTAACCAATGCATGATATCATTAATGTCTCGAGACAAAATTATTTTTAAAGTAACTCTAATTATAGCCACAACTCTATGTTAACAGTAAACCTGGAAATATTGAATAAATGCGTAGTCGCAAGTATTTCCACGCTGCTACAATTACTGATATCATCAAAATCCATTAATTTTTATTTCCGCATGCATTGTTAATGAACTTCAAAGAAAATATCTGATTATCACAGTCGTATATATTCACTCAACTGCCGAGTCAATTCTATCTTACACGTATCTGTAGATGTTACATGGTAAATGCAGAATTTTTGGTTGCCTTATTTGACTCCAAAATACTGAATACTTATCTATCCAACAATGTTTCTTCAAAAATGCCACTTTAATTATCTGAATTTTGAACTTAGTTTATATCTCTAAAATTAATGTGATTTGTGAGTTCGGACAGTTGCAAATTCTCCCCCTGGTGTGGTGTGGGAGAATGGAGAGGAGGTACAGACTAAGGCATCGCTATTGTCATCTAAACACGGTTCAAAATTATAAGGTCCACCCTCCAATAGCCCTCGTGTAGCTTCAAAATGGAACGTTTATCTAACTATAAACTAAAACCTCAACCAATATTTCTAGATTTTTAAATGCCGATTGGTATTTCCTATCAATTTTGCATTTATAGGCCTACAGTATACAATGACTGAAGTTTGCGAGCTTCGTCGCACTATAATTTTTGACTGACTTCACTAGAGTGACATAATTAACACATTCGCTGCCACTATTCACGCCTGAGATTCGAACCATCTATCTAATTAGATGACCCCCTCTCTGCCATCTCGTAACAACAGTAGAGAAGGGGTCATCTAATTAGATAATAGGTTCTGAACGCGCCAGCGCGTCGGTGGCAGTGAATGTGTATTATGTCGGCAGCCATAGTTGAAATTACTGTATTACATTCAGTTTCAAACTCAATATTATTTGGCTTTTTTATCTACTCTTTGCACCGCAACCACAACATCATCTAAAAATCATTTTCAAACAACTAAAAAATTCAAGAAGGATTTTTTTCCATTCCTCGCTGGTTTGAGGGGCGGCAGCTAAAACTCATACCAAAAGAATTGAGGCTCTTCAAAGTATAACTGCCAGGCAAATTGCGCAAATGCCCTGGTATGTCAGAAATGAAAACATCCCTAAGGACCTCCGTCTCCCCACTATGGAAGAATTTTTCTCTAAGATAGCATTAAAATTTTTCAACAAGGTGGATGCTAGCATAAACGACACAATCAAGGAAATTTCTGCCTATGACCCTCGCAGCAACCGGAATAGAAGGCGATCACGTACTATCCTGAATGATTAAGATCCCCCATTCGTCAGTATCGGCATGATTTGACCTACGAGCGAAATCCGTATTGACCAACTTATTTAGGACCGAGTCGCATAACTAATTTAATATTCATGTTTTGCAATGCAATTCATTCTATTATCAACATCACATTTATTCCCTTTCCTTCCTTCTCTCTCTCCCTTCATTCTACTCCTAATCAATTGCAAGTAATATAAAAAAATGGAAAAAAAATTTACTAAGTAAATATTTTAATTTTGGTACAATGCAATTGTTTTTAGTCACTGTGCCTTTGAATTCAGCTATTTATTGGAAGATGAAAGGCCCTTGAGCTCAAGTGCTTCCTTCCAAACCCCCTTCTATCGTCGTCAAAAAATTTTTAACTTAACTTCACTCTCATTGTGAAGTCTGTTTGATGCAGTACTTTACACTATTCAAAGTCATTTTATCTTTAAGTCTACTTTTGATTCTAATAGCATTTAAATTCAAAATCTTATAATTATTCAAACAATTTTGATTGGATAGTATATTTGTTCTAAACTTTCATAGGACAAAATTTCGGTCCTTTCTTTCCAACGGAATTCCTCGTGATATGGTATTATCTGCAGCTTAATTTGACTGCAAATAACACAGTTAAAGCTTCTTCATGCGAGTAATGAGATGTTAATTGTCTTACCTCTGAAACAGCGCTTTTTATTTTATTTGCTCCTTTAGGACTTCCCACTATTTGCTTCAGTAGACCAGTAACATGTCTTACAAAACTGCCTTAATTTGAAATTGGTAGCATAAGTTAATGTGTGCTTTGTGATAAATTATTTCATTTTGTTTTTGACTCCAATCGACTGGAACTTAAATTCTCTCTTTCAATTCCGTTAGTACTTACAGTATTATACTCACCAGTGGTCTAGTGGGTTAAAGCATGGTGATGAATATGAATCAGGGAAGAGGGTTCATGAACATGAAACAGAGGAAAACATTTATGGGCTGTATCCTCTGGCTGTGCTCTTAGCCATCGTTATTAAAAACAACTAGCAGATCGATGTGCGCTTTAGCAACGAATTGCTTGTGGTGGTCGGGCTGGTTGCTGGAAGTTTCCCTGGTTTTCCTCCAAGTTAAACACAGTGGAGACCAGCTTCCCTTGAAAGTCTTCCAGGAAGGCAACCTACCCTTATGGAGCTCCAACTTCTACCTTAGGTGATTCGGGTTGCTTTGTCCATCACAAGAAGCCATCGTGAATCATGAAGTGGGCTAGATACAAGTTAGACCAAATGGAATTAGAACTACCACTGGATGCATCGAAGTTGCTTATATTTATGGTGACTTTTAGCCAGTTCTTGTTCTTTCTAAAAATTACATTCTTTTTACTATTTGCACTTCTTTGTTACTGAAAGCATTTATTAATCACTAACAAGATTTAGTTAACTAAACTGTTCAGAAACAAACAGTTCAGAACCACGAATTAACATTCATTCAATTTTTATTGAGTATTAAGATCGTCATTTTGAAAAATATGTTGTCAAACGACCGGTGTGTGCCTTTAGATTAGGCCTGGAAACCAACGAAAGTTATAAGATCTTTACCGAAAGGCGTTTGGTTGTCTAAATTTTCTTTAAATAAATATATTTTGATAGTATGACTGGGGAAGTTGTTTCAATTTCAATACATTTAAAATGCATTCAAAATCGCAAGAAATATTTTCAATCAGGAGAATAACGAAAAATTGCCCACAAGATGAGAATAATTTCAAGAATTAAATCAAAATGGCAGAAAACTATTGTAGAGAATGTCTTAAATTATTACAGGTGACGGAAAACTCTAATTGCATTTGGGAAATTAAATTGCATGGGATATTTCCATGAATTATAATATGAGAAATTAAGTTCCATATCTAATTAAGTATTCTAATAAATTGTATAAGTAATATAGTAAAAGTGTCGTATTTAAGTACTAGAGAACAAATGGTTACACTAGATTATTCAGCAAATTTTAAAGTAATAGATTTGTAGCTTAATAAGAGGACAAAAAATTAAAGAAAAAAATAATTAAGAAAGAGATTCCATGAAATTCAAATATACATGCATAGAAATATATTTATTTCCAACAGTCAGTTTAATTCCCCACTATTGAAACATTGTTACTGCTTATGAAATTGTAAATCATCAAAAATGATAATTTTCCCCACATTACGCATCAGAAAAAAAAAAAATTGCATCCATATGTAATTGCTAAGAGTCATGCAAAGATTTCTTCAACAGAACGAAATTATAAAAAAGGGAAATTCGCGCCATTTTATAATTCTACTTGATTGAAATTAAATATCCTGAATAGGGAAATCTTTCAGGAAATGGGAGAGTATTTTTAAAGCCGATATTTGGAAACTAATTTCGGAAACTTATTTTCATTCATTTCTTGCGAAACGAAAAATGCTTTTACTGTTCCCATAAAAGGCAGATATCATTATTAAAAAAACCCAACTTAATATAATAAATCTATTTATCGATTCCTGTCATCACATTGAAGATTGAATTGTGTAATAGTTCACAAATATTACTTGGGAAAATTGCATTTATTACATAATGGTTTTTTATTCCATCAGTGTTAAATACTTATGCGATACGGAGATTGGAAGTCCACAGTCTTTTAAAGTATTTTGTGCTTGGGTAAGGCTGATAACTCCCATGGAGAAAATAAATATCTAGCTTGGCGGGAATATTAAACAAAATGAACCATTTATATTTTAAGTAAAACGGAAATTTTATGATTAATAAAGGTTCCTCTTGTGAGCTTTTCGGTATGTGTTGTGTCTGGAAGAAAATATTACTTAAAATAAATGTTTTGTGACTACATCTGCGTCGATTTAAAGGTGGAAAAAACTTTAATGTTTTTGGTGCACTAAACTTTCTTTTTTTTTCTTTTGAAAACAATTAATATTAAGTGCTTTGTAGAGATTTCCCATAGGAATTGATCCTTTAAAAATGGTCCACCGGTTTTAAGTTCATTATTTATAAATATCGAGCTCAATTTTTCGCTTAAACTATAGTTAAAAATTTATTTTTTCCACACAGTGTAGGAAGTCATTTTTTTGCATGATAAATTTTAAAACTTAATAAATACGTAAAAGAACAATACTTTCCACAAAATAGCAAACGTTACATGAATCCTATATTTGATGCATGAATTATATGTGTAGCAAACGATATGTTAGAAATAAGTTCAAACATGTCCCTTAATGCATTTGTGGCATCATAACACCGATCCCTCTAAATGAAAGCAATGCATAAAAGTACATCTTAATTGTGTTTCTAAATTAATTCGGAGTATAGTTATTTACAGAATCAAAATCAATTACTGTCTGAATTTGTAGGTATTATCTGAGTGATTACTGAGGATCTGAATTTATTAAGTTATACAAACAACATGGACTCATAATAATCAGAACCCATATGTTTGATTAATTATTTATCAGCATCAGTGAAAATATTTTTACAACACGAAAATATGCGTACAGGATTTTATAATTTCAAGAGTTTAATTTTTTTTCCTTGATAGTACGTATTTTAAAAAGATACGAGAGTTAAATACGAAACTTTGAACTTTGAACTTTTGCTTTAAAACATGATGCATCGATAATAATATTCATATTATATCAAAGCCAATAAATTTTTGCATCTGCTTTCCACACGTTAGTCGAAAAATATCAGAAAATTCCATCATGTACATTTTCTGAGTTTTTCCAAGGTTCATAATTCGAACGATTTACATTCGATATGTTTATTCTAAAGCACTCGATTATTATCATCCGAGTGCTTTAGAAAATCGTATCTAATGAGAGACTGATATGTAATAGTCAGTTGCCAAAATTGAAGATTGAAACTAAATAAGAAGTACCATTTGAGGCTCTTGTAATTCGGCATCATAAGCCATCGAGAAGAACGGCCCCAAAGACTCCACTCTCCAGACTTGCATCCCTTACCAACATGAGAACGATTGAGGTTCGTTACATGTAAAGTGCACATATTACTATGACACAAAGGAAATATTGATTGATTGATTTTTTCGATTAGCATCCCGTTGTAAAGCTACGCGAGTGTTACTGGGATAACGCTGGGTTATTTGAATTGCAGTCATATAACAAAGATAGCAGTTTCCATATTTCTACACTACACCAATGCGAGAACATTTCACCGACAACAGATTTATGCACCAGCCCCCCCCCCCCCAAACTGCAAATCTTCGATGGAATCGGGTCTCGAATTGGCCTTTCGTCAATACCGAGATTCTGCCACAGGCTACGTAACCCTGATAGGTTGATAAAATCTATTATTTCATAAATAACATGTAATTTCCTGGGTGAAATTTGATTCCAACTGTTACTTTTGCAAAATTAATTTTAAGAAATAAGCTTTTAAAACATATCATGTAGTAGTTTGTATTTAATGATTTCATGGATACCAGCTTATACCCATTTGTACTCGTTAACTTTTCAGTAATCCCTCAGTATCATGTAAGACTAATTAGTACCATTTAGTTAGAGTTGCAAAGGTTGAAACACAGTCCAAATGCTCCTACTCGTGCGAAATCATAAGCAGTTGTTCCTAGTCCTGAAATGTAGCGAATATCTCTATGTTCGCATGAGATATGGCGAATGGAGTTCGACATCCGAGACTAACCAAGATTCAGCATCTAATGCAAATCGTTCGCAAGTCTTTCGATCGTGAAATTACAGCCTAAAAGCCAACTATTTGATCGTACAAATAAATTAACCGCTTCATTTACATGCGACAGCTTGAAGCATACGGAAAATGACATTTGAAGCTTGATGAAAATTGAATACTATGTTTAAATCAACTGAAACTGAGAGTCATTTAATTCTGCATCAGTTTCTACCCTACTTAGCACACCTAGGGGATTCCTAACGGAGGATTAGACAACAGATTATTAAATTAATTACTCAAATATTAATGCGTATCAATGCCTCGCTAATGTTAATGTCTAAAACAGTACTGTTTATTTGAGTTCGCTTACTGCATTTACTGTTTTAGATAAGTTTCGAATAGTAGACGAGACAATTTTGTATCAAATCTACTTGCATTCACATACGCCATCTATTATATAGTTGAAAAAGAAACCTATATAGATACTTTTCAATTTGCGGAAAAAGCTTCAATCTGGAATATTGAAACAAAAGTTCCTTATTCTTTGGAAAAATCTGTTAAAATATAAAATATTTTTTATGTTAGACTAAATTACGATAATAGATTATGTGTCACCGAATTTATATATGTGCTTAAAACCATATCTCTCTTTTTTGTTTTTAATGATATGAAGGGGGAAAAAAAAGTCTGTTCAGAAATGACTTGAGTCCTTCGAAGTTTATAACAGAGCCCTACACCAATAGTTTTTTGGTGCAGTAGGGAAGTGCGATACATGCATAAGCATTTTGAAAAAAAAAATAATACTGGTTCACGAAGAAACATGTACAACAGTAGTTTCAAAAAAACGATTAAAGTTCAAATCTAAATGTAGAATCTGATAACCCAGAAAATTTAATCAATGCAAACAGTCGACAGCATTTGCGATGCTTTTCTCCAATGTTATGGGCTTCTCGGTTGTTTCTGATCCCTTTTTTTCCTATACAAGTAAAGTATACATAAATAAAAAAAAATCTAGAAAAAACATTAATACATAGTAAAGCATTCTGATCTTTCCACTGAAACACATTTCGCCTCTAATGTGAATGTTCATTTTCCTGTTTCGGAACAAAATCAAGCTGGTTTGTCCATAAAGACGTATGCGATCCCACGATTTAAAATTGAATTTAGTTAGTATCACTGTCTACAGAATCCAAAGATTCGAGTCAAGTTAGTTTTTTATTAGTCTGGCCTTTGACTAGTCACGAAGTAATTAATCTGTTAAATTTACTAGACGGGAAAAATGGATGCAATAGATAAGACCCTAAGTCTAAAATCTTACCCATTTTATTCGTTAGGTATCTTCATCTAGGAGTTAATATATTTTTTATCAGACAGGTTTTAATAAGTTATTCGAAGATAATTGGAATGTTAAGGGGAAAATTTTGAACAAGCCCCTTGAAAAGTACATTTCGCGACTTTGTAACATACAAAATATTGATAGTTAATATAACTAAATCGTGAAATCAATTTTATAATTTTGATCAAGACAGATACCAAAAATTTTATCATTCATGTACAGAAAGTTATTTATTTCCTGTGTAAAGTCTGCTTCAATAACAATTATTCTACTAACAATTTCATGTCGTGTAACATCAAAGTGATAAGCGTTGTCTTATCTCCCAGAAAGTCTTTTTTAATACCAGCAGTAAAAGTTGCATTTAAATATTAACAGAAATAATGCTAATTTTTTAAGCAAAAATACAAACATAGTTTTTATATTTGCCAAAATTGAATGTGAAAAAAAGAAAAATGATAGCAAAGAATGTTGCATGAAGGTTGTGACTTTCTTATCTTGATTGCAAGACTTAATATATCTGCTTAAAGCACTTGCACACTTATCCTGATAGATTATAAACATGGTTTCAAAGTATTTTCTACGAAGTTTGAACTTACCTAAAAGTTCAAATCCATACTGGAAGCAGTCGAGAACAGATCTTTTACATTAAATCACACGGTTAATGAAACCCATGTCCAATATAATAATCCATGTTTTGAAGTATTTCCACACTTTCATGAATGTTCAACGAAAATCTTCGTAATATAAAACGACATAGAAGTGGAATCTCCAATTTTGTTTCTCAAAAATCTGGCCTCTAAGTAGATTCAACTCGTGACTCCTTACTACTGGGAAAAATTTCCGCGACCTATACTGTATATAGGGAAATACTTAAGGAAAAAATACATACATAAAAAATTAGTTAAATTGAAAAGGTGATTGAGTTAATACAATTATTTGGCAAGTTGTAATGTTTTAAAGTAAGATGAGTTTCTTGACTATACCGAATCATCTGATGTCAGATATTTTTGCGACCCTGACGATCTGTTACGCAGTCTCGTGCGCACTCATAGTTTAGGAAGGTTGCTATGTACTGTGGAGTATATATGAACAGTTCTTGATGAGCCCTTTAAAAGCGACATAGGTTTTAAGCTTTCTTCCACAAACTTTTTTAGCTTGCCTCCTTACCAACATATTTTTTATTTCTCAAAATTCATTCAATTAGTACGTCATCGTCAAAGAGATACGTTAGTATATTTAAGTAGTTTTGTAAGTAAGATCAAATGTTTCTGTCTTTGAAAAATTTACTAGTTTATGCGAGCTAAGATGATTAGGTGCATGCTTCAAGATATTTTATAATCTGACCTTTTATAAATATTTTGTAGATTTCGGTAAAAGAAATTTCCAACAATATCATATCCTTCAGAAAATGTCATCCACAAGCAAAACTATGAAAAGTAGTTAGTGATCTAAAGTAAAAAAGATAAACCAAAATAACAATTCTGAAATCTTATAAATCCACAAACCGAAAGTTGTATGATATATAATAAATTCGTAGAAATATTTAAAAAAATAATAATGACATTTTAGAAATTTTACGAGAAAACATCATATCGCCAAATTAAAATATATAACTGCCGTATTAGTTCCAATTATGGTCAGCAATATATAATTTCAGTGATTTATCTTTAAAAGCTCTGAGGATATTAAATATTTTGAGCCAGAAATAACTGAAAAATTAACTTTCTAAAAGATATCGAGTTTAAAGATGTCACGTCAATCTTTAATTAAACGGAAAGGATAATACACTATCACTAATGTCACTTGCCATTAACATACAGTTTAAATAAAAAAAAAAAAACGTTTGGAGTAGTAGAAAATTATTATTTCAAACGAAATAATAAGAAAAAATGGAAAAATTCCACAAATAAAAGTAATTTTAAGGCACAATTTTTAAATTCGTGCGTCTATAATATGTTATATTGCTTTAAAAAGTAGGTTATAAAAATTCACCTGAACAAAAAAGCATTAATTTTATTAAACTATCTTACCATATATGGCAGTAACAGATATTAAATAAGATAAATGCTTCATCTTAATGTACAGGACTAAAAATCAATCCTTTTCCTCGTAAGATTTAAAAAAAAAGAGTGCTTGGGTTTTTAAAAGAAGCACACTGGTGTGTTTGAATGTGTAATATAAAAAGGCAGATATTTAAGGCAGACTCCGTCAATCTGTTCACGTGCTTAAGATAATCATACAACTAATTATCACTTCCAGCTTCAATTGTATTTGTACACGCAAAGTGAAATTGAATTCTCACGGTAAACAAAGATATTAAAAATTCCCCTTAGTAATCTTTTAATCTTCGCATCTTGCCGTGCATAAAATCTTCGGTAATAAACAACTCAGAATTTCCTTCTTTTGGTGCCTAAATCATCAACTAATATTCAATTATATTTTTAAGAAATACATCATGGTGTTCTTTCTATAAATTTTAGAAAAATATTTATAAAATATATGCATAAATCTTATAAATATCCAGCTGAATTTCATTTAAGCAAATAAGTAAGATGTTGTAGTATTATGTTTATTTATCAAAGTGGTGGATTTTTAAAAATATTAATTGAAGCCCACAATTTATTTTGTAATCAGAACATTTAGATATGGAAGAGATTAAAAAATACAACTGTTTTTATAGTTATACAAAAAAAAATTAGTTGAATTTTCAATTAAAATTTACATTTATCTTTTAGCTTCAGCTTCAGGATTTCTTAGGTTTTAAAATAAACAGTTTTTATGCATATTTGATGATAACAGATGTTAAAATTATAAAATACATACCAAGATTTTAAAGTCTGTCCTTTCATATTTTGTTGCTTCTTCAATTGATATTTTAAAGGAATTAATAAGGAAAACATTATATAATAAAAGATTTCATGTTTTATGAAGGATTTATTGTGAATGAACAATGCACATTATGTTATTTCAAGATATCTTCCTTTATATGTATGCAAGTACAGTTTATAGAAGCAGTAAATGTATTAACCCCTTCGCATACAATAACATGTCTGACACGTACATCGAACAAGGCAGCGGTGGTCTAGTTGTAAGGGCTCGGCATCGGAGCAGGAGGGTTCCAGGTTTGAAACCCGAAATCCACCGTTATGCGGGCCTGTTGTACGCTAAATCATACGTAGGGGGCCAAAAGTCCTCCCGCTGGTGTGGTGCGGAAGCTTGGAGATTGGGGCGCCAGATCAGGTATCGTCATCTGACTGCGGTTCAAAATTACGAGATCCGTCTTAAAATAGTCCTAGTGTTGCTTCAAAACGTTACGTTAAGGTACCCGACTAGGTTCGGAGAAAAAATTTTTTTTAAAAAAAGCACGAGCAAAAAAAGACTTAAAAAGCTAAATAACAAAAATAGGCTTAAATAGTCATAATTAGAAATAAAAATTCATATATCATCAGTAGTTTTTGAAAATAATAATTTTTTTTCAAGAATTTTTATAAAAATTTCAATGTTAAGAAAAACAGCATATTTGAAAAAATATGCGACATATTTCATTTTAATCTCGCATGCGTACTTTCCAAACTATCTAGAATGTAATAGATCGCAAGATAAAATTTATTTTAATAAATAAATATTTTATGAACATTCAAAGTTGTCATCATTGATTTTTTGCCAAATTTATCCTAGGTTTGGAACTGAAAGTGACTGTAAAACATGACTAAATAAAGCTATCATAAAATGTGCGGTCTATTTCACTCTCGAAGGTTTTTTGACACATGTGTACCAAATTTCAATGAATTTTAATGAATTGTTTTGCAGATATCACGTTTTTCGTGTACCAATTTAGTGAAACTTTCATTTTTCAGAAAACGCTTTTAAAAAATATAATAACATATTAGTTCAAATAAATATCAAGGAATAAGAATCAAAACAAAGACTTCTTTAGAATCTTAAAAGCTGTGACTTTATTTTTAGATCATAAAAAAGTTTTTGAATTTTTCTGCGAAAATAGCTTTTTCAACCTAGTCGGATACCTTAATAATAACTAAACCAAATTCATGAATCGAATTACAGAATACTTAAATTTGTAATTAAGACAAAGTAGAAATTAATTTTTTAGAAAAATTACTTGGGCATGCTCAAGTAATTTAGGCGTCTTTTCGTTTTTATATGAATTGGAGTAGCAACAAATGTCCCACATGGGATTTGACATCTACTTAGGAGGTTAAATAAATTCGTATGTCTAGAAATTAATCAGCAATGTTCTTTATTTATACAGGTGGGCTGTCCTACTATCCTTTCGGACCTCGTAAGTCCTCAAGAAAAAGCTTGTCAATTAACTTGTTAAAAGAATTGGATTTCACTGCATTAGGTGTATGCAAATTTGAACAGAATTTTATTACTCTTATTATCTGAAATCAATTTATAGAAATGTTAATAAAATATTAAAGGAAAAGGTATATTACAATAACTGGACTATTGTACTAACTTTCTCTAAGGCTAGATTATGTATACAATGAAGTAATGTCAGATGTAACATTATGTTTTCATCTTCTTTGTGCTTTTGAAACGACTTTTCATGGTTTGCTGTACGTGTGTGTATTACCTTATTTATGCAATATTAGCTTAATTTTCTAGTGAAAGCATTGCTCTTTAATTATTGTTTTGATTTTAACAGAGTAATGAAGCTAGATATGCATGACTCAATGTGATCCTATTGGATGCAACAACTAACACGGATAATTTACTTTGCTAATAATATGTCCAGTTAAGTAATTCGCTCGAAGAGGAGGAGGCCTACATTATATGAATGTACCCCCAACTCTGTCCAGTCCCGGCCATCTTCCGAACAGACAGCTGAATTAAAAACAACCGACGCCGGCACCATGAAAGAGCCTCACCATTTATGCGCCACTAGAATGAATAATGTAACATAGTAACCCTTCCATGGAAAGCACCGCTTAAGTAAAGCCTACTCACCGTTTAAACGAAACAAGCATCCGATTTTCCCAAGTTCTCTAATCTACGTGTATTGCACGAGCTTTGCAAGGGGTCAGGCTCCCACCCCATACCTAACAGGAGCACAAACGGAATTCAAAATAGAGCTTGGTAGGGTATCGGTTCTTGGCTCCTACGGTATTAGCAGCATTACTAATTCACGTAGACACATGTAATGAGAGAGCCTAGCTGATGAGCTCAGACCTAAATTAGATCAAGTGGAAGGGGTAGACTCCCTTGACACAGAAAGGGAATAGCTTTGAAAAAGTGGAAATTTAAATGAAACGGACGGAGCGTAAGAATGGAAAGGGGGGATTCGATGTGGGTTGGCTATAAATCTACGTAGCGCTTTAAGGAGTTGGAGCGTTTAGGACACGAAAATTGAACACTGATCGTGCCAAGCGTATTTAGAGGTTTGCTAAGTACACGAGATTCTGTTCCGTATGCATAGGAGCACTTCCTATCTTGCTCATTGGTGGGGTTGGACAGGCTAAAACTCTAATTTAAAGAACACTGTCTTGCTTAGAAGTTCATTGAAGCTAATTTAATCATTAATTTGGGTTTGGATATTTACATCCCAATGGAATATAATTGTGGAAAATTAGGGAAATCTTTTAACTGGGACAGCAGAGAGTAGAGGCTTAAAATATCCAGATGAAATAGCCTTTTTCCTTAGCTTTCTCAGATATTCTGTGTTAGGTTTATATATATATATATATATATATATATTTCTTTAAATTTCAGAGTGTGTTTGAAATTTATTTAAAACAATTTTCGTTAATTTTTCTAGCATAGATAAAGTCCTAAAAATCTTTTCATTATTTCTAAATCTTTATTCCCTAATTAAGTACTTTTATTTAAAAAATGTTATCAATTTTAGAGTGAGTATTCGAAAGAATTTAACATTTTTCCAAGAGATTTCTGTTTGGTTCGGCTACTGACTTTTTAATATATGTGTTAAATTATTAATATTAGCTAAGACATTAAATGAACTACGAAAATAAGCTTCTGAATTAACTCTGTATTAGATACACAACCCAAGAACAATTTTTGAATCGAAAAAATATCAATATTAATGAAGTTTCATTTTTTTGTAGTACTTACAAGTTTTATTTAAAACAGGAGGACAAGAAATAATCTGTTACATAAACTTATTTTTTCCTCACATTCTCTTGTTTTCTTCAAAGATTGTTCAAATATAACAAAAAGAAGTCGAATAAAAATGAATATATAGCAAAATAGAAATTGAATAAATAAATTATTTTTGAAATTCGCGAAGAATGAGAACATTTCAGTTTTGAATTTAATCTTGTCCTTCCTTAGGAATAGTATCTAATGTTTTTTCTTCGTGTAGGTCAATGATTAAATGCGACAGCCTTATCATCAATCCTTCAACTAATTTTTGTTCATAGAAATTATTTTGCTTTTCGGTATTTTAAGCTAAAATTTAAAAATTTTCAGAAGAAAAAAAAATGCAGAGTATAAGCCCATAACAAAACGAATGTAAGCCCCCTCTTGATTTTCTAACACAACTGATTAATTGTTCAGAAGTGATTGCTTTGAATTATTATTACAAAGTTTTGTTCCACAGAGATACAAAATGAACATTATAATGAAAAATATCTGGATCTCATCATCATAAAAAAGCTTTAAAATTTTTAAAAAGCATCTCGCGATTGCAGTCAGACCCCGACTTTTCAAACAAAGCAACGAACCTGACTAATCCAAATCGCATATTTCAGAAACCATTCGATCTTTCCAAAACCACTTTTTGAACTCGAATCAAATCCCTCCAAATAAAACGAATCGAGAAAAATGGAGTCAAAGTCTGTATGCAAAAGATCGGTAAAATGGAGGGGAAAAAAAGAGCGAGGCAGAAATTGAAAAACGCGAACGAAGTGGGGCAGGGGCCGAAGAAAAAGCGGCGTTTTCCTCTTCAAGTGCTACATCACAGTTAATAAAGGCGGCTTTCGGCGGAAAGAGAATTTCCTTGACGTCAGAAAGCTCCGTATCACGAAATAAGGAGCGTGAAACTTTGAGGAGGAGCGAAGAAGACAGAAAAGAAGTCCTGTGCTTGCTAAATCCCTGGAACAAATTAAATGGCACGAGTGGTCTCAAACGGCTTCGCGATCATCCATGCGTACCCAATCTTCCCCTTTTACGTGAATGGGAGATACAAGCCGCAGTCGAGATCCGGGATTTATACACCGAGATCACGTGATCAGGAGAGATCGGATGTGTCTTCATCGCTCTCGATGGTCCCGGACAACTCTTTATATTCCAAAGAGAGGGTAATTTTGTTTGCTCAAGACGCCACTTCCCTTCTGGGAGGTTAAATTACTTTTAAAGACGAGGTGAGGGATAGAGTTTTTTGCCTTACCTGACAGACACCAGTGCTGTTTGCATTCGCTCCTGTCTGTAATTAAAAGTTCTTTGTCTGGCTAAAAAGAAGGAGGGGTAAGAAAAGGAGGAGTTTTAATCAGGATTTAGGAAAATAATTTAGTGTGAGTGATTAATCAAATCAGAGCGAGTTTTCGAGGGGCAACTTTGGTAATGAATAAGTAATTAAAAGAAAAAAAAAGGGAGAGAGGAGATTGGATAAGAAAGTACGTGTGTTGTGTGGTAGGGTACTACTTTGCACGGCTAGGTATAGCAGGAAATTAATGATTGCATAAGTACTCCTATATAGCACTCGGAGGAGAAGTTAGCGAAGTAATCTTAATATTTTTATGCCAAATTTTGATGTTTTGCAATAATTATTTAATTGAACAAAATAAAACTAGCTGATAAATTATCGTCTTTATGTGGTGAACGTTTTCCCCATTTTTAACATCGAAATTTCGAACTATATAGTTTAACAAGAAATTTACATTCACATATTTTTACACTATTATGAAAAGTGACTTTTTGGAAATACTGTATATATCAACAAACTAGGCGAGAAAAGTTACACGAAAATATTATTCTCGATGCAGCAACCGGTTTTTATTTTTGCCATTTAAGTTAACTTTTATTGTTGTCATCCCATTTAACAAAAACAACCAATAAATGCAAGAAAAAATAAAAACCATTTTCATAATTTTATTAATTTCAGTCACTGCTTTTTTGTTTAATTCGCCTTTTCATAAACAACAGGAATTTAGATCTATATATGTTAAGAATATAAATATCATTATCTGTCTTATATCTAATCTATTCCTCTGGAGTAATGAGAGCTTGTCTGTATTTAAGCTTATAGGTATAAACACACATATTATATATATGGAACTTTTTATTCAGTGGAGAATTTTACTTGAAATTCCGCAATTATGTCACAAACATAAATGAAACATTATTTTGCTTTCTCTTCATTGAAATTTTATCACGATTTTCACAGTTATCTTTATTTGCAATACTAGGCGTATTTAACGACCAGTTGTTTCGCCGAGAATATTGGCTCTGCTTAATTTCAATTAAATCTTTTACGCATAACATGATATTCATTGTTCCCTCATCTAAGTATTTTTAAACATCAAGCTGTTTAAAAATATGTTATTTATGCCATGTTATTTTAGTAGTTTTACACATTTTCTGTTTATTGTGTACATGAACCTACCTAATGGAGTCAAGTCAGGTGACGTCATATTTGGATGAAAAAACGTAGCTGTCCACGTCATCTAGAATCTGATTGGCTATTGTCTTACGAGGTGTTGTAACTTCATTTTCTTATTTTTCATATAAAATACGCACCATTAAAATAGTGTGGCGCATTTTACTCGTATGATATGAGCACTTCAAACAGCATGTTAGCTGGATTAAACACGCTGATAAGAAAATGAAAGACCAGTAAGTATAATCTGTTAGCATATCGGATATACTACTTGATATCTTAGCGGGCTTTATAAATAGATTCCACAAACAAGAAAGTAAAAATTAATTACGACATTGTCAAAAAATATTAAAAAATAAACTGAATTTTTATTCCTTAGATTTCAACAATGGAAAAAAAATCTAACAGGATTAATATTTGGAGAAACATGAAAACTGTTTAAATTTCATTGCAAGAATGAAAGTATTGTTTCAAATATTACTTTAATTTTTTAAACATAATTTTTTCAAAATTAAAGAAGAAACACATGAATTAAACTGTTATTATTAAAAATATAGGTTTTTGAGTTGTAAAATGATGCAAAAATCATTTTTGTATGATAATATTTCCATATGCTATTGACGAAAAAAACTACACAATTTTGTCTAAATTTTAATTAAAATTTCAACTAAAATCTCAAAAAATCACTACGATATGCACATTCCCACCTTCAAAATTGTATCTGTGCCAAATTTGGTAGTTTTAGGTCCAGTGGACTGCAATGCGACAGCACACACGAAGACATTAGCTTTTACGATATTAGAGATAAAAGATTGCACAAGAATTGGAAGTCTTTTGATATTTTAGAAAGGTAACGCGAAATTTTTATTATTAGTTGAGCAATGATGATGTCTTCTCATCTTTCTTATGTCCTTCCTTAAATAGTCCTCGTCAAGATTCAAAGCAGGATGTAAACCTAACTAAGGGTTTTTTAAACTACTAGGGGGTTACACCCCCTGCTCGCTCCGCTCGCCAACCCCCAAGAATCACGTTGTGATTCTTTTGGGATCACTACGTTATCCAGGCTCGCTTCGCTCGCTCGCCATACAGTTATGCGTCTCTGTTAGTAATAGGAAATTATACGTACATTAATTAGTAAAAGTAAATTTAAATTATTTGAAATTACATGAACTCCTAAAATTAATTTTACATCAATATCTAAAATTAAAATCTTCTGGAAGTACAGAGAAACATATGTAAATGTTAGAGAGAAGTTTGAATGCTAATATATTTAATTCTAAGACCATTAAAAATTATTTATATCAATCAGAAATCAGTCATTTAAAACTTCTTGGCATACACAATTGACAGTATCTTCAACAGTTATATTTGCCATAACTTCATTCCACCAAAATTTTAAACATGCCCTATTTTCAATGAAATCTTGCTGATAAAAGTTTCTCCACATGTTACACACTCACTCCAATTTTTATTTAGCCAAGAAAGATATATTTTTTCGCTCTGGGTAGTTATTTATGTGTTAAACCTCAGAAAATTTAAGTTGTCGAGTGATGACCTATTTTACCAACTTTTCCCTAAAAAAGGACAATTTAAACAGAAAAGTGGCTTGAAATATGCCCATATTAACTATTCAAAATTGAAACCATAATAATTGTGTATTTTCAGCTTTTTAAAATTGATAAGATAGCCTTTAATTCAAATTCTTCAAAAATATTTGCTTTTTCCAAAAAAAAAGGGTGATATATCCCATTTCACAACCTTTCAGCTAAAAAATGGACTTATTAGGGAGGAAAGTGGCTTAAAATATATTCATATTAGCTATTAAAAATTAAAACTCATAATAATTATTTTATTTCAGCTTTTTAAAACTAATAAAATAGCCTTTTTCAAAAATTACCAAAATTGTTGCTTTTTTAACCAAAATTTTAAACATGCACTCTTTTCAATGAAATGTTGCTCAGAAAAGCTTCCCCACTTGTATACATATTCAATCCAATTATTATTTAATCAGGAGAGATAAATCTTTTTCTCTGGGTAGCCATTTATATTTTAAACCACAGAAAATTTCAGTTGTCAGCATATGATTTAACAACCTTTTAGCTGAAAAAGGACATATTATGGAGAAAAGTGTCTTAAAATCTGCTCATATTAACAATTCAAAATTAAAACACATAATAGTTATTTACTTTTAGCTTTTTAAAATTGATAAGATAGCTTTTTTAAAAATTTCCAAAACTGTTTAACCCTACCTACCTACCCTAAAATCGCCGTTTTCACGAAAATTTTCGAATTTTTTTATTATTTTCCATTAAAGCCCATACATTTAGGATTCCAAAAATGGTTTACTTTAGTTTCTTCGATATTTAGAAGCAAAGTTATTGCCTTATTATGAACCGGAAGTGAAAGTTTTGAAACCAAAACTAAGCCATAGAATTGAAAACAAAGCATCTAATTGGCTATTTCTTTACTCTTAAACAATGTGAATGCAGAATTTACTTTTTAAATATAGAATTAAGTTTTATTTATTTATTTATTATTATTTTATGCGTATCTGGCAACTGCTTATCTACTTACGCGATAGTTTACCTAAAGAAACTTTCGCTCACTCCAAACACTGATATTAGGTACTAAGATAGCAGTTTTATTATTCAACTCAGGCGATATAGGGCTGATAAATGTATTTAAACATCTTAATGTAAAACTTGAACCAGAAATAATTTAAAAAATTTATTTTGAGAGAATTAAGAAATCGAAGCGACAAGTTGAACCAAAAACAAAATTATCAAGAAAAAAATTAAAATCTAAAAGAAAATCAAAATTAATTAAAAATTAAGTCAAAGAAGGCTTGACTTACAAATACTGTGAATTTTAAGTTGTTAAAATATGGAAATAATTTTTTGTGGGAGTCTAAAATCTTTATTTGCGTTTTCTGGAAAACTGTTATTTTCATTTTTTTTTATATTGCGATAAATCTCATTTCTTAAAAAGTTTTTAATATATTCAAATGAAATTTTATCTCTATGTTCTATACATCTGTAGGTATGCTGTGAACCTTGTTAACCTCAAATATAGCTTGAAAGTGTATAATTATTTATTTTAGAGGTGTTTTATTTGAAAAATTGATAGTTTTTTCTTGTAAAAACCTGTTGCGTACACAAAATTTGGTATATCTCAGTAACTTTAAGTAGTACTCTAAGTATTCCGCTTCACGACACAGGCAAATGTATGACAAATATATTATTGAAACAAAAAGTAAAAAACATCGATTAGAATTTCTTATAGCACATTTGGCGTAAACGTCAATTTTTACTAATTCACAGTTTTATACACTTTTATAACTGAAAACTTAAATGTTGAATAAAAATTCCCTTTTTTTTTCAAAGAAAGTGCTCCGAAGGTAGGCACATACCTTAAACATGCAATCTTTTTATTGAAATGTTGCTCAAAAAAGCTTCCCCAATTGTATACATATTCAATCCAATTATTATTTAATCAGGAGAGATAAAACTTTTTTTCTGGGTAGCCATTTATATTTTAAACGGCAAAAAATTTTAGTTGTCGATAGACGATAAAACCCATTTCCACCACCTTTTAGTTAAAAAAAGGTGTAGAACCAAAGTATACGGTAGATTCCTCCCCAAGCTGGCGTCAAATCATGGGAAACTCGACAAACGTCCGCCATGTTACCACTTTTAGTAAAATAGCCCATTTCTCAACTTTTTAACTAAAAAGGACATATAGGAGACATTTATTCATTTGCTTAATCGAAATTGCAAGACTTAAACTTATTTTGTTCAAACTATTTAACTTAAAAAAAAAGAACGTGGTATCAAAAAAAAAAAAATCTTTATCTCGGACTTTCCACAGATGTATACAAACGATACTTGCGAGGTGTTGCCGAAATGCGATTAACAAATTCGGCCCGATTTTGCGTCCACATAAGCGTTTTATATATATAGATAGCTAATAACCTTAATTGTGTTAGATAAAACTTGCGCTGTTTCTGTTTCTTTTAGGTTTTTAAATGTTTATAGACATAAACTGTTCAGAAAATCTTCCCGCGCGCGCGATTTACTATATTTCAATAATATTTCCCAAATGACCATTTTCAACTGAACATCTTCTATTCATTTTTAATTAATGAAATCATCTTAATATTTGTTTTGGAATTTTATGATCTGAACTAAACGTTTTGGATGGAAATGGAGTGGTGAAATTTTTTTTCACTCAGGAAAGGGATCACATGTGGAGAAAATTTATGAAGGTTTGACCTAATTGAACAAAACTGAAAGAATTTATGATCGACATTTGAAGATCGAGGACAGGACATCGAGGTGAATCAGGTGCGCCCACCAGCTTTGGATCACATATCAGAAAGACCTTCTCAATAATTGTCGATGTCTTTACCACTTTTAATACACCATAGACGTCGCTGAAGAGAATACTCCCATTTTCGATTTAAAGTTTGTCAGATAGGGACATGTGTAAGATACGTGAATATGATCCGAATCCTTAAATTGCCCTCTAATACGACCGACCTGTTTTCAGTTGCCTGTGTACAGATTAAAATATAATATTAACGCTGGATATATGTGAAAATAAAATTTATCATAGAGTTAAAATCACTAAGATGCAAATATTTAACGATGATGGCTGACCCGTGACCATAACGGGACGAAAAGTAGGGTCAACTCCAATTTATCATCAGAGTCTCTTCAATCTACATTAGACATTCATTATCCCAATCGCTGACAAATGAACATCACGTTTTTGCTATTTATCGAATACAATCTATTGTATCTGTGGTGTAGCGATGGGAGGGGTGCAAGGGTGTAAAGATGTCGGGCACATGTCATGGTAGACGTTACGACGACAAAATACTTATGCATTTATTTCATATTTTAAGTCAAAATATGAGTATCGCAGGGGGTGGGTTGAGAAAAAATATTTTTCTTCGAGTGCCATTTATCCTCGCTATGTCTCTGTATTATATCATAGTTTATGTTGGGTCACTTTTTTTCATCGGTGCATTATAAATTTAACGTTCTAACAGTTTCCTTTAGTGAAACACTCTCCTTGTCAGTTCATCTTTTAGTTTGAAATTTAGTGTTCTAACTTGAGAAGGGAATATTTTTAGACCTCAATTTTAAAACACGTCTAATTACAAGCAAAAATAAAATACGAAATATTTTGGCTTCAGAAAAGATCTTTAATTCTTAAATTCAAAGCATATAGCTCATAATCTGGTAGAAGTCCAGTTAAATGAAAACAAACTCACATTATTGTCTATGCACCTCGTTTCAATTCCAGAAACGTAGCAGTTGTGTGTTTGAAAAGCGCGGGCTTTGCATAATGTATGCATTACTGGCTGAAGCCGCACCCATGAGACTCCTGCATGTGCCACGCAACATGACCTTAATGTTGCTCTCCACGGATAATTAGAAGCGATCGTGTATAAAACCTCACGCCAGAACTCCAAAATGTTGAATTCAAGATAACAAGAGATGAAATACGAAAACAGGAAGTCTTTCAACGACATAAATTTTTAAAAAATGGTCAGAATCGGTTCAAAGGTATCCGTTTTTAGATTTGTTTACTGATGAAGAGGTATTTTGAGCTTTGTTTTTGTTTAATGAACTTAAATTTTGCCTGATAACAACGAGTTATTTCCTCTTGGCACTACTGTGCTTAGCTTTATTTAAATTGTTTTTTTTTAAATAATTAAAGAAACATTTTCATAAGTCTCTTAGAAACGATTTATGATGTAGTAATGTAAGTCATTCTATCAGCTGAACACACTGTACTGAAAAGAGAATTTAGGAGAGTCAAAGAGCCTTTTGATTTTTACCTTAGGATATTGCTTGCGAGATGGGTGTAATCCATATTTTGAACACACTTTTTTTAAAGGATAAATAATTGATTTAATGCATTAAAATATGATTTTAATTCAATAATTAAAATCATATTTGTCCATTCATTGTTGCAGACCCCATATCCACATGTTTTCCAGCATAGGCAAGTGTTAAATAACTTCATCATGCATGAAGACTTTCCGCTACTGGACTGAAGCAGTAACTACTGTCTATTTAGCAAAAAGCTGGAAAGGGTTAAATTCGAGGAAAATCGAATATTCAAGCAATTGCAGAATCCTAAACTCGTAACTCCATCGCCAACTGGGCTGTGTATTCTGCCTCTGCGATAAAGTTTATTTCAAAAGCGCTAACTTACTCGAACTGAGTTATGGCGACGCAACATTCGTAACAAATGCTTGCGGAAATCATGATTCTACTCCAACACGTGAGACTAAAGGTTATTCACGCTAATGCTGACCAATGCTTGAGGTTGCATGCCAGAACTCACCCCCGAAACAAGCTATGCAGACAAGCAGCCAGTCAGACTACAAGGCTGACGGGGTAATTTTCGATTTACATATTTTGCAGGCAGGGACCCTCAGTCCTGTTCTGCGTTTCGGTGGTCTGCGAGGAATGACAACACGCCGCCTGACATTGATCAATCGAGTAATGAAGTTCTACGTAAACCACTTTGGGGGTCGTCTCCTAAGTAAAGTTGAAATGAGCTAGGTGATAAATGATTCTAGGTTGAAGCGCGTAGCGTTTTTGAAGCCTTCAAACTAATGGACTGATAATGGGAATATAAATGAAGCGCGCTGCGTAATTGTCTGACTTTATGGCTTGAACGAATGGCAAAGTGAATATTTAACTTCTTTCCTTTCTTTTTTCTCTCCTTTAGAATCTTACTTTTGTGTAATAATCAGTAAATCTTCAACACGATAGTTTGGGGAAGGGGGAGATTTGTTTTTAATCGTGAGAAAATTTTTCATCCTGTTTTATTTCTTGTTTTTGGAATAGGCTGAAAATTTTATTTTGTCTATTTTCATTCATATGCGAATTGAAAAATGTCAGACTCGTTCCGTTATTTTATCTCATGGGGAAAGAAATGGCGGTATCCGATGTTGGCTAAAACATCTCAGGCAATTTTTGTAACAAACAATTTAAAAATATGATGATTACAAATTTAGGAAATGAAAGATAGACATGTTTTGTGTGTCCTAAGTTTAAATATTTTAAGACATATAGTAAATCACTATTCACTGTCTATCTTTTCTTTCATTTCTCAACAGTGTTTTTAAACAGTGCATAGAAAGAAGTATATGTATAATATATCTGAATATTATTTTATAGATGCAATACCATAAAAACATCTTGATAAAAATATTATAATCAATATTTTTTTTATTCTTATAAAGTCTTTTAAACAATCTTTAAACCAGTTTTTAAACGAGATGTTATTAAGATGATTGAATGATTTATAATTTCTTTTTAAACGATGAAATATTACTCTTGCTTCACCTTCTGCATTTCTTCATTTAAAAATCTGTTGTTTTCACTGAGAGATTGAATCTTCCTTATAATGAGTGTATTAAAGAACAGCAAGGCATCATTTGCAAACACAAAAACAATTTGTTTATATACGGATTCACACACTTATTATTGCTTAAATTAGGAGTTACCTATTTTCTGTATTATTTGTTGGACAGAAGATATTAACGTAAATTAATAGAATCCATTTTGATGCAATAGAATGCAAATAATCCAGTCTATGTTCGAAAGGGGGGGGGGGAATCCCGGAAATTCTTAGTAGGCGAAAGTTGAAAAAAAAACAATATGATTTTTAATGATCTAAGGACTAATTAAATATTAGATACAATGCTAATAAAAACTTTAAAAAACTGCTTTTTTGAGTTTTATCATGTTTTATAAGTAAAACAGCCAAAACAATACATTTATTTCGGATACATTTGCCTTGAAATAACTATTACCAACTTCAGGAATGGTCCTTTATATTTTTATAACATTGTACTTTATTGTCTTAATCATGACAGAGTTTTTTTGCTGACATATTTTAGTTACTTCATCCGAAAGAATCTGATGATTCGATTAAAAAAGCAAAATTTTTGTGGCTTAGAAACCTCATATATTAATAAATGAAAAATAAATCCTCTAAAAATGTTGACCTTTCTGGGAATGTTCCTTTTCCAACAATCATTTAGACAGCTGTTTTGAACTTTGGTTGGGAATCAGATTTTTTTCCTTTATTATTTGTGTTCCTTTCGCGAATTTCTCCCTGCCCCTCGTGTGGAAGTTCCACTTAAAAGATCATTATATAAGTAGCGCAAGATCTTCAAGTTGTGTACATCTCGAGAGAAAAAAGCACGAGGGAAAAAAATAAGTAACGAGAAAATTGCTTCGGTATAGACGCCATAAAGAAAACGTCGACTTACGATTGGCTGATCCAACTTTAATATGCAATTCAAATGTAGACTGGAGGGAAAAAAATGAAACGAAAAAATAATTACAAAAATAGGAGAAATCAGATTCAAAACTTGTCGTTGTAAAATTCTAGACATTGGTTGAGACATGACGAACGGAATTAAAAAGAACGCAACCGTGCCCTTTTCACTGCGGGTAGGTTTGCGTGTCTCTAAGACACAAGACACGAGATCCACATAGCAGTTGCACGTGTTTCTATTGTAGAAAATAGTATGCAATTACAGAAGGTAAGAGAGTTGAAAAGGATTCCAGAGACTTTTGTTGTGTTTTCAAACCTCTGACAGGATGACAGAAGAACCTCTGACACCCCTCTCAAGAAGGTTACTTTCGTTTATGCCAGACGTAATAATTTATGATTTTTATGAAAGACCGGTTTGGAGAGAGTAATTTTTATTTTATTTTTGCTTGAACAGAGAAGCCGTCTTTCCCTCCTTTTCTACTCGGCTTCATATTTTAGATGCGCCGATGGAAGTGGCGGCTTGACAATTGGGGAAGAATGATATTGCGATACAAATCCGCAGATTATCTCTCGGATAAAAGCTATCAAAGTCAAAAGAAAGATATCTGTTAACGGTGGCTTTTTTTCTAACGTAATTTATAGTTTCTCTTTTCTGAGCAAATTTAGAATCATGTTCACACTTCCACAGATAAAGGATATACGGAAATTTTTTAAGAACTGGAAATTGATACATATTTTTTTCTTTACCGCGGAATAATTTTTTTTTATGTTTTGTGTATAAATATATACACTTTAACAAGTCTATTGCTCCAATTGCAAGATAAAATTATAGTTTACTCATAAGCCAATATATTGTATAAACTTGTATAAAAATGTGTTAATTAAATCATTGAAATATTAACCGTTAAACATTGTACCTTACAAATAAAATAAATTTGCTTTATAATTCACCCAGGTGGTCACTTAACTGATTTACTCGTATGCGTATTGAATTAACATATTTTTAAACTTATATTGGCTTAAACTTACACTTAGTTGAATCAAAACGGCAACACTTTCCCAAAATACAATGTTTCATTCAGTTAGATAGTAAAAAAAAACTATTAAATGGTTAAAACATCTCTCTGTTGATAAATTCTTGCTGAAGTAAATTTTTTAGCTGATAATTGATTTTTGAGAAAAACATTGCTCTTTGTCTTGATTTTTTAAAAATTCCGTATCCATTTTAAAATGGTATCAGAATAGTGTTCTAATATAAGTAATTTTATAAACTGAAAAGAGAGTTATTTTCCTGATTAAAATTCTACACCGCATTATTTAAAAAAAATTTATTAATTCATTTTCTTTTGTTTATGATTTTTATTCCAATAATGTAAGCTTCGAATGCTTTAGTACTATGATATTATTATTTTGCCGACTTTAATGATAATAATGCATAATCTTGAAAAGAATGAATTATTTCGTTACAAAATTTTCTTTTCATGTTTAAACAATTAATTAAAGTAGAAAGTGCAAATATTAATTACAATTTCAACACATTTGATCCACTTCACAGGAAGTACGCACGCAGTGGAAAATATTTTTAAGAACTGGATTTTCCCTCACATTTAGTATTAAAACGATAATGAATTTTCAATAATCTTCAGAAAATCTCATGTAGAATTTTGCAGCTAATTTGTAAAAAAAAAAAACGCAAGGTTCTGCCCTAAATTCTATAACACATGCTTCGTGTAAAATTTACACCCATTTAAATGAAAAAAATATTTATTTAGATGTATTAATGTCCTATTTTCAGTTATGTAGGCTTTTCACGATTCGAAAATAAAAAAATTATCTTTTATGAAATTGTGTCATATGACCTATGAAATAATTAAAAATCTCCACAAAATTACTGGAAATTAAAGTTATTGTTGTTAAATTTGATTACGATTATTTGATGCATTGCAATAGAACTGACAATTAAGCTATAAAAATCAAGGTTTACTACCGACAATAGAGAATACACATAATGTTGAACCTTTGTATAACAGGATGATATTTCTGCTGATTCCTAGGTGATTTATTAGTTAAATATTGGTCATTTCTTCTTAGTTTTTCTTTCTACTTAAAGTGAATGATTCTAGTCTGAAAATAAACAAATATTAGCTCATAATTAATCTGCTATTCGTAAACTCCATCACAGATAAAATAAAATATTATTTATATTCTACTCTGGTTTATAAAAAGAAATTAAGAAGTAAATGAATTTCAGAAATAAATAAACTGCCGAATTATTGATAGTCGGCCTATAATATATATTTGTTTTATAAACCATAACAGCAAAATATGATAAACGCAAAATCATTGGAAAGGTATCTTTGAAAGCTTCATAGAATGTTAATTCCATTTAAAAAAAAAGTTTTTTCTTATAAACTGAATTCATAATCATGTTTTCAATAGTTTCGTAATATATAAATACAAATTCAGCGTTAAAATCTGATTTTCTGATGATTAAATATATTTGAAAATCCCTCTTCCATAAAATTAGCCAAGTCATAAAATCTGAGTTTCATTTATAATTTCGGATTTTAGCTTCTTTGACTGAGTTGACAGAATACTAATTACCAAGAAATTGAGCAAAAACTTACCACAGACCTCATTAAATGAAATTACTTATTCAGTTCCTTTTTCACTGATAAAACTTTTACTCTGAAAGCTGTTTATGTTGGCAAAATATGCAGAATTTCTTCAGATAAATATTAATATCCCAGCTTTATTTCCTTCGTTTTCTAAAGCACTTATAAATACAGATTATGCCAAAAAAAAAAAAAAAGTTGAAGATTTTCTTACTACAGAAATCTGGTAATGACTGAAGAAAGATCAGTCGAAGAAATCTTTTGTTAATAAATCTTTCATTCGTAGACATCCACTTACATTTTACCACGGAAACGATAGCGACAAACCAACAATGAAATGTTTTCCCGAACTAAATCACTAAAAAATTGTGTTGTTATCAATAGTCAAAAATCGTCCATGAATACCCATACTTTATGAACATTTTTACCAACACTCTTCCAATATTGACACTGCCAGCTGTTTTCAATGTCCCATTTCTTATTCTTGGTCAAACGCTGACTGTGAGCGATGAAGTATACGTTGAGAAAGGACATTTATTACCCGAAAATGGCCGCCACCGCTTTTGCAGGTTTGGAGACGAACCTCTGGAGTAAAGAGAGGGGATCTCTCCTTATCTCCCCCCCCCCTAGGCTGGGGTATGCCGGGGAAGAGAGGAGGGGGAGATTTTGCTTGCGAGGTGGCTGACGTTACAACATAAAACGCCGACGGATGGCGTGTTTGAAAAACCATGCTCTCTAGTTGAAACCCGGTTCCCGCAGTACGAGCCAAACATATCAATTCGTCTTCTCTCGTAATAGCAAGGAAAGAAATTTCGGGCATGTAATAGACCCCTGGGACATTTATTCTCTGTTAGTATCCGGACGGTTTCAGTCATAACACAGTTTTCGTTCATGTGCTCTCTACTTCGTTCCCGCAATTTTTCTTGCTTACCCTGCGTAGGAGTACAAATATTTTATGAATTTTCGCGCGAAAGTTTTTGTCGATCCTCTTGTCGAATGAACTTCGTCATTTTTGGTTTTTGGTGAGTGAGAAAAATAACAAAACTTTTCTTTTCTCATTTCCCCTCCCCCCCCCTCTTACCATTGCTCTGAATGCATACAGCCATAGCTTTGATTCCAATTGTTATTCACCTTTCATTTGAGAGAGGTAAAAATCCAAAATTCTATCAAAAATGAGATTTTTAATTAGATTATATAATGAACAGTTCTTTAAATTAGATTATTCCAATCATCTTCCTCGATTCCTTTTAACGTAGGATCTATTTTTCTACCCTAATGTGCAAAGCTTTTCGTAGGCAATGTCTTGTTTATATATGAAATTAGAAAAGTAATTCATAATAGATAGAGGAAAGATGGCAAATATGGAATAGAGGTACAAATATGGAATAGGTCGGTTTATTCTCTATTAAGCGCTACAACTTAATAGAAACAATGCGAAACGTTTCCTATTGAGCCGTCATTACGTTAGTGTTGTTTGTGCTGTTGTAACAGTAACCACGTTTTTATTACGAGCATTTTTGCGTTTTTCATAAGGTGTAAATTTCGGCAAGTCATTTTATCCTTATTATTTTCACATTTAAATTTTATTTCTTGGTTTGTGATGCTTATGTGGGCTAAAAGGTCACACATTGAGGTTTATTTTTGTCTATAATCCTTCCGTGTTTCGTTTCCTGGATCCACATTTATAATCTCACAAAACAAATATCCAGTAGGCGATAAATATGGAATACCAATATGGCGGCAAATATGGAATAGTATTCCATGTGTGTAAACTATTTGCTAAAATGCACTGAAGAATGGGTTCACACAGAATGTGTTGGTTATTCTAGTGGAAGTTACGTGTGTGATTTTTGTAAAAATAAGAAACATTTTCATAAAAATTAGAAGACTTTTCGTTTGTGTTCTATAGATTATGATTCATATGTAATATTTTTTCATTTGAAATGTTCCTTTAATTAAGCGCATTATGTTATATATTACTTTTCTACTAATAAAACACTTAATTACAACTTACCCCATTTTTTGCCCATTTCTATTAAAGATTTTTAGGTATTCCATATTTGTCACCCACTTAGATATTTGAGAATTTTAAACTAAAACAGGTATATTTTTAATATTTTTGTTTTTCGTAAGTTAGAAATAAAATATTTTGTGTACAGTTAGTAAGCAATTCATTGATAAATATAACAATGAAGTTTCCATAAATTAACATTTCTAGTCAAAAACATTTTACCAAATGTAAATGGTATTCCATATTTGTGTTCCTTCCTCTATTTGTAATAATAAATAAATAAATGCTTTTTCTCGTCACAACCTGGACATAAATTTTCTAAAACAGCTTTTAAATGCTGAATGCTAGAATAAAAAGGACGAGAAAAATTTTAAAAGAAAGATTACATAAGTTATGTGCACAGTCAACATCTGTCTATATATTTTATCAAGGATACTTAACTGTATTGAATCTTAGTGAAGGCAAGAATGAAATCTCAATGCAATAGCAATAAAACAGCTACAGCTAAGATTATTTCTAGAATTTATATTAATTTTGTAAGCAGTTTATTAATTATAAACTAATAAGTAGTAATTTCTAACCAAATCTTATGTTAATGTATAACAATTAATTTATTCGATTCATTTTCTAAACATCAAACTTCTGATTGTAAGTGCCTTAACTTCAGTTCAAAGTTCCAGATCGAATTTATGAAAAAAGAAGCATATAAATATATATTTCTCATCAATGTCAATGAATATTATCACCTTTTGCTGAAAGTATGTTTAAGAAGAACCAACGGCATATCAATGTTATTCCCTAAATATTAAAAAAAACTTTGATGTTGATATTTAGGATACTTAACATTCAAAGAAGTTTCTTTTAATATTAGAAATTTATTTTTAACAATTCAAATAATTTGATTATTCAGACATATATTCGATAATTTTGATGTTGTACCTAATCAATTTCGACAGTTGTGAAAATATCAGCTTCCACAAGAATAAATAAACCTACTATTCTTATTCTTAAATCATCGACAATATTAATAAATTAGTTGATTAAATAATATTGGGTGCTTTCGTTAATATAAATATTTTTAGGTTTTTACTCTGGTTATAATAATGAAGAAATGTGTTGTTAACTTAGTTACTATTTATAGTAAGTGGCGTACCTACAAAAAATGGTGCCCAGGGCAAATTCCAAAACTGCGTTCCCCTCTTTCTTTTGAAATGTGATCCTCATTTTCTTTTCGGAAACTTTATACTGGAGAGTGAAAAGATTAAAAGTGCAAATAATCTTCAATATATATAACATTTTTGAGTTTATAGAACATTTATTTACGCATAAATATTTTTTTTATAAAAATTTCGCTTCATTTTCTCAGAAAATTTGGTGCATTCAAACTTTAATCCTTTAAATATGGCTCAAGTAAAAAATTGACGGTTGTTTGTAAGAAACTTTGGATATATTTAAAAAATATAAAATGACTCATACTTGAAAAATGTGTTCAAATCTCTTAATCCAATGAAAAAGACAGCCACCACACGTACGTGTAACAATGAAAAAAATTATTTATATTACTTCTTTGCCCATAGACAGTATTACACATATAGACATATTATGGCAGGAACTGAATTTCTTTTCTCTATTTAATTGTTCTCGTTAATTATTAAAGAAATCGCTTTCATTTATCTTGATTTTAACGCCAATACGGACTGATAAATTTTACTTGCAATTGCAAATTTTATGTGGTCTTTTCTCTCTCTCTCCCTCTCTTTCAGTATTTTTTTTTTTTTTTTTTTGGCAGAACGACTGCATCTGGGTTTGCGAAATAAGATTTAAAATAAACACTATCGCATTTTCAGCGTACGAATTATGCAAATATTCAATACTAAAAACTAAAACAACACATATACTACGCCAAAAATGGAGGCATTTTTTGTGTTCTTCACTTACACTCTTTTCCGACTGAAAATAGGAATAACACATTTCTGCTAACAATTTATCACCAACTTCCGAAGAAACCGATATCCAATCAGTATGAATCAGGAATACCGTTAGAGACCATAAGAAACCCTGCGGTGATTTTCGATTCCTAACTATCTTCCTTTATCTACCACCCCACTGAAATACAAATTTGTGTGGATGGGAGCTTTAAACGAGCTTTTAATTTCACGATGAGAGTTTTGATCAGCAACTCTGAAACACAATATTATTTGTTACTTTGTCGCAACTTGAGGCTTCTGGGTTGTGAAAAAGATTGCATTCTTAATTCTGATTCCTTAATTTTGCGACCCCTTGTCATTGAGCCCAGGGCACATGCCCTACCTGCCCCACCCTAGTTACGCCTCCGTTTATAGTAATATGTATGTATACAATATTCGCCGAAGTAGAATAAAACATATAATTGAAATATTTTGTCGAATTTTATTTGTTTTTCTGATTACAAAACAAATTAGCAATCAATTCTTTAAGTGTTTATTAACTTTGTTTGACACTTTTCCTGTTGAAACTGAGTTTCGTATCTTAGATGTGATGCTTAAGCTTAAGAATATACAGACCCTGGGAAGAGAGGGGACCCTCAAATCGGAATGGAAGACAGGCAAAATGATTGGAAGAAATACAGGCAGTCGAATCCGTCCCATTTAACAATTTCACTTTTTTTTTTTTTTTCGAATAAGGGTGGTTTCAATCGACGGGAGGACTAAACTCGTATAAATTATAAGCTGAAATTTCCAAAATATAATAGTATAACTTATCATATTATAATATATCCATATTTTGATATATTTATCTGTATCGCAGAAGTAAACTATCTTAAGTCCAATTTTGGTGATTTTACTATTTCAATTGTATTTGTATAATCCCGCACGCATTTTCTGATGGGCAAAGTGTCGTAGCTGCAGATCGAAAAGAACAAAAGATAACCGCTCACAAGAAATAAATTAATTGCCCATTGCAATACATCCGGAGCACAGAGTATTGCCCATTGCAATACATCCGGAGCACAGAGTATTGCCCATTGCAATACATTGAGCTCTGGAACTTCTTTTGGCTCTCCTGGAAAATTGCTACTTAAGATAGATTACCTTTGACGTACAGATATATTTTCTATCATCTATAAAGATTATAGTAATTGTTTTTTTCGTTAGGAAAATAGAAAAAATTGCAATAAATCAAATCTGATTTAATAACAAGACGATATCTGCAATTTTACAGTTTACATACCTTTAAAATCCTTTATCAGCACTTTTAAGAGCATACAGATATGCTTAAAATAAAAATAAATAAAGTTATTTTTAGGAGCATTAGACACTTAAATAATCCTTTGTAGTAATTTAAATGGAAATATTGCGAAAGTGCGACTTCGAAAAGTTAAACTTTTGAAATTTCCTTTTTTAAGACAAAAATAAATAAATAAACTTACGCACACTCACAGAAAAGCGCATTTCTTTTAAGAACGTTGTTCCTGTGTTATCAAAAATCGCAAGTATTTATATTGTGGTCATCAATTATCTCCAATTTCTTCTAGATAAGATAAATGAATACTAAATACCTCACTCTCAAAGGGAAGAAACGCTAATTCATTATATGAAATGGCTCTGAAATATATCCACAGGAAAAATGAATGCTTTAATAACAACCATTTTTAAATTGGATACGGTGTTATAAATTTCTATATGAATTTATATGATGTAAAGCAGCGATCATGTTTTAAAAAAGACAACCGAAAATCCTTGTAAAATGTGTTTGAAAGCATTACTAACATTAACTAATTAAATCAGTAACTAATGTCACTCATTTGCATGGGATATAAATCCATTAATGGGATAATAATAATAAATGCAGCTCAATTAATCTAATACGGTCAATATCGTCCTGGCCAGCTTGATCTTTTATTTTTTATCAAAATTTCTCAATATCCGAATTAATAAAGTTTTAACATTTCCAACTGATTTTGCAGTAGATTGCTTACATTAATTCAAACCTTTTCTCAATTTTTAAAAATATTTCCTAAATCTAATCGAACTTTTCTGAGCTAACGTTCGAAAAGACATGCTTATGAGCATTTTTTATCTAATATCTTCGAAAGAATTTTCGTCCTTATGATGCCTTAATTAAACAACGTTTACAGAGGATACAGAGGTATACAGCGGATGGTAGAAATTAAGAACACTTTCATATGATTTTAGTTATCCAAATATTAATTGCTAAAAACGGCCGACTAACTATATTGACATACTACCTGATGCTGTGATATCCAGAGTCAGAAATTTAAAAGTTAACAATTTATATTTATGACAAAACAATCAACAAAATTTCACTAAAATTTCTTACAAATCTTTCAAGGTTTGCTGGTCTCTGTATTCTTTTCTTCTTGTGTGCGCCTTTTTGCTTCTTCACGCAGCTAGAAGAAAACAAATAAATAAATTCTGCAATATCGGCAGAGAAAATTTTTCGTCAATTTAAATTTTATCAGTTCTATGGTTAAAAATCATTTTATTTGTTACGAAGAAGGGAAAACACTTGTAATACCATATGTGCAGGAATATGTCAAGGGAATTCTGGTAGTAAATTTAATTTATGAATGTCAAATTAATGTAATATAGATATACAGCTGAAATCTGTACTGCACTTGAATAATATTAACAATTACTGAAAACCCTTATTGCTTTGACTTTTAGTCACTGATTGGTTAAAATTAAGGGAATTAAATTTTTTAACTAATGAAATGGTGATAATATTTTACTATTTCAGGAAACTAAAAAATTCCATAAAATATTTAAAGATGTAGCTGTGATAAATATGTAGTAGAAAAAATATTTCCCGGAATTTGAAATCTTCTTGTTTTCGTAAAAGAATTTTCTCTGTTTCTCGATAGAATATAAATATTTCCAACAAAAGCTTAAAAATTAAAGAAACAACAAAAAGAAATTGTGATCGAGAGGGGTTACTTATTGTTAACAAGTAAACCCTCCACAACAAGCTTTCCCATTGGTCAATGATAAAACGCCCATCGAAGATGCATCATTGCAGCGTCAAGTGAAGGGAGTGTGATTGGAGGCATATAATTTCATTCTAAGCTGAACCTCCATGAACTGATCATTCGCAGTGCCTGAAAAGTTCTCACGGGGAAAAGATCTTACTGCAATTTAGAAACTCAATGAGTCCTGAAAAACCTAATATCACTACAGAAAATTTGTAGAATATTAATAGATGAATTCGGATTAATTTAAAAGATTTTTTTATTATTTTTGAAATAATAAGGGAAATTATGATATTTATGAATGTCATCATAATAAAAATTAGCAAAAAGTATTATAATCGTTACTCGATCATTGTAAAGCGTCTTGATTGTCGATATTCTACTAATTATTATCTACAGATTTCTAATATAACAATATTTTCCAAATTTTGCTCTGTGTCTCTCATGCTTATTATAGCTACGTGTCTTAAAATGGATAGAAACACCAGTTCATTATATGCAGTGGCATTACATTATATGCATTTTAAACATTTAAAACTAGGTTATTAGCTGATAAATTATTAAAATATAATTTCCTTGAAATTGTAACTATATACAAATAATTCTATTGAAAAAATGTCAAATCTTATTGCGTAAAAAATGAAATATAGTGTCTTATAAGCATTTCTAGGTTCAAAGGTCTGCATGTATTGAATTAATTCGTAATTACAATGTATAATATTTCTGTCATTTAAAATCTGAATTGTTTTTGATGCAACGATTTAGAAAATCAAGAAGCTACAAAGAAAAAAATGGCTGTAAATGTTGAAAAAAAAAATTGTGGTAGTATTTTTATTCAGTGCATATCATATTGCTATTGTGTGATTTGTGTTTTGTGAATGTCTTTTCGGAATAAAAATGAAAATTGTGATTAAAAACGAAAGGAAATGTTCAACGAGACTGGTAAATGTGCAATTTATTTATCCAAAAACAAACTGCGGATGCATCATCCACAGCAATTAATTCGGAACTTCGTAAAATGAAACAAACAAACAAAAATGAATAAATAAAACAGACACTTCATAGTAAATGAATGACGTAAAAATGCTTCCTCCACAACCTGTTTATTTTTTGAATATTCGGTCAATGAACAATATGTTTCCAATATTCTTATTCTGAGAAATTTTTGTTTATTTTTTACAGAGTGGGCTTATTTGCAATTAACACTTAGGTAAATTATTTACTGGCTTCGTAAGATCACAGTCTTTGCACCGTGTGCATATCTAAATATACAAAATATATGACAGGTGCAAAATATAAAAATGTTTAAAGCAGCGCTAATTGCCGTGGAACATGAAAAATGTTTTCCTTTCGAAAAACATAGACATCTCAGAAAATTTACATTCAACTTTAATTACAGCAGAGAAAGTTATGCTTAATTTACTTCTCTACATGGCTGAGGACGCGATTTAGCATTCAATTTTGGCTTCGATAGATAGAAATTAATAATTGAAATACATTCTTTGCATAATAAAAACAATTGTTCGAACATGGTCTAATTTTTATAAAAACTCGTTTGTATTTTCTTTATATTTTTAAAATCAGATATATACGTATATTTTTTATCTTCTTGGAATGATATAATCGCTGAGTAAAATAATAATAATAATAATTAAAAAAAACGGGAACAACAAATTCAACTCCACAGAAAAGTCAACAACAAAACATAATTCTTTGACAACGTAATAAAACGTAGTTACATTACATATACATCGCAGTAAACAAACGAAAAAACTGAGCAGGATTAGTTGAGTTACAAGAAAACACTTCAAATCACTTGCAGTCACACATCTGCATGTGATAAACAGTCAAATAACAATTGATTAATACTTGTTCAGTTTCGTTCACAACTTAAGATTTGTGTGGACTTTACCATACACATTTTCACTAATGAAAACAACAGCATAAAAGAGGTATTTATGCGAAAAATTTGTATTATCGAATAAAACACTGAAATAATTCTATACATAGAAATTACTATAAGAACCTTAAAACATCGCATCGTTTATTTCATAATTCGTTTATTGGCAGGAGACTGACATGTGACACTAGAGTGCATAACACTTCAATAAATGAATCATAATAGTCTGAAGAAGCTTAGAAAGACCGAAATAGTCAGTTGAAATAAGACTGTCTTCAGCTTTACTATACAATGTTGACACATGGGGTAAGAAATGCTTGCAGGAGTAGCTAAGTTTGCTTCACATTTTGGACGTTTAACACATTGATAACTAAGAAAATTCCTTAACTTTTAAAAACCGAAAGACAGATCATTCTACACAGAAATTTTTCAACTTTTGAAAAGATACGCAGAAACCCAAGCAATGAATATTTTTTTTGTGTGAATTTCTGATAATATGGCTATTGCTCCTATAATAATCTTTTTTGATTATTTTGAGAATTTCGCTATTATAAAATTTAAAAAATTAAATTCTAAATAAACCTGGCTTGACAATTTCTTTAATTATAAAAGCTTTAAATTAACTTAAATATGTTAAAATTTGAAGCAAGAACAAGAACTTTCCACTAAACATTATAAAGTTTAATAGTTTAAAATTGTGAAGGACATGCATCTTTTTCTCATGTCCATAAATTTATCCGAACAAAATATATTTTTCGAAATTTACGTTGTTACAACTAATAATCCATGTGAAAGACTTTTACTCCCCTTAAATAATTAGAAATAGAAAATCTAGATCATAAACCCTTATAATTAATTAGAGGAATATCACAATTTTGCATAATAAGCAAGCAACAAGAATATTTGTGTTAATGTTAGTACGGTTATAAATTAGTTTCTTCTCTCTTATAATTGGAGAAGCATACTTGGATCCACTCATTTTCCTGTAAGAGAGGAACTGATAGAAAGAGATACCTAGCTTTGAAATTTATTGTGTTGGTTAATTTTTGATCACACTACCTATTAGAGGGAATCAGGTGATGGTAAATGGATGTCATATGACTATTGTTATAATTTGAGTCTTTAGGGGCATTTATCTGTACGAAAGATCATAAGAAAAAGGCTGATTCAAGTAAACAAAACTCAAATTTTATTGGCAACATTAGGAGAAAAAATGGGGAAAGCAAAGGAATTAATGTTAGTTCTAACAAACGTAACCACGAAATAAAAGAATTACAAAATGAATTTAAAAATATGGTAAATAAAATTGTGTGTTAACTGTGCAGTAACTGTTGACATTAATTCAGAAATTAATTTCAGAATTTAATTTCTGGTTTGTATCGATTTTATTTAAAAGTTTATATTTTTCACTCTAGTTATTAATATAAAATAAAATTAATTATATTGAATCACAAAATAAAAAGATTAAAATATTTTATTATTCTTAAGAGCTAAAAGGAGGAGGGAGGACTTTATGGTTTGTTGAATGAAACAACAAAGTGATTATATTATGAAATTTGATATCATTAATTGCAATATCGACAAAAATTATACTCCTAAGCAATTTATTTAGTTTTTCAAAATCAAACCAGGAATGAGATGTTTAGTAATTCAGAAGTAGAACGTGTGGTAAAAAAAGGTGAAGAGGAAGGTAGGAGATTCATCTCGATAATATAAATTATACTACATTAGTATTTTGAAAAAAAAAGTAAATTCCCTTAAAATATACGAGAAAAACTGTGCAGCAAAAATCTGATTTAAAAAGTTAGTTGATATAAAGAAGCTTTGGATAAAAGTTCGAGCTGAAAAGATAGCCGTCCTACAATATAAACATATGAAGAAGATAATTAAAAATTCTACCCAATTAACAGCGAAAGAAAAAGGAAAGAAACGTCCACTAAATCTTGTAGTTATTAAGTTCCGAGGATCAACCTTTTCTATCATTTGCTCAAGGTCACATATTACAATTATTTAATGTTCATTTTGAATTGCTTAATCAACCAAACGTTATTCTTTTGTTTTTGCTTTGTCAGCTTCGCTTAATTAATGATGGAAGAACGTGCTGTCAATTATAAAAATCACTTCCAGGTTATGTATTTACTGTTCAACAAGTGCAAATTGATTATGAACAAAATATAAATTTTACAATATAACAGTGTTTCAATCAATATTAATTATTCGTAGCTACTTAAGGTGGTAAAAGGCTTCTTTTAATAATTTTTATGACATTTTTTTGCTAACATCAATTAACTGCGAAAGAATTATTACTTTATAAGTAGATAGTTATTCACTGTCAGAAATGAATTTGTTTGCTATTCATCAAATAATTTAAACCATGGCGCATGAAAGACAGGCCTTAAAAATGAATTTGCATCATATTTTTATTTGAAATTGTCTAGTTAGTAAAACACAAAAAATAATGTGTGATTATTTTTAACCGTAATGTCATGACATAAGTTTTTCAGTCGAACTTTTTTATAATGCCATTTTCAATATTTTTGATGCATAGTTGTCTTCTATTAGCACTTTTAGTCGGAACCAACTCGATTCACGATAGCTTCCAAACAGGAATTTAAACTGGTATCGGAGCGAAACTGTTAACAGCAACTATTTGCAAAGAAGTACTCAATTAAAGATGGATCCCGAGCTCTATAAAAACAGGGAGGCTAAGGAAGCATTAAATTTTCTACAATCGCACTTGTCTTAATCAGGAGCTGGAGGGATAAATCTTGCTGACGTCATTTGTGCAATTCAAAAAGCGAGACATTAGCGGCTCAGAGACAAGGACGCCGCGACGCCGTGTCTTCAAGAGGGAACGGATGGTTGCAACTGGGATGTTGGCAACCTTCCAGGGAACTTCCATCATCCAGTTAAGGTTCATGTCAGACACTGGCGCAGTTTAAACTCCCATCATTTTCTCGCCCCTACCCACTACCCTCTTGCCTTCACCAGCTTTCCATAAAGGAATAGCTGAAGGTTTTCAAGCCGATCGAATCGCGCCGTGGGGAGACCATTTTTCTTATAGCGAGCTACATTGTCACTGGCTTGTCGCATCCTTATGAAGCGCTTTCACAGATTTTTCAATTCAATTTTCCTTTTCCCTTACGGAAACAAAAAAGCGAAACGATCGTCGGCAGGATCGCTTTCGATTGGGAGCATTAAGAAAACGTCAGCGAGCAATTAGATGGTACTTAACTATCTTAAGGGTTGGATATGGGCTCAATATTTCATTTCGGAAGCTACCACATTTGTAACAGTTGTTCTATCAGGTTTATTATGACGTTTGAAAAAAATAACTTTGCATATTTTTCCCTAAGACGAATGCCACGATCTTCTATTAGAAATAGACGACGTGTTTATTTCGTCTGACGAGTTTATTAAAATGACTTATTTTGGATTATTTCCTTCACTGCTTGCTTTTTATATACATTTTTAGAAAGTCAGCCAAGGCTCTAAATGTAGAAAATAACAGATTTTAAAAAAAAATTCTTATTAATTTAATGTATTACGGAAATGTTAAATCATTGTATCTGTTATTAGAGATAAATATAAATGTGTCTTAAAATTACATTTTGTATTTCCTAAATTCCACCGAGAAAATGTTCATAGTAAATTATTGAATAAAATTACGGAACACTTTAGTACTGAACAAGTTGAAAAACTTCTGCTAGAAATATTAGAATACATTCCATACTGTAAAACTAAATTAACATACACAAAACAGTAAACCCGCAATTGTTCTAACATAAAATCAACAAACGACAACAAGAAAGTTTAAGGAAACACATAGAAAAATATGACTCTGCTCAGCAGGTAACCACAATCAGCACGCAGCACATACAGTAAGAAACCTCCTGAGATTGTTTTTAAACCGAGTTCCCATCTTACTCAAAATGAATAGGTTGGTTAAACACATCAAGTTAAAAAATGATTTCTACAAGATTATGATTATTAAATGAATATAATGTTTTAGTTAGCATAGGATATAGAAAACTGGCTTCGGTTCGTTTTATTTTTGGGATTACAAATAATAAAACAATTCAACATGGTGGAAAAAGAGAAATAGAGAATCAATAAAAAAAAAAAATCTTTGTACTCTTTTCAACGGGTGATAACTAGAAAGTGTCACACTTTTAATGCATTTTTTAATGAAAAAAAAAACATTCAACAACATTAGCCTGTTGTTACAATCATAGGCAAATCTGTTATCTGTAATTTTTCCGGGAACTTAGAGCATTTACGAAGGTTGTCTTTTATCACTCTGAAATGCAACAGTCAACTCTGTTTAAAAACATCGAAGAAAAATTCTTTTCTGACAAGTTACTTTCAGAAATAACGTGCGAAAGCAGCAGTCACTTTCATAAATGGAATCCTTTTTTATACAATGCAATAAATTACATAAACAGGTGCTTAATTCTTGCTTTGCTTACCTACATCGTCGCTTTACGCAACGAGAGCACATTGTCACCATTTCAGTACCTGTGGACGTAAAAAGGGGTATTCTGTACACATCTAGATGAAATAGGCAGTTGACATTTTATTTATTTTTCTGTTCAATGAAGTAATCCAAAACAAACTACATGTATGCACTCCATAATGTATTCTCACTTTGCCTCGTAAAGAGGTGCATCTCAAAAGTTGTATTCAAAAGCATTTCAATGATTGTTTAATATTTTTCAAACAATTCTTACAATATTTTAATACCGTTTCTTTAACGGTGGCACTCGAGAAAGATTCAGAAGCAGTAAATAACAAACATTGAATTAAAGTCTTCTTGTGAGTTTACACCGATTGACATTTCAAAACTTCTCTTGTAGTATTAAAAGAATAACTTCATATTAAAATTAAATAAAAAAAAATATCACCGGGATGCGTCACTTGATTTTTTCATTACGATTTGTTTCAAAGTTTTCATGCAATAAAAAAATGTTTAAATAAGGTTAACAATAAATTCATACATAAAGATTCTAAAATGGGGTTCGTGAGAAGTAGCTCCGTTACTCATAATAAAACATCATATTTTTTTTATCTTTTTCATTCTAATGAAATTACATGGTCGTTTTAAATACAACATTTTAAAACTACTTATTGAGACTTATCACAAGTTTAAATAATTGTCCAACCAATCTCTCAAATTTCTTTTTACGATTGCTGCAGTCGCGAAGTACGGAAGTCGGCGAGTAATTCTTCATTCAGAGAGCACTTTCCGTCCCTGATCATGTAATTAAGTTCAAGGTTGATGCAATAATAGTCGCAAACACTGGGTCAGATTCAAGCACTGAGACTCAACCTCGAAAAAGTACGCGTGTAACGATTTACAAGCATTAAAACCATGCAATTATGACTGAACTTCATTTTTTAAATAAAAGTTCTTTGTTTCTTTTTAAAATGACAAAAGATATCTTTTACTCTTTTTCATTAATCAGTAATTTAAATCCATTATAATATTTAAAATAGTAGTATACGTGTTAAACGCAGCTCTGTTGAGTGAGATCTCTTGAATTTTTGTTTTAGGATCCTTTTGGTTCGCTTTGCTTATCATTTTATTTATTCATTTATTTATTCGATGAGTCCTAATTAAACAATTTATATATTTTTTTGTCACTGATAAACATAATTTAATTTGTTCTTTTTTAGTGATGATTCGCTGCCAGCTTTGCCTTTGCAACTGCCCCATACAAGATCATTGATTTCATATATTGTTATTATTGCACTTAAAGTAGTTAACCTATTAAACAAAAAATAAGAATATATTACTTTGTTGTCACTGACACCATAAAAACATTAGCAACAAAGTCATTGTTGCAGATTGTTAAACCCTTGAGATGCACCCCTAAGTGCATATTTGCCTCCCAAATTGGTTTTCTTCACCAATTTTGGACTTAATCCACTCGATCTACTTTAAGGCATGATGACTTCACAAATCCAGTGTGAACACTAAGAGTCAAACAATTCACATCACATGAAGTTCAGTTTACTAGTTCTGTTCATTTGGAACTACCTGAAGAGGCGTAATAGCTTTTACATACATTTTTACAATGTTCTGGAATGTGTGAAACAGTACAAACACAAAAGAGAGGACTTAACATATCAACATCACAGTTCTGTAAGTCCATAATCCGTCTTTGTATCCACCACTAAAGAATTTGGTTGGGAATGAGGAGAAGGACCAATCATATGGTGTGGTGGCTGAGGAGGTGGCACCACAGGTTGCAGTGTTGGGGGTTGAGACTGAGGATTGGATAATCTGTTTGCATTTTGCTGGTCCGGATTGTTGTTGTTATTATTATTGTTAGCATTAGTGTTGTTGTTGTTATTGTTATTATTTGCATTGTTGGCGTTGTTAGGATTTTTCTTCTTAACGTTTTTCGTATTTGGTAGTTTATTATCCTTCTTCCACTTCATCCGTCGGTTTTGAAACCATATTTTGATCTGTCGTTCTGACAGACAGAGAGCATGTGCAATCTCTATTCTTCTTCGTCGAGTTAGATATCTGTTGAAATGAAACTCTTTCTCTAATTCTAAGATCTGATGCCGAGTATAAGCCGTCCTTTGTCTTTTGGGCTCCACTCCAGGAAAATTTCCATTGGCAGCAACTGAAAAAGTAAACAAATGTTCATTTTTCTTGCGTTGGGCTACATTAATTCAAATTATTTCATCACAGATCCATTTATTAGGATATGATATTGATAAAGAGAAAAAAAATGAAAGCAATTTTTCAATATATTATGCCGAAACAGTTTTTAGATTTTAATCACTGCAGTTATTCCTTTAAATCATAACATCATTACTGTAATAGAATGAAATATAAATTCACTATTAAGTATAAGAGAAATTCGTAATTTACTTAATAAATAATACTTCTAATTTACAAAACAATATAAGACATTATATAAGAAAGAAGATTTTTCTCCATGAAAAATTTATCGTCTAATATTTTTTGTAGTATAAAGTTTTTGATATAGTTCTCTGCATAAAATTAACCTCCTGGAAGAAGGGGACAGATGGAAAAGAGAGCTGAGCTTTGTAAATCTTGTATAGGATTATACTGCAGAATCATTTCAAATCATATAATATGCATATTTATTTCATAATTTATGGTATGGCCATTGAAGGTTTTAAATGGCTTTTTTTTTCTATTGAGAAATGAAAAAGTGCTCTGTATGTAAATTTTGTATTCAACAAAAATTTAACTTAAAATTACAAATTTATTTATATTATGATCCCATTTTGTTCTTCCCCGGTTGTAAACAAATCTATGATTAAAGAGAATGATAAAATATCAAACTACGTAAGTAAAATATTCGATGAAACTTTAACTCTAATTTACAAGAATTAGCTCTATTTTATAGAAATGTGTATAATGATACAATTCGAAAACATTTAAAAAAACTTGCTTTCTAACTTTTTGATTATAGATTTTTATTAATGACTTAAAATTTCAAAATTGCTACAATTTATCTACATGTGTTAGAATTTTATGCAGCAATTTTATCCGAACCCAAATATGTCTGCAATATTCTTTCAGGATTAAACATGTGTTTTTAAGCATAAATTTAATTCTCAATTAAATGTAATTTAAATCCTATTTCAACCAGGGGAGTCTATAAAAGTTCGAATTCCTTTTTACAACGTTTATTTAATCACAAAATTGGTTTCAATTTTTTAGAATGACTTCATCTAAAAAATAAATCTAAATCAAATCGCATTCGTATCGAATTTCTCTGCTCTTCAAAACTATTTTATTCGGTAATATACAATGCGGTCCAGTTAATGTCAATTTGCATAAAGCTTTTATCTCTTTCGACCGTCAAATATTCAATTAAAAATTATTTTTCAAATGGGCTAAATATAAATCAGTATAAAAACTATGCAGTCAATACGTGTCAAATATGTCGGCATTATGCCTGCCAGTTTAACTTTTTGTATTAACTTTAAATCTTCTAAAATGTTTCACTTGCGACCGTAAAACACTCACATTTCTCGTAAATAAACTCATAATTCAGAATAATTTAACTATACAGGGTTTATTTAAAGCAAAATTACCACATTCATTCAGTGTGAAACAGGAAATTAAACGTATTTGAATTCAATCTATCGCTTTTCCATCGTCAGGTTAAATAGAGACTTCGGAAACTCTGAGAGTGTTCAACAGGTAGGCACACACTCCCATAAAGTAACGACTGCTTTCCGCTCTGACCATAAAAAACCGATTAAACACTTGTAAGTAGCCCGAGTGTACGAAAAAGAAAATACAACTTTATTGTCAAACCTCATCGCTTCAGCCATAAAACGCTATTCTCGCCCCTATAACAGGGGAAAAGAATTTGAAGGGAAAAAAGGGGGGGAGAAAAAAATTCCCGAGATAAGAAACCAAGATTTTAAGGGAGGAGTAACTCCAGTAGTAGAGAAAGCAAGCGAGCATGCTAAGCCCTTTCCGCGGTAGAAGCTTGATTTATTGTTATTGCCTGAGTAATATGAGTCGCCAGAACGTTTGGAGAACGCTTTAAGTCTGTCGACCAGCGAGATATAATTTATGATTATGGCCTCTATTTATCGTAGATGCACGTGGCCCCCATTAAAGTCTAGTTAACCTCACTTAAGTCATTCTGAATCGTTCCCTTGTTCACTCCCTTAACTTATATTCTAATGCGGTCGCACGAGGAATAAAAAGAATCACCCTAACGACAAACTTTGGTGAATGGGACACGATTTTACTACGAGGCCGTGCGTAAAACGAATTTCATTCAAAAGTTGAGCTCAGGATTACGTCATTTTTGCGTCACTGTGCAGTTCTTATAACTCGGCAACAATTTAATTGAAGAATGCTAAAAAAAAAAATTCAGAAGAAACAAAGAAAGTTAGAGCAATTTTCATAGTTATTTTGCTCAAGATACTAATGTTTATATAGCATGAAAGTTTTGAGGGAAAATGTCTTAAAGCTGTTGAAAGCTCACTCTATTGAGTCCGGTCTCTATTCTGAGGTTTTAGGACTGCCTTCCGTGGACAAGCTACACTGTTCTAACATTCTTTCTATTACATTTCTAACAATCTTATTTTATCTCTACCAATAGAAAAATAATTTTAAAAAATGAAGATTCTTGAAGTAAGATATTGGTAAATGATAATGCTTTAAAGAAAAAAAGTCAAACGAGAACAGAATAGAACAGAAATGCTGTTGAGCAAAAGTTTAAAAATTAAGATACGTTGAGAATCATGTCGACTGCATAAAAACTATTTTTTGAAAAGCAATTAAGAGATATTAAAATTTTATTGAACTGAACTTCATGTGAAAGTATATTTGAGTTAGCTGAAGCTATTTATGCGGGTTTCAGTCTTTGGAATGATTTGTCCAATGAGCCTTAAAAGTCAAAAGGAGAGAGAGTGAGAGTTCGGAAACAGTTTAAATGAAACTCAACTTCATCTTTAGCTCATAGGATAAATGATATAAAATTAAGCAAATATTTCGTGAAATACGTGAGACGAGAATCGTACATAAAGTCGCGATACAAGAGTTATTTTCCCGCAATTGTTTGAATGTAAGAGAAAAAGTTGAAGTTTTGAGAGAAAATATTTATTTTGCGAACAAATAAATTGGCATTTCAATTACTTTTACTTAGCTAATAGATTATGTCATATTTAGGCTACCTGATATTAAAAGACAAATCATTATGTCGTCTCTCCTTTTGTTCGGAATTGAATTATTCAGCATGCCGAAATAATCACGGATAATTTTGAAATAATACTACACCCCGCTTGTAGTTGAAAATACGTTATTTTCAATTTTAAAAACTATTTGTAATAATAAAATATGTGAAATAAATATTATTGTTGTTCCTTCACCTTTGAGACTTTACACATGATTTATACTGTGCGAGATGATAAGAAATGTATGAATAGTTTCATTCCGTGCTTTTCAAAATTATACTATTTTCTTATATAAATAAAAGAAGAAACTTGTTGAGAAATATGCAAACATACAGTTGTGGCAATTTTTCATCAGTAGGATGAAGGTTTTGCAATTTCTTGTGATATACTGAAACAAAAGTCTTCAAAATATATAACTTGGATTTCCTTTCATAATTTTAGGACCCTAAACTCTGCAGGCATTTTGGAGAAAGAAACGAATTAAGGCGCTGTGTTTGTTTCTGGAGGAACAAGTAAGTATAAAAATCAGATAAATTAGTGTTAAACTTAAGAAAAATGCATATTTTTTCATTTAATTTTAAATTTTTCTTATGGAGAGAAGTTGCATCCGTTCACATGTAATGCTTCCATTAAATAATAAAGTCACTTAAATTATAATCCTGAGTTTCTTTATTCTTATAATACGTTTGCTTATTCGCAATTTAAATTGCACCATTACACTTATTTAAATAGCAGTGTGATCGGGAAACTCGTATTGCAAGTTGATTTATTGTCGAAATAAATATGGGAAAAGTCACTATTAAATTAAATTGGCATAAGTACATAAAATGTGTGCAAGCCATCATTCAGTACTTTTCTCTACTCCAGATTAGATTAGATTATTTCATCATGTAGTTGCCTTATAACAAATCATTTGAAGCTATTTTAGAAGCTAACGACACAAGCCATTGAGGAAATCGCATAGAATTGCACTCTCATAATTGCAGCAATCTTCTTTTTGAGTGGTGATGATTTAGACATTTATTTTAAGTAGTGCTATAGTAAGGAAAATCTTCAAGTGTGTGTGTGGGGGGGGGGGGAGAATCAGAATTTCTAGCATCATTGTCTGGTTAACTGTTTGTTTCTTGATTTGTCCCTTCAGGATCTCTTGAAGCTACCCTTGTGTGTAACAATATTCGAAGTCTGAGCAATATCGTCAGTCTGAAAAGGCAAATCGCTGTTACATCGATTTGCCTTTTCAGACCGTACAAGACGAACTTAGTTTCTTTTTCTTATAATACATTTGTTGTGCAATATTTCATGTTTGTTTTAAGGAACAAATAACCACATCTTGATGTATGTATTTATTTCGCTTTCTAGACTGCATTTAAAATAGCCCCTTTCGATGAAGCCCCACTCGACTCCTTTAACTAAAGTTAAATGATAAGGATTCCTTCACCGAGTTTGAAATGTTCTAAATTTATATAAAGTTTGTTTTTCATATAGTTAGGTTAGCTTGTATTTATGTGAATTACTTTGGAACGATCAAGGGAATTTTAAAGTTCAAATTATGTCATTAAGTACTGTAGTGCAGATCTTTCTTAGAGGGTTTCATTGGAGTTTATTCAATGGTTAGTAATTAGGTGTAAACGGAAGAGCTTCAGTACAAAGTTTTTTTAAGGTTATCTGATGTTAGAATTAATTGAAAAGAAAGAGCGCAACCGAACTCCATTAAAATGAGATATTATTAATAGCCTTAGTAATTTTGGTTATTTCGCAGCAATGAAATTTTTAAAAGAATTCTTCCAGCGAATTTTTTTAAACTGGTTTTATGCCCCATCAGCAAATAAATAAAAGCCGCTGAAATTTCAAAAACTGATGATTTTTGGATAAAGAGATTGGTATGTTAAAACTGGATCATTCTGAAAAGATAATAAGTTACAGAAGTCAGCTTTCTATACAAATTGATTTATAAGTCGAATTTCACCAAAAGTATTTTCCAATTATACTTGGAAAACTGGTAAAAAGAGTGCGTAGTTAGCAATCAATTAAAGAATTTTCGAGTGAAATAATTAGTGAATTATAGTCATAGTTGTAAGGAAAAAAGCCAATAAATTTGAGAGTCTGATAAGTATGCAAGTATGAATCAGTGATTCAAATCAAATTCTCAAAAATGTTAAGAGTCGATATTTTACTTATTGCGTAAAAGCATCATTTAGATGAAACTAATTATGTTTTAAAAAAGTTAGTTAAGAATATATTTCAAGTAGTGCTAATATTACAAAAAATTTAAACCAAATATATGTAACGTAAATAGAATTTAAGATTATTTAGCTAATTATGTAATATGATTTTAAGAATCATCCGCCTATATGGTTTGTAAGATGGATTTATTTAATAAAAAATCCCCATATAGTATTCCCCGTATAGTACCATAACAAAACATCATATCTCATTTTATAAAAAATGATTATATACTATATAATTATTTCTTATAAAATAAGAAATTATATCTTGAAATGCAGCTCACTTTAATTCTTTAAAAATGTTAGAATTCATAATGAGATAATCAATTTTATAGAGTATAAAACGCTGTTTTTTATTATTTGGCACTATCTAATCACATTAGGAAACTTTAAGGCAGCTTTTACGCTATCATTTGAATTTACTATTCGTAATTACTAATATTTTTACTATTCGTTAGTGTAATCATGTATATCCTGTAAAAAAAAATAATCCATAAACGCTTTAGTGTAGGTATATGTATGTGCTGGACTTGATAATGACCTGCAAAAGATTTTCTGTTTTTGAATTTAAACTGAAAATTAGAGCTTAAACACATAATTTCAAACCAAAATATCCGCATAATATATACCCAAAATAGCTAGAGGTTTAAAATACAGATAAGATTTTATATATATATATATATATAACGGACTATTTTTTATTACTTACACGCTCAAATTTAAAAAAAGAAGAATGAACAAAATTTAGAAAGTCGTGGAATTCATTGCTAATTAAAGGGAGACTATAGCAAAAGCTAAATTTCTAATTATAAGCCAAAAGAATTTGAAAATGGCCCTAATTGTGAAAGAAATCAGTCTGAAGAAAAAGAAAAAAAAATGCTCTACTAGGAAGTCCCATAATTGTTAGTATTTACTTTTAAGATTTTTTTTATTAGTTTAAGAGATTTGGTTTGTACTGGAATTAAAAATTTAAACTTTCAGATAGAATAAAGTACTCAAAAGTATTATGAAATTTAGATATATGAATACACAGAGGAAGAATAGAAATTGTATGTCAGCAATTGGAAATATTAATCTCGTCCGGATTTTTTTTAGTATATTCAAGTTTTGTCTCTTTCTATTATTACCAAATAATTTCTTTTATTATTTCTTAACATGTCTAAATTATTCGTTTATTAAATGTTTACTGTTGCCATACTTCAAGGAAGAATAAATAAAAAATTAAATTCCATTCCTAAATTTAGAAACTGATTTTCCTTTCCTATGCAGAAAAAGCCATCTGCAAGTTTCAGACATTAATTAAAATCTCCATTATTCTAATTAATTATAACCTTTCCAAAATTGACTTGTAATTCAGAACAAACTGATGAATTTCTATTTTTAATGCCTCAATTAATATTCCGTATCCTTTCTGAAGTTTCTTTTTATACCCAGCAATAGAAAAAAGAAAATGAAAGCAAAATAAACTAAAATAAGGATACTTCAACAATAATATTTAATTTCTCCGGTCTTAAATTTCTGGAAACAATAATCTTTATTGGTTACTAATCATTACACATTTAATTCTGAATAATTTCAAAAGTAAAAGTAAAAAGTTTTGTCTCTAACTTATATTTAAATCCTCTTCTGATATCCAAAAATAACCACTTATGTTATTCTCAGAAAATGAAATAAAATTTTTTTTATATATATTTATTATGAGAGTTGAAGGAATTTGATTTAATTAAATAAACTAACCTACTAAAGTATTACAAAAAATAATCTGTCATTAAAAACAACATGACCTTTTAGCATTCAGAAGTGTTAAAAAAAACTTTTATACTTTTTTTCCTGTTCTGATAGAATTTTTATAACATTTTAAGTCATGTCATATCAATAAAACCACTATTGCGATGAAATTATTAACGTCTGCACACTCTTATTCAAAACTCAGTCTTTTATTAAAAAAACTTTTGTAAGTATATAAATTACAAGAAAATTATGTGGTGTAAGATATTAGATAAAGAAAGTTTTTAATGCATCTATTTATTTTGGAAACAGGGTCTTGAAGATGAAAAACAGTTGCTTATTTTAGGACTACTAAACAGACTATAACTACTAAACTAGACTATAGGATTCTTTAATTTTAGGCATAATGTACATTTGAGGAATTTTTTCAACTGTAGGAAGTAAATGCATTTTACGATAAATTTATTTTCTAAAATCATAAAAGAAAAATGCTCAGTGGATTTTTCATAGTTTCTTTAAAAATGGAGAAGATACACCATTGTGTTTTAAAATGGTTTATTTCGTCACCTTTAAACTGAAAAGTAACTAAAAAGAATTTCATGAATCAGAAAGTATCTTCTCCAAATCCAATTTTTCTTCCTTCATTTTGATTATTTCAATCGAAATTTCTTTAATAGCTGTGGTTGAATAATCAATTGCACCAGAATGATATGTATGTTACATTTTGCGAAAAGTGCAGGATTTCATTTTAATCTCGTATTATTTGTATTTCATGAAATAAAAAGAATTGAAATGATATTTTTAATGAGTTATCTATTTAAAAGCTTATCAGAACTTTTAAGCGTTTCCATTTCCACAAAATGTAGCCTGAAGTCGTTTTACTTAAATTAAGTGCTTTTGATGGCGATTTTTTAAAAATTAAAATGTTTCTTTGAAGATCTTAACAAATTTGTTTGATTTTCTCAGAAAAATGCAGGATGTCCACAAATTATTGTCGGGGTCTCCTTACTTCATAACTTTTCCTTAAATAAAATGACTATAAATATTATTACACATTCATAGAGTACAACTCTTAAGGCTTTTTAATAACAAAAACAAAGTTAAGTAATTTCAACATGGTAGCCTTTCGCGGCATGCACCCTATCCACATTTGGCTAGAAATTGAGATCAGTCTCGTTGGGTTGCGTACAGCGAAAGGCTGCCACAACTTTAGTACTAAAGATTATTTCATAACTGCCACCTCTTAGAAGTTTGGCTATTCTTATTTTATCGAAGATACATAATAATTCACTGTTGTTGTATAAATATTCCATGCAATGTACTAACATAAGCCTAAACACACTATGGCCGAACTCAATTTCCAGCCAAGTGTTGATGTGTTTGTCACATGCAGTGAAAGGCTGCCGTGTTGAAATAACCTAACTTTGTTTGTGTTATTAAAAGAACTTTTTGAGTTTTACTTCATGAATTCGTAATAATATTTATCGTCATATTCATTAATCAAAGGTTATGAGGTAAAGAAACCCCGATAATATTTATGGACACCTGTACATCTCTAAGAGTTTGCTGTCATGTAAAACGGTTAAAGATAATGTCCGCCTAATTTTCATGAATTTAGAGCAAATTTCATATCATTTTGAGGGGAAAAATAGAAAAATTTTGAGAAGAAAAACTATAAAAACTTAAATTATTCAAATCTCTAGTTTAAATTTGGAAGGGTATATCAGAATGTCAAGAGCGAACAGTTGCAAATTGAACAATAATTTTCATCTTTCAACCAGCATTTTAAGTGCGCAATTGTGCTTTTTATTTGTAATGTTAAATACTGTTCATAATAAATCTTAAAAAATATGCTTGTTTTCCGTTACGTCGGAAAATTTTAGGCACTAAACAATTATCCTAACCTTAACAAAAAGCAAATTTATTTTCTTCTAGGAGCGATACTTCTGTTTAACATTCATTTTTTAAAAATAAAATAAATTTGAGGATAATACGGCTTTTAGACAAATATTTCCGAAATAATTATTTTTATGCTGTAAAATAGTATCCATCAGTACAAATTTGCGCATAAAAACAGATATTTTTAAGAAAATAGTTAACCTGGAAAAGAATAATAAAATTCTGATTGTATAAATGTTTATTGTTAAATGTAAAATGTTAAATGTTTAATGTTAAAAAAATTTATTGTTTTAAAGTTAGTTCAATGAAGGTGCCAGAGAATTACATCAAGGAAATTTTTTAGCATATTTTCTTTTCTTTTATTTATTATTATTATTTTGTAAAGCATGTAATTTTAAAGTTGCGTACTTTTCTAGAAAGCGACCTTTTGAGTGATAATTGCAAATATTGACTAGGATCTGATTGATTGAAGACAAAAATCCATCGAAATACACTAAAGAGTTCTTTTTATCATTATTGTTATTATATTTTTTCATTTTTAACGTAGGTCTCAACACCAACTTAAAACTTACTGCAGTAATCGTGTACTACGAAGAAACGTGACTGCGAATAACTAGTTTTCCTTAAGTTTCCTTAATTGAAAACATGAGATGCAATGCATTTTTAAGTAACTTTTTCAAAAGTTAAATCAACACTGTGGCTTGCTTTTATCGAAGATGAAAAGTAATTATTTACGGAGGTATAATTAAAACTTGTAAGTTTTTGCTTGTTAATTGGCAGGTAAAATTTCTCTTGAGGGCTTTTTCTTTAAAGCATAGCAGCAGCAGGTTCAATGGGAAAACGATGGCGCCTTGAATCATTCTTATAAATGAAACGAAAGATTTTTATTCTTGTATTCGTCCGGAACAAGGGAAGCTTAAAAACAATGACAGGCAGATAAAAACGTGTGTAGCAGCGAAGTCGCCATAACATCTTTCCGTTTCCTACCTGATGCACAACATCATGTGATGAACTTTTTGTATTGAGTCAAAATTTAGATATATGAAGACATCATATAGCCGACTAACAAACATATATAGATTTCTAATATTTTGAAAAGTGACGACATTGAGAGCACTTTTCAATAAACAAGAAAGATTTCTGTAGAAAATATCTATCACGAATTTACAGTAGCAAATTTTAATGGAAGCTGTCGTAACTGCTTTTTAAATTACTTATTTTCGAACTGCTTGAAAAACACTTCATAACATTTAGCTAACAGCTTTGATATACACGTAGAATAAGCATTTCTTTAAAATATAGTTTTCCGATATTTTGTTGCTGTATTCAGTTACTGAATTTCAGGATTTTACATAAGAATAACGGGGGAAATTGAAATGTAATTCTTAGAATACATTTCAATCTCTGTAATCTCAGTAATTCCAGTAATTATTTATATACAGTAGAAACCCGGGAATACGAAATTGCGGATAATCTGAACACTTTTTTTTTAATTTTCTGAAAAATGAAGGAAAAATAACAATTACGACGCAGAAACAAAGCTAATGTTTATTTCTAACTTAAAAGAAGTATTCGAATTGGTCTTTAAGAAAGAATACAGCACCTTAACTAGTAGAAACAACTCAGGTATCTTCTTTTTATCCTCAGCTTGTTTGCTACTGTACCGTGCGAATCGCCGCGTGCTCTTTCCTTACTCTTATACAGAGCACCTAGAGTCAATACTCCACTGTATTTGGTATATCAAGAGTATTTTACCGAATTTGCCGTATAATCCGAATTCTGGGGAATTCCGAACAGATTGTTCAGCTCCAATTATCGGAATTCCGAACAGAGGTCAGCCCCAATTAGTTCGGATTCCCGGGGTTCTACTATATATCTAAATTGCACCGAAGACAGATATCCATTAATTTGCGTTCCATATGTGGGACAGAATATTCGTATTTTGTGATCAATTAAAAGTCTCGATCTTATGGTTAATCCCTTATTTACTTAGAGAAGAATAGATGGTATACTACACAGATTTCAGTTGTATTCGCGGTTTTTAAGAGGCCCTGGCGAGACAGCAGGAAATAGTCTGTTCAGCCCTAACACATTAACGTTCAGAATCTAGAATCTCATGTATTTATGCTAAGATGCAGCGGTTATTATCTGCAGAGGGGCCTCACATGTGAGGTTGTTCCAAGCATCCGAGGTCAAATGTGGCACGAAGCTGCTTAATAATGCCTGCGTAACTGAACGAGCTTTCTTTCAGGCTAGAAGTTTCTCTAAATTCAGCTGCCATGACTCCAAAAGCAAGCTTTAGATTCAAAACAAAAATGGAATTTCTAAACAAGTGTAACGTGTTATTTATGATGTGCTTTTTAAATTGCTTTCTTTAAGGTTGATTTTCTTCTTTTCCAAATAATAAACTTGAAATTACGAGAAGACAAATTCGTATTTTCTTCTAAATTATTGCATCATTTACCATTAAACGGCGTTGGCAGGATATGAATATGCAAAAAATTCTTTTGGCTACATCTATAAAAATACTTTTCCAGAGAACTAGGATTTGTTTGACATTTTTTCCCCCGTTCCTATGTATTAAAGAGTTTTAAAGAACAGAACTGTACAAAACATCCAAAGAGATTTTCTAGAATACCTTTCAAAATCTAGTTATCATTACAATTAATAATTCAAAGATTACAAAATTTATGTAACATTTTATGATTATCTTGCTTTTTTCAAAACATTACGCCAACAGTTAAAAAACACGTGCATTTCCGCATTTATATTGACTCAAAGAAATCTAAAATAATATTATATTCAAAAGCAATTATATGTTTATATATATTTATACCTAGGAATCACCAACATTCTTACAAATAATATTAGAATAATCTAAAAAATATTTAGAAAATGAAAAAAATAAAGGATGCTTGATTTTTATAAGATTCAGCTTCGCTAGCTTTGTAAATAATCCCTTTGGAACAATATCCCTTTTGCCTTTTAGCATTTATGATATTGTAGTTATCGTTTAATAAAATTTAAACACTCCCATGTCTTTTTTTAGAGTAGCAGTTTAAATTGTCATAATGTAATGTGCTTTATTTAATATTTTGAAAGGGTTTTTTTATCCTCTGTTCAGTCCTATCCAATTGAAGGAATTTTCAAGAAAAGGAATTTTTGAAAACATCACAAAATTTTAGTTTCCCTTTTGTTTCCTACAACTACTGAAGTCCGCAGAAGATTTTGTCATAAGTTTCTGTCTCTAAAAGCGGGGAAAATGGTCTTTCTTAGCTTATGCCATGCATGGGGCTTTAACAGAACTGTAAAGAACTAACAATAACTGTTCAGTTCTGGTTATACTGAAGTCTGCATGAAACACTATATATAAAGAAAAGTAAAAAAATGCATTTAAGTATGATTAACATTGAAAATAAACGCTCAGCCAAAAAATTTCAGAAGAACAATGTAAAACTAATATTGACTAATGCACCTTTCACTTCTTAAATTTAAACCAGTAGAACTACAGCCATTGCTATTTCCGCTTTCTTTTGGAGTCTGTATGAAGTATGCATCGAGTTTTTCAAAATATTTTGTTTGAAAAGGAAGAAAAGAAAATTAAAAAGGGGGAAAATGGATAAAAAAAATATTCTCACAGCCTCAAAAAACGTGGACAATATACAAATTTCATAATACTGTGAACTTCTGCATTCATATACACATATGATGAAAAGAAAAATATCAGAAATTGCACATATGATGAAAAGAAAAATATCAGAATTGCATTAATGTGTTCCGGTTTCTGTTGCGTTCCGGCAAAGTTCGAAATGCAGATGTCATATAGAAATCCAGAAATGTTTCGGCGAAGTATCAAACCACTAATAAAGAATATTTTTTCCTAGCTATACAAATACTACGTAAATATTATATAGAATTATAAATGCTATTTAATAAAACTAAGAAAAGCGTAATAAACAACAAATAGAACTTTATAGAAAATTCCTGGGATTATTTTAGATTCGCTAATACCTAATCTGTAATTTATTAGTGGTTTGAATGTTGCCGAGTGCATGAAGTTAGAAACTAGTACAAGGTGAGGATATTAGACTTAATGTGAATATTATTTGATTGAAATGAAGCAGATGGTTCAAGCACACTTAAGAAGTACCATCGCAATCAGGGTAGAATACTAACATTTGATATTCAGTCATCATATGATCGAAAATGGAAAAGTAGCACCTAGGTCGTTTGAAATACAATTTTCAACACCAAACTGACTAGAGCTCTCTCACAACCGAGTATATATAGATTTCAAACAGGAGTCAAGAAGAAGGACAAAAGTTTGTAAATCTGCAAGGATTCACGCGAGCATGGGATTTCAACATTTTCTTTATCCTGATTTTGATTAAAATTCGGCAAGAAATAGCAAACATTTACTGACTACGGGTAAGTTCCCAATCACTCCTATCACTCAGTGCAAACACTAGGCAACTGATTGGCTTTATGAAAGCCGTTTACCAGCAAAGATTCCAAAGATTGTAGTTAAACAATGCAGCGTCCTACCAACAATTCATATTGGAAGGGAAGTTAATTACAAAGAAATATAAAGTTTAAAATAGAATAAAACAATATTTAGAGAGTTAACAAGAATTTTTTTAACAATATGGAAAATGATAACTTCCTAACATATTGAAAACATGTCTTCCGACAGCTGGGTTTCAGCTGGCATATTGTATCCCGTCTTGGAATATAAGGAGGTTCCATGGGAGTTAATTTATCAACGAAGTTAAATTAGATTATTATATGGGAATTATTTTACTCTTATAATCGAGAAAGATATTTGTAATAACCATTTTTTTCAAAGAAAAGCACATCAAATGGCACACATAATTCCTCAGATATTTAACCTTATAGTCTGTTTCCACCGAAAAATCGACCTAGTAATCCTTTTAATTCAATAGATGTGGACAAGTTTTATTGCTCCCCCTCCAAAAAAAAAATTTGAAGTATTTATGTGTATTTTTCTACATAGCTGTTATAAATGTATATCTATACGCATTTAATTTGATCGCTTCAAAACTTCTACTGGAATTACCAACATTCAACTAATATGATATAAGGTTTTCGGTATTTCTTCCAATGTAATAAATTTGTGTAAGAATGATACGAACTTCGGATTTGTAGCTTAAAAGTAGCAAGGAATTAAACAGAAATATTGTGTTTTGAACACCATACTTAAATGAAAAAACAATAGTTCCTTCTAATCCTAAAACATTCATAAAGTAAACTTATAAAGGAATAATTCTATCAGCTAGAATTGCCTCCATTTGTGTTTTTATTCATTTTATTTCATAACAGGTCAAAAGTAAATATAAGACAAGAATAATTTAACAAATGTTCTTTAATTCTAAATTCTGAGAGAAATCTAATGGTAGAAATTCGAAAAAGAATCTTGTTTCACTTGATAAAATTCCGAAATTTCAACCAGGTATTGAGTTATCCTCTGTCATGGGAATCTATTTAAATAAAAGTTAAAAATTTCTCCTCTCATGATTTCCCGTAAAAATTACTTCATGTGCCCCAATCCTTAAGAGTTTTTCTTGAAATCTTGTATAAAGGTATTAAATACGACACCACAAAACAAGGACATTTGAAATTGGTATTCTATGTAGTCTATTTTTTTAAGTAGCTTACCTTAAAAGTTTCATATGATTATTTCAAGGGCGAAATGAATGTATTCTGGTCATACTCATAAGATGAAATCTCATTACGAATTTAATTTTTTTAAATCTGCTGATCTGTGTATTAATAGTGTACGGCAATATTAGAAAATAAAAAGACGTTTTTATTTATTTATTGAGGAAAAATATATGTGACTACCCAAAAATAAGATAGATAAGATGACTAAGTAAAGATACGAAATAAAGAACGATTTTCCGTCTCTAAGACATATGAAAAATGTGAAATACTCATGAGTATAGGGTCATATTTGGTAAGTTAGTTTAAATTCGTTATTATTAAGAAAAATTAATTTTTGAGGATTTTATTTGAGATTTATCGCTTTATCCTTAGAAACTGTAATAAAAAAAAATGTATGTTTTTATAACGATTTCCACCTGAAAGAAATAATATCTTTTGAATTTATTCTCATTCTTTTTGCTGGAATATATGTTTTTAATTTTTACAAAATTTGCGTCGAAAGTGAAACAACAGTCTTTTTCAATATCTGATTTTTTTTTCTTTATGATTTATTGCTACTTTAATGTTGTATAGTTAATTAACTATTGTGTTTTTTATGCGTTTTGTTTTATTTAAAATTATTTTAACGCTTTTACGAAATTTTGATAGGAAATGGCATCGTTTTCAATATAACTTCATTATTTCAACTCAAAATCTTTTGGTACATAAAATACTTTAAATATTTTAATTGCGATTCTGTACATTTTCAGTCAATCAAGTTTTAAAATATTTAATTTCTAAAGAAGTAGGGTAAAAGAAGAGCAGGGTTGAAGAAACAAGCGTAATTTTAAAAGCGGATGGAGCTAATTTTTTTTAATACGAAAACTGTATGTAAAGCTTCATTTCCTGCCTATTGAAGATACGTCTTTACAGTATAAAGGATGCAGAAGAGAAAGCTCAATCAAAAGTTTTTGATAGCTGAAACTAAGCTAAAAGCATAATTGAAGTTTAATTTGCATGTCTGACAAACCATGAAACTAAAGACAGCATTGTAATCATTATTCATAAACAGATTTTGTTTCAACTTAGTGTTTGGTGAATTTTCTTTTTCACGGGACAGTTAAGGGAATAATTTTCGTTTCCTTTTATTTATCTTATTGATCAAAAAATCACTTGTATTTTCTGTGACATAATTATATGCATCTTCTCATTTTTCAAGCTTTAAAACAGCTTTTTTGCTTAACTTAATTGCAGTACTTCCAACTGCACAGCAATATTAATAGACAATTTTTCTCATAATCAATCATAAGAATTTCGTAAAAGAACTTTAGAATTAAGTATTTTTTTACAAGTATCATAAAATCATCCGAACATAAACACAATCCAACCCATTCCTGTTTGCAGCTTAAAAGAAATTTCAATGTGATAGCCTTATAGTTTGAGAGATTGCGATGTGCTATATTCTAATGCTTTTTTATTGTTCTCTTTTAAATTTGTTCTAGTGTAAGTTTTGTTATCGCCTTCGTACTTTTGCATATATATTAGATGAGACAAGAGAAAGGAATGATATCTCTTTTCATTTCTATTCTGCAAGCCTCTTGTTTAGACAAATACTTTGAACCTTTAATTCAAAGCTTTCATCACCCTTATATGTAGCCGATGTGATTTCGAATACAGTAAAGCACCGTTTATACGTTTCTCATTTATACGTCGATTACGTTTATACATCGTTTCATCACAGTCCCATTTCATTCGTATTCATTGTAATGATAAATTGCTTCGTCGTTTCCCCCCGTTCTAAAATGTGAAAATTTCCTCTTTGTCAATATGTGAACTGTGATAAAGAATAATTTCGAAGTCATGATGACTTCGAAATTATTCATAATTGATAAATTAATAGAAAACAAATTGACCGCTCGTAATTTAAGCGATGATGTTATTCCACCTTCTTTTCAAGTCGCAATGAACTCCACTGAGAAACTTCGCACTTATTTTTGTCAAAAGAATAGTAAAAAAATATTCAAAGAACTTACGATTCATAATACTGTACTCAATCCTTGTACACAATCAGCACGTCAGACGAAGATTAAATATTATTTTAATTAAATGCCTACCTGCATGCACTTAAATCGTATATGAGTAATTAGTACTCAAGATATGCAATAAAGGCATGATTTTTCTCACTTTTAAGATAAATTTTTAATTTTAAATTTTAATGATAGATTCCCATACTATATAGTAATATACTAGTACTATCTTAAAAGACTTTAAAATTATTGATTTTAAATGGCTTTGATGAGTAGCATTCAATTTTTAATAATCAAAGATGTTTCGTAAAATTTCGATTATACGTCTTTTCATTTATACGTCGTTTTACGTCAATCCCTTGAAAAACGTATAAACGGTGCTTTACTGTATATGAATGCATGCATTCGACTCTCTTGGAAGGAAAAATTCAGTAAATCGTCGGCTCCGTTCACTTTTGCTTTTCCAGAGCAACTGGCTAATTTATTCTATTTTCGGAGTTATATAAATATTTGGGAGATAAATATTTTTTATGGTGGCATAAGCAGCCATCTGCTTTACTTAAATTAATATTTTCGTTGACTGATTGAAATAATTTAAATAATAAAAAAATCGAGAATAAGCTCATAGAACTGTTTGATAAATAAGCAAAAATCATTCAAACGCTTAGAGGTTAAATCAAATATTTCAAGACATAAATCTAGACCCTGCAAAGGCCTGTTCTTTTAACTGAGTGATTTTTAATCTTTTGTTCGAGCAAATACTTCGCTCTACGGTTATCGTGATGAATGCAAACGGCAATATGATTTTTCGATCATGGGCGTTTACCTTGCGAGTTTATAATCGACCATTTTTTCGTACGGCTGGTTTCCAACGGACCATGAAGCAAAAGTTAGGTGACCTTCAGGGGAACACGCAGAGAAAGAACGGTGTAAAACGAAAGTCAAATGTGCGTGTGTCTTTAGAAACGACAATAGGGCACAAGCGTTAAAATACGAGGTGCAAAACCGTGTAAAATTCTGCCCACTTTCTATAAAGCAAATGTATTATAGATTCATATGCTTTTATGCAACAGACTATTTTAATGTTTTTAATTTCATAAAATAGTTTTTACAGCTAATAATTAAAAAAAATCATCTATAAAGAAGAACATCCTTTTTCCAAGTCCAACAAAAAATGTTACTTAAATATTGCCTTCATCCTCATTCAAAGCGCTAAATGATTCAAGTAAATCGTAGTAGTTATTTATAAATGTGTATGCACTTTTATTTACTACTAATTTATTGTTTATTTTTTGCTAATGACTTTGCATTTCTTTTTTGAGATACGAAGTATAGTTTAAGAATTTTAGTATCAAGATACTCTACATTACATTCTATTAATTTTTTCTTTGGCAAAAGAAACAAACAAAATTTATAAGGTGGAGGAAGCAGAATGCTTTATTTTTTAAATGTCCATAAACTTATTTTCAAAACCGCAATTATATATCCAAAAAAATTAAAATTTAGCCTTAGACATCATAAAATACAAGCATTACTTCTTAATTAGATTATAAATTGCTCTATTATTTTCATCGAGAGATATTTCACTATTAAGTATTAAAATTCTCAATAAGTGTCCGCAGATGCATGATTAATGCGTCAAAATAGATTTATGATTTAATGCATCGCACCGGGAAGATATATTTCAAAAATCAAATGTTTGTTTTGGTCAATCTTATCTTTACAGGCAAGCTAAAATACGTTTAAAAATTTGTTTAAAAGATTCATATGTTAGAAAAGAAATGTGTTATATAAAAGCAAGTGTCGTGCATATTTTAAATTATGAATTTCTTACACGCTTAATTTTCCATTAAATGTTTATCATATATCATATTCTTAACTTCAACCAGTATTATTAAAATATAGAAAACCAATAATGATTTAATGTAAGCTGTCTAAACAGTCAAGGTTCGTAATTTAAAATAATTAATGAATGAATGAAAGTTATCTTTAAATGCAATTTCAGCATAATGCTAATATTCAATCATAACATAATATCTTTTCGGTAAATGCCATCGTAATCTTTCTGGTATGTTTTGAAAATAGCATTTGCACCGTAGGAGGGCTGAACCAAACCAAACAAGCACAAAACATAGCGTGTTAATTGCAGAATATTCTTTCATCTTCTTTCTGCCTTCATATTTTAATTTTTTTTTATCTTTACAAATTTATTTAATTGTTTGAGAGCAGTTAACTAACGTGTTGTTGTTTTATTTATATGTTGTAAGCAACTCTGTAAAATAAAACACAATAAAAATGGCTGTTTGAAAAAAAAACTGCCTATATTCTAGAATTGATGCGAAAAAGAAATTCTTGTAAAATATTTCAATTTAGTTGAACATCATGAATTCAATTAAGCAGTTAAAAGCTCTTCCCGTTCAACACCGTCTGACATAAATGAGCAGTCATAAGTCTTCTGTTTAATCACAAGGAAAAAAATGCAGAAAGTAAAAAAAAAGTAAAATGATTTATTTTTGTAATTAATTCTTCAACAGTTTATCTTTAAAAAAAGTATTATTCCCAGCCTTTCCAACTAAGTGATTTCGTGAACAATCAACTATCAATAAAGACTATTTTTTTTTTCGAAATTAATAAAAAATAATTTCCAAATCTCATATACAATAAGCAAAATGAATTAGCATAGTTAGCTTAAATTGAATAAAGCATCGTTAAGAAGCGATGTCATTGTTCCAAAACACCTCGCATAACAAATGCACCTCTTGTTTTTATAACAGAGTAACTGCGTGAAATGCAACATTTAAGACAGCGTCCTTTGCTGTTAGAAAAGAAAGCGGTGACAGACAGACTATCCGTCATTTCTTCTGAGATATATTAAGTAATTTAATCTATGCTCTGACGATTCTAACTTGTAAGTACAATCAAATGCAATTCATTCTGTCATCCCTTCAGCATTCGTGTAGATTTTGCTTACAAAAGGTGAGGTCCACGTATGGTATAATATATAATGCATGCTTCAATGCTTTATCACTGAAGCAGCACGATAGAGACGTTTTAAAAAAATGATCTGTACATGAGAAAACTGGCACAACAAGATACTTGATGGCGACTACCTTTGGGTGAATTTGCATTTTAAACTGTTAAATGAATGCCAGCATTCCCGTGTTTTCAAATCCCATTAACTTATGAGTGCAGGAGAAATTTCACTACAAAGTAAAGGACATTTCTACTCCAGGGAGGAGGAATTTAAAAAATATGCAAACAGCAGAATATCATAGTAGGAAATAATAGTCTGTGTTAATGTTTTTGTTCTATGAATTTTTCTTTCCTTTCTGTTGCCTTCCTGTCCATCAAAATTGATGAATTTTTTCCTAGTTCCTTCAAACACTTAGAATGCGCATTGTACGGGTGAGAATAAAATCTGGCCACAATGGTCTTCGAATATCTACACGAACAACTAACCTTATCTGTGAGAAGACTACCAATTATTTACTCGTCTTCTCAACACTATTTTCTTTCTGCCTCTCTCTTTTTTCCGCAAAATGACATAATTCTACTTAACAAGCATCCATTGTCTAAAACATATACTTTGCATATGAATGAATACGTAAACGTCATCTTTTTGGTCTCGGACAATTTATACAGAAATAAATGTCAGAGAATATAAAAAAAGGCATTTAAAAGTTCTCAAATGATTCCATTATGCTTAATACTTTATGTGCTGATATAAAGCAATTTTCACAGGTTTTAGACACTTGTAAAATATTATTGCCTTTCTTCGATAAGATAATTTAGGTAGATAACTTCATAAAAGCTGAACATCTCCCATCTTTTATTAAATAAAGAATATTAAATTTTGATTTACGGTGACTATTAATCTTAAATTACTTAAATATATTTTTATTTTTAAATCAAGTGTGATTTATTAAGAATTAAAGGGAAGTGAGAAGAACCAGAACATACTAATTGTCTTCGAAATGAATTAGCATTAACTTAGTCATATAGGTTCTTTGATTAAAAGAAATATAGCTAAGCATCAAAGCGTGTAAAAATCATCACTGTGTAATTATATGCCATTAAAAAATTAGATATGATCATCAAAAAAGTAGAAATAACATACTCCCCCACCCCCATTGATCAGAACAATAAGTTTCGGTTCTATTCTTAACAATTTAAGCCATTTTATTCTTTCGGACTTATTTTGTTTCCCATTCAATAAATGTCAAATAAAAGCAATAAATCAAACAATTCAATAAGCACAAATCAGAAATCTTTGGAACAACAACTGCACAGTTTAAATCCAATACTATCGAAATGAAATCTAAAACTTTTAAATCATCGTTACTTTGGATGCTCACTAATTTTTTTCTAATTTTTGACACACTAATCTGTCATTTCAGTTTTCAAAAAACCAAGCATTTGCACATCTATTTCGGATTATTTTGTAGCTAACTAAATCTTAAAATTTTCAATTTTTCAGATTTGACGAAAAATGAAATAAAAACAGTTCTAGCTTCAAGCATAAGCTGTTTAAGTTATTTTTTCCTCAAAGCATAGCTTTTTTGGCAACTAAGACTTTCTTATAGTAACTTATCTGCAGACAAACACACCCTTGTAAAATTTGCGAAGAATAGCTTGCAATTTTAGGCATGTGTCCAATTCATAACAAAGGACTTTTTGAGTTCCACTGGAGATCCTCCACCGAGGCTCCATCATGTCTTGCATGAATAATAATATGTTTTGTAAGCAATACAGATGATTCTCTTGTGTGGACTTGCTTTCTTTTTCCATGCATTTTGTCTCGGTGGTTGTCTCTTCAAGTGAGTAAGGAAAATGTGATTACCTTAATCAATTGCTTTAGCTGGTAGCTCAAGTGAGCGATTACACAAGCGCTCTGTTTGAGTATACTTAAAGATGACAGTAAAGTGATTACGTTCCCAAGTACTGAAATTTAAATCACATTAAATTAATTGATAACTTGATGTACTGTACTGTTCATTTTTTACTTCTTTCGATGTCTGAGAGAAGATTTATTTCGAAGGCATAAATAAAATATCCCCTTTCTTGAATCTTTAAAAATCCCGAGATGCTTTAGATCATTCATGAATCAAACCGGACCGACAAAATTATCTAAGGCAGGAAAAGAGACAGAGAAAGAGAGGTGTCGAGAAAAACTATTGTCTTCTCTTTATTTTTGATAATTAATAGAATGAATAACTAAATAAATACAGTGTGACATATTGACAGACACACATAAAATTACCTAAAATCCTTGCGCTGTCAATGCTGTTAAAAGATGCAAAACATTTTATTTGGAAGACTGTTTTGATCCATTTTTCGCGCTTTGAGTTCTTATAGAAAAAGCAAATGATACCTAACTCCCGGATAAGAGTATAAAGATTAAACTATAAAATTATATTCATTGTATAAAAATGTAATTAAATAGCATGAAATTTTCATGAATACATTCGACTAAGTTTACGCTCTATATTTAAATACCTCATATAAAAATATTAACGTTTGTGCCCACCTTTGCTATTTTTAACTGTCTTCTGTGTAATATCTTAATACCGAGTAGTTTTGAGCAATCCATTGCAGCCTTTTGTATGTACTACAACTCCTTTGTCTCAGCCCCATAAAACATACAATTCCAGTCAAATAATAATATAAAAATCTCTCTCCTTATAAACAAGCTTTCGCAGCGTTTCAGGAATAATTCTTTTCAAAGAAAGACCGTTTCCGAAGTGCTGTTATCAGTAACCGCCACGAAAGGTTCTCGATTACTTTTTTATTACGTATTGCCATAGGGGATCAATGAAAAGTCCTTTTACTGAGAAATATTGCGGCTGCGAAAGCCAAAGGGGGTTGGGGGAGCAGGAAAATCGATCTCTCCTTTTCTGTCGTTACCACGTGGTTCTGTTTTTATAAGAGTAAACAGACCCTCCAAGCATCGGAACACGCTGCATTCATGTAATGAAATTGCGTTTTGATGAAAGAAACGATTTTTTTGCTCTTTTGCAAGAGCTGATACTTCAAGCCAGTAATACATGCAAAGAAATAAATAGAAGTTGGCGTTACTAATCTGACATAAAGACATCGTGTAAAGAGATACATAGAAGAAATGCTCTTAAATCAGAAATGTTCCTCTCTGTAGAGGGAGAACTGCATTATTGATTAGCCAAATGAAATTCATTCATGAAATAGTGCTGAATGTAGAGGGGAAATATTTTGTGAGTGCTATATGAGAAAAATTAGAAATCAAATAATTGTCACTTAACTGAAGGTATTTTTTTATACATAGCTCATTCGTAACATCATAACAAATCATTTGATTTACAGAGAGACAAACATCAATAACTGCTCCAGTTTATTCTGTGAAATCTCATTATTCTTTTTTACCTCGTCTAAACTATAGAAACCATTCTAAAAGAAAAATTGCAGGAAAACTAATAGAATTTTTTCATTTATGAACAAGTTTTGTTACTCAATGAAATTGGACATATCATCATATTTTAAATTGATTAATTCCGAAATGTTTTTTTTTCCTTTCGTTTAATCTCTTTATTCAAACTATGCCCATTTCGAATAGTATTTTTTAAAAACATTTGGAAAGAACTTCTCAGTTGCCCATAAATTATTTATCAAATTAGTTTAGAAAAAGATTCACTTTAGTCAGATGGTGTAAATTAAATTCATTTTTATGTTTTTTTAGTAGGTATGCAAAAACATAAAACTTACTGAACTTAAGTTTAAGGGGGGAAAGCTGCCTGATAAACTTTTCATGTTAAGGAAATGTTTTGGTACAAACATTTCTATTATATTAACATTGAGATAATCCCTTTTTATTTTTTGCATAATCCTTAGCTTATGATAGCATATTTAATCGTAAGTGAAAAAATGAATTTTCAACTCAATGATTATATGTTGATAAAGCTGTAGGATGTTGCTTCGTAATGATAGCAAATTACCATAACCCGGCAAAACGAGAAAATTTAAACATAATTTTATTTTAATGGCATTCTTCCATTCCCAATTACTAATTTTTTAATAATATCACTTAAAATAATTTTAAAAAATGTTATTTTTAACTAATTATATCTTTTTTTTATTTTTGACATTCCTGCGTCTAGCATCTAAGTATTACGAAATTTAAAGAAAAGGCTAAAATTCTCAGTTTTCCCCAGAATTTAAAAAAGTTTTGGTTCAGTTGAAACAAAAGTTACACGAATTCAAAATTCATCAACTAAATTCACTCTAAAAATATTGTGTTTTATTATATTACAGAAATTCAAACTGAAGGCACACGAATAAAATTTCAATCAATTTAAAGTTTTCTCAAGTCTGCAAATAATACAAATATTTTTTTAATATTGATTGAAACTAGTGAAATTATGCGAATTATTTCAAATTATTTATCAATGAAATCTGAAGTAATGTCAATGGGATTCGCCAACTTAAATGTGTTCAGAAACTATGATCTGTTAAAAATATTGAAACGGCAAGTTGTACAGGAAAATTCATTAAAAAATATTTCTTTCGCGAACATTCTCCATAAAAAAATATGCTGCTCATATGCTGATTATTTAATTTTATAAGATAGAACAAAATCTATATTTAAGTTCTGCTTTGAAACCTGAAGTGAAAGTTTAAAAAAAAACTAAGATTTTAATTACTTAAATAGTTTGAAAACATTTAAGGAATGTTTTATGAAAAAAAAAAAATCCGATTGCTTTAAACTGAGTTATTTTTCGAAGACTCTCCCCCCCCCTCCTCCCGCAAATAACTTCTTATTTCTTATGACAAGCAAGTTTTAATTTTTACTATTTTGTTATGAGCGTAGTAATTACCCTATTTGATTGTTTATTAGTTTTATTTTTCCTTAAAGGCTATAAATAAAATATATATGTAATCTAAATCAAATGAACTATATACTTAGTGCAAAGAATCTCGATAATCCAGGTAATAAATTAAACACTAACGAGAATTCACTGCACAAATGTATTCAATGAGAATAACGGGTTTTAAAACTTATTTGCGTGCCAGTAACTACTTTTTGATTACTGTTTACTTTCTCCGCTGGTAGAAACTTTGTTGCTTTATTATATCACGTGAAAGTATAACCTTTGTTAGGAACTTACATATTCAAATGTGTGGTTAACTCTAAAATGAATATACTTTTATCAACAAATGCCTGCTATTATTTGCATTTATAATCCTTTATCTAAATCATTTTTCCAAGTCTAATCTAGAGCTAAATACTAATCAAACTAATCAGATGAATTTTAAATTCTGTGAAACTTCCAGTTTTCCAACAAAATGAATCAACTAATGCGCACGTGCATTTAATTAAGATGTTTTGTTTTAACGCTAAAAAAAGAAAGCTTTGTGTGAGAATTCTGGTATATCTCCTTCCCACATACACCTCCGTTTATATCTTCTTTGGTAACTGCACTAAAAATGAGACTGAAGACAGCCATTTACATTTATCTGAAAACTGTCACGGATAACTTTAAGAAATCAGTCAGAAGAATGGCTAGCCATAAGGAACATTCATATTTTGGAGAGATTTAAAAAAAAACTTCTAGCTATAACTTCATATGAAGAAAAAATAATTTTAAGTATTCTTTTAAATGTAATTTATAAAAATAAGACTAGCTGAGATTGAATGTAATTTTTCCAAATAATTTTGAAGCTAAAATATTTGTACTTGAAAATTATACATGCGAGATAGTGCTTAACCTCCGTTATTTATCATTCATTTTATTCATAATTAATTTGAAAAGTGCTATTTTATGACGACTAAAATTCTTAATCTCACCTTTACATCGAATGTTAAGCATGAAGAAACTGTGATTTCAACCAGTACTTGATAGAATTATTAGAAAGCCAGAAGCAATATACACAATCACAAAAGCTGATGATTTAATCACAAGACAGTAGAAATAGTGGTCTAGTTTCGATTAACGGTTAAATTTTTGAATCAACGGTAGAATTAAAATTTAAATATGGAGATTTCTATGTTGGTGATTCTACGCCTTGATGCCATTACTGTGGATAAGAAAAATGCATTTTCGTCGTACCTTCCCTAATTAGAACAAATAGGGCAGGTTCTTCTCACTAAATTTCTAAACCATTTAAAAATAACTATTTGCTGAAAGTTATAGCTTGATGCGAATAAAAAATAATTGTAAATATTCTACAAGATCGTCAGTTAATTTTCCATATTTTTAAGAAGTATATAGCGGTAAAGAATACACGACAGGGAGTCAAACTGAGTCATGATTCTTGAATCATTAATAATTACAGGTCATATTTATTATTTTTAAGGTTAAATTTTGAACTCTTAATCCTTTGAACTGCGGAAAGTGTTTGAACCAGTTAAACCATCAGGAATTTCTCCATGGGATGACGATGTTTAATTTTGTTCACAAAGTAAACTCTGATAAAACTCATGATGATACAGTACAAGTAATTTTAGTCTTCTTAGATTCAAGAATGTGTAAAAACACATTAAAACTCTGCACCTTACATTGATAAGATGTAGATGTCTCAATTTCAGTTATTCGTTTTTTCAACCATTCAGATATTTCTATTTTTGTGGTTACTTTAATTAGCTTTATAGGGCATTTATGACACATATATATCAGAATTCGACTGCATATAGATTTAGAAATGCTGATGAAATGAATAAGATAAATTTTATATAAAGCTTTTGTACACAGCACGGCAGTGATTGTTATAATTAAGGCTTTTTGGAAAATCGTAGAGGCATTTTAAGCGATTTTACTAGAAACCAATGACATACTTAAGGGAATTGATTTTGATAATTTGCTTTCCTAAATGAAAAACACTTAATTTATAGGGGACTTACTTTACTTTTTCAATTTATTATTGTAGACGCAATGAAATTAATTGAATATAATAGAATTTAATTGTAAAAATTATTAAACATTTTTATACATCGAAAATTATGTTTATTATTGTCTAGAAAACCCCATATAAAGCTTCAAGGAGATAAGAAAGTTCTTAAAAGTATGTTTCAGCAGAGTTTTTATTTTCTACACAGCTTATGAGAGACAATAAAAATGCATTTTGAAGTAAAAATTTGTACAAATTTTTGAATGTTAAATAAGTAAATTTCTCAAATGTTTGATTTAAAAATGAAAGAAACTCATAGAAATGAAAGTCCAGAACAATTAAGAATAATGTAAATAAGAATTAATAGTCAATATAATCAACTAATAAACAGCTTTCGAAATTTATGAAATTTTATTACAGAATAGAGAATATAAATGAAATGAAATAAATGACTGAAAAAAATGAAGGAAAAATAAGTAAAGTTATGACAAAGTAGTGTTAGAAAAGTAAAATCAAGCAAATCAGAGATAGTATGTATGCAAAAAGTTTTTCACAAATGAATCCAACTTTTTTTAGATTTAATTTCGGAAAAAATTACATAATTTTTTCCAAAGATTCAAAAAGAGTTTAAATGATAGGAAGGACATAGAAGGGAATTAATTATTCTCATATACTTATCAATTCCAAGCAATTTATTATAAAGTATTAACTTAGAGTCAAAATATTTAAGATATATATATATATTTTTAATTAAATAAAAAGGATATGACTTTTAAAAGATTTGATAAATCAATACTTTTTTCTTATCACTTTACAAATAACTAACCTTAAGTTTCTCTCTGAAGATATGAGTATATCTCCAAAACATTTTTGAAGTAAATATACAAAGGTATCTAGTAAAATTTTAAAGGAAGGATGAAAATAGCCATCATACATATTATTTAAAAAGAGAAAAAAATAATTCGAAATAAATAATACATATTATTTATTTCGAGGATTTTGAATCAAAATTTTTAGCCAAGAAATTTTTTTTTTTCATTTCTGCAGTCTCGAACCGCTTAAATGATTACCAAACAAAAACCCAATTAAAAAAGATTAAATACGAGGGCTATAAAATGCAACCAGAAACGTGATAAATCAGTAAGACCTTCAGTGCTAATGTGTTCAAAGAAAGCAATTAGCATTCTAAACTTCAGCATAACAATGCTATATATTTTGAAAAGTTCCTAGGGAAAACTGTATAAAGCAGATAGGAGCATTTTTATAACAAATTTCATGATATTTAGAAATATTTTTAATTCAGATTTTTTTGAGGGGAAAAAATGGGCAGATGCTGCTAAACATTAATTTATCAAATCTAAAGCAAGATTCTTCAAAATATATTTTTAATTTGATTTGTATGAAATCTGAGATAAAAAATATTAGCAGCAATACTAGAATGCCAGAGAAATATGCTATAAAATAACGCTTATTTTTATGAAACCTTTGTATTTTTAACAATTTAGTATAATCATAGAAATAAAAATTGCTCGGAACATAAGGAAGGAAAAGAGTATTCCTTAAATTTCAAAAATTGCTTTATTTAAATGTATAAAATAGATATATTTCGTTAATTTAAACATTTTTTCTACGTAAATGAGAATATCTTTATGCAATCATTTTCTTACTTCCCTTCAACTCCCCCTTCTCATCTTTTGAATGCTCAGAAAAAAAACTCCCTAAAATGCCGGAATGTGAAAACTTCCTGAAAGAAGATACAAAACGATGTTTGATAAAAAAAAATATATACATATGTGCAATAGCAAAAAATAATCATCTAAAAATGGGAGTCGCTTAGCTGTATGAATTAGATGTAATTCTTAGGTATGGTTATGTATTGTATGTTATATAAGTAACGGGGAAGACTTTAGATGTAATTTTTTCTATTTTTAAACTATTTTAGATCATTGAAACTTTTTAAATATAGCACCTAGTTGTAAAAGCTTATGAAGAAAAAAAAAGCGAATATGAAATATGAATTACGTTTCAATTAAATCAGCGGAAAATTAATTTATTTTTAATTTTTCTATGCAGTCAAAATGAGTATGTATGCATGGGATTTTTCTTTTTGATTAACTTTCAAAAATTTAATTATTTAAAAGTAAAAGTGAAAGTTGGTTTTATTTTTATAAAAATTCAACCTAGCTCAGAATGATTGCTATCTTCTGAAGTTTGAGTTCTTCAGAAAAATGTTTTTAACTATCACTGAAACAAAAATAAAATGAATTTTTAGTAATTTTCAAAATTTGACTGAAAAAAATTAATAGGTTACTGCATTGAAAGTATTTATTCCATCAAATATATATATTGCAGTTTACTAACATAAGAAACGATTGTGATTAGTCTTTTATTTAGAAGAATGGTGCTAGACTAGTTTTATATACTAGTAAAAGCTTATTATGAAATGGAAAAAAATAAGGAAATAAGCTTATTTGTGCTCACAACTTAAGAAATCTTCATCACAATTAACAAATGAAAAAAAGGAACAACCCTAAGTAATAATGAAGAAATGAAGAAATAAAACTATAGAACTGAATTCTTATGTTAATGCAAAAAAATTGACTTTATCTTTCCTTTTTATTAGAAAATATTTCAATTAAATACCAATTTAATTAATTTAAGATTTTTAAATTTAAGAATCTTCAATAAATTAATTTGTATTTGTTTTATCAATTCAGGCAGATTTTTCATTAATGGCTATAAATTCAGAGGAGAAAAATTTATTTAAGAAAAACTGGGCATATTTTAGAAAGCGCTAGATCATAAAATTATCATTTTTATGCAACATAAAGTGCAGGCTATATTTTAAATCTTGATCAATAGGAATATAAAAACCGAAAAAGATATTTACATTCGCTCAGCAACTCTTCTAAACTGCTTAATTATTACAAATCATTTGTGTCAATTAAGCTTAAGAAAGAAGGCTATGAATCAGCTGAATTGATTATTTCATTATAATGATTCCTATTTCATAGCATTCTAAAAGAGTCACCGAAAATTAAACTTCATGTGAAATAAAACCAAAGCAGTAAAAGATGTTGTTTATGTAAACACTCGTGCGGCATCCCAGCAGACTGCCTTCTTTCTTGATAAAAGACAGCTTTCCAAGCTTGTTTCACAAGTTGCGAAGCGAGCTGTAAAAGCGGGAGAAAAACATAAACAAATCGTCTACGGAGATGGCTCTTCCCCGGGGGTAGAGAAAGCGATTGACGCGGTTAGCGGTCTACGTTTCGCCGCGGTATGCCGGTCAACGATCAAAAAAGACATTAAACAAATTTATAGGGATTTTGAAAGCACATAGAGGATCAAGTCATTGAGCGTGTTAATGTGTGCTATATTTATCTCCCGCTGTTACAAAACAGAAGAGATGTTTACGGCTTTTTTATTCAGCTGTTGAATGCGAAAATAATAGATGCTTCTACACCTCCTTTCATGAGAAGAATTTCAGTTATGATGCGCATTTTTTTTTTTTTTTTATGTCTGCCGCGTCTACTTGAGGTTCTTCGATTTATATTCAGCGCAGATTTTTCATTTTTATTTTGATGTTTAAGCAAAACTAGGCTTTTTTTTCTTTTACCTTTCGCAACAGTTTCATTGTAACCATTTTGTTTCTTCATATATTTTTAGGTGCTCTTATAAATTGGAAGTCGAGTTACAAACTACCAAGATGGTATTTAAATAAATTATGGGATAATTTCTTTATTTTGAGTTTATAAGCTGCAATTGACATCATAAAACAATAATACACTAATTGACCATACACAGTTTCAAAAGTTTTTATTTTACGTTCCTGTGAAGAGCAATTTTAACAACAAATGATTCCATTCACAAAATAGAGTGACTGGTATTTTTATTCAAATCAATGTCATTAATCAGTCCTTCGTCAATCTTTTACAACTTTCTTCAGTCATTATCACATCATTTTGTACTAATATAGTCTTTCAATAATAGTCATAATAATCTATCAGCACTTTCCTCAGATAAGTTTGAAAGACTTAAACAAGTAAAATCGTACCTGTTTCATCGCTATATTCTCTTGATTGGTGACAATGACTTCAGAAATCCGTTAAAATAAATTCTTCCAGCAATTTAAATGCCCATTCCATTCAAAGCATAAAAATACAGGATATGTTACAGAAAGCTTGTTAGAGATTTGATTGCATGCAGTAAATCTTAGCAGAAAATTGTTGCTCTGTCTGTACTTCCAATGGATTTAATTCTTAAGCAAACAACATTTATACTTAAATTGAAAGCGAAAGGTTAGGTAACTAACCTGTTCATCCAAATGCACAAATTGCTCCGCGAATCCAGAGACTGCTTGTTAAGTTTGATTATACTATACCTCCATAAAATGACAGTTCTTCTCGAACAAAATGTCCATTTTATCCAAAGTAAAATCTAAACTATCTAACTAACCTGTTCCTTCGACAGTCGGCATGCACAGCTATCTTCCTGCCATCCTGCTTTCTCCGATTGCACCTACCTTAGGAACAGATCAAAACGTTAACGGTGTCGAAAATTCGATATAGAAATTCTCTACAATCAAACCAATTTGGTCAAACATAATCAAAACCGTTAGAATGCATTATCTTAAAGCATGCTTCCGATTTTTGTTGAGCTGGATTTTTTATGAGTTTAATCTCAAATAACGAGAAAACTTTATGCAGTGATTTTTCGTGTAAATGGATATCGAACTCTCTAATATAATTTTTTGGAACTTTCTCATGGACTCAAATAAGAAAATAGTCATATTTTTCTTCCATGTGTATTGAAATTCTTACTAACAGATACGAATTAAAAATAATTGAAAATTTTAAAGCGTTATATTGTGCAGTCGTCAAATCGGCTTGAAAGTTTCTATTCAATGAAATCTCTCTCATTTGTTTGATGCTCAGAGTTTCTATCTTGATTTGAAAATTTGTAAACTCCTCTTCAAATCTCTTTCTATTTCTGAAAGGCTGACGTGGTTTTGCCATGCTGATTTGCTTACGAAAACGAAAAAACATAACTTTGCATATATTTATTTGTACGATTCAATGCTGTAATGCTTTCTTCATAAATTAAGCATCATATTGCCAAAGCAACACGAAGTAAACACTTTTGAGAGTGAGAATATTTCATCTTCACCTGACAGTAAAATTTGTTTTTCCAGCAAACATTTTTGATATATTTTACTCAAATATGTCAATATTAGCCAATGCTAAATTTTATCTATCAGGTTCAAAGTAATAAGTGGGTTCATTTCCCTTTAAACGACAGCTTCTTTTTAATCATCTTTTGCTGCATTTTCCATATCATACAAACATCACATGTAGTACTTTGAAACGAGATAAAGGAGAATTTTATTTCCTTCCTTTACTATTTTTGCCAGTTTTAACTTGTAAACAATATTAGTTGATTAACAGTATTTGGTATCATACTGTATATCTATATGAAAGAAGAAAAAATCACAAATTTATGTTATATTAATAAGTTTTCATTTTTGATGGAAATAATATACATGGAATATACCGTTATAAAAGCTGATGATTTAATTCAAGTTTTCCATCTATGATACTTTCAAATAAACGATGTGCTCTATCATTACTACTATGCTGTTTTCTTCTAAATTCTAATATTTTCATTATGCAGCCATATTTATAGCCAAAAGTAAGAAAAAATATCCATGATGAGGAATATCACTGGAACGAATAAAGAATCATATGAGATTTCGTTCCTATTTAAAAACATTTTTCTTTGAGAAGTCATTGCATTGCAATCAACTGTACAGAAAATCGTATTTCAAATTCAAATTTAAATGGTAATAAATACTGAGACTGTGTTATCAATAAAAACTGTGTACTTGTTGAATATTCCTTAAATACATCTATAAAACAGAGACAGAAATGCGTAGTTGTAAACAGATTTTCCTCAAGCAGAACTAGACTACCCAATCACAACATTGACAAACCCACAAACGAAAGTTGGAATACGGAGTATTTTGTATTAAAAAAAAGAAAGAAAATTAAACCTGATATAAAAAGAAAAAAAAAGGAAGGAAAAAAAAACCCTTCGGGTCCCATTTATGTACAACGTGCTCCATTTGCCTCTAAAAGATTTATAGCATTCAAGAATTAATTTTAGACAGACAATATTTTCTTTCTATATAAAATAAAAATTGCAAACTCCATTAATAATTATCTCATAAATACTTTCCTTCCAAACTTACCCCTCTCATAACAATACTAAGTGTTAGAAAATTAGTGAAATTGTGCAAAACGCTAATGAACAAAAGCATTAACAAAAAGGCGATACAAGCCTATTAGACATCCTCTTATCCACTGGAACAAACTTAATAACACTTGAAAGAAATTTCTTACAGTATACAGTTGAATTACTTTTATTGTCAAATACAGTCACTTCTTACGATAGAATCGAACTAATTAGAAAAAAAATCTCCCTCAGTTTCTTAAATTATACATTATATTATCCTGTAGTTTCAATGTAAACTGTTTTATTTTCTGTTTACATACTCCCCCACCCATATTTTAAGTTTTTCTAATAGCAATGCTTACATTTTATTTAGTTTCAAAATTTTTTACGGCTATTAACTTAGAAAGAGAAATACAAATATAACTTTGAAAGAGTATATAATACATTATAGATACTTTGTTCAATTGAGAATTCGTCTTGATCATTTTCTTCCTTTGTTCAGCCATTTCACTTTTTTTCATTGACAGATCCAGGCACAATTATTTCAGGTTATAAATACATTTATTGTTTGCTCAAATTCTTCACTTAAATTCAGATAAAATTTTCTCTACTTGATTGGAAGTTCATTATTTCAATACTTTATTTAGAAAACAATAATGACATCGCCATAGAAAAACGGAAATTATACTAAAACTCATTAGCTTTCAATTAATTATGCTTACTCCTAAAGTAAATTTCCATTAGTAATTTCTCACCAGCTTTCATTCATAACACATGATTTGACACCATAGTAAACAAAGCGATGCTTGTCACACCCTTTATTTTGATTTCTGATGAGTGAAAAAGTTTTGTCTTTTTACGACTCCAATCAATAATAGCTCTCAATTATTCATTAGTATCAACGTAAAAACTATTATGTAAAAAATGTACACAGAACTTTGAATGTGACGTTCATTTCACTTTCAAAGTACACAGACGAATTTAAAACTTGTTTCCATTCTTCAACGATTTGCAGAATGCATTATTGTTGTTACATCGGTATAGTTTCATTACTATTGTTAAACTATAGTGATTACGAAATGAAAAACTGAGGATAGCCTTTTTTAAGAAATAATTCTTTTAGAGGTAGATGATCTTTAAAGATTTTAGAAAATGAAATTTCATTTACTCACCTTAAATGCCCAACTTTTTTCATCAAAAATTTTGAATTTTGAGAATGAAAAGGGTCACAAAACTTTCAATTTTCATTATATTAAGCAGTCTAAGTTTCCGCTTTGGTTTTAGGAGTGATTTTTCATTAAATTGTGTTATTACAATTACTGAAAAACGCCATTAGTTATGTATGCATATTTAAAAAAAGCTTTAAAATAATTTTAAAGGAGTCTAGATCCTATTTAGCACCAATCATTCAGGCAGCAATTTAATGAGAAGAAAAGAAATTATGTAAATAGAGAAATCAAATTGGCAAATCCTAAAGGAAATCTAAAATTTTTAAAAGCAAAAATATGCCCTTAAATAATTTTCAGGTTATTACAAATGGAACATAATAAACATTCGGAATAATGAAAATGAATAATTCGAAAGTCAGATTTCATCCAACCCCTTATATACTTTTATTCTTGCGTAAGCCAATGACAATGCAAATAAATTTGTTTCATGATTTTAATTCATTTCAGAATCTCTCATTTAACCTTGATCATGAATTATATAATTTTATTGCCCTTGAGAAGATAAAAAATGGCTATTTTAAATTTATTTTTGCTAATGAATATTTTAAACCTCCACAACCACTAAAAAAAAACTTTATTTTGAATTTTAAGACTGATTTAAATGAGGTATTTTGTGTTTACATGAATAGGAATTTGAAGAAAGTTTCAGGGCTTTCCAGCTCTCTCCTGTTTATATGATGTGTCAGGGAAAAGGGGGAGGCTTGAAAAGTGACAAATGTAGACTTACCTGCACCAACGTGGACTTTTTTCATCCAGGGATAAATTACCGGCTGATTGCCTCCATTGCCACTGATCGCACAGTCTGGCGAAGTCGGGCCCCCCAGCTGCTGTTGGGACGGCGGCTGGTTTCTCTGGAGTCCCGGTGGGGTCGGCGAAGAGACCGGTGATCGTTGCTGCTGTTGATTGGGGCCCTGGGAGGGCACGGGGCTGAGACTACTGGTGGGCACGACGTGGTCCACTGGAAGAGTGGGCGTTCGGGGAAGGGGCGAGACGGGCCCCATTCCACAGGGCGGCTGGGGCCGGTAATAGTGCTGGCCCGCGTTGGGCGCCCCATAGACGGGGCTGCCATTCTCTTGTCCATAAGAAACGGGGCCGGACAATGGGTACCCGGCATAAGGGTGGTGGTGGTGATGTTGCTGCTGGGGATGTTGGTGGTGACTCGGCGGGTGATGTTGATGGTGTGGATGTTGTTGATGGTGTGGATGATGGTGATGGTGATGATGCGACGGCGTGTAGTAATCCCCACCGTGGCTGGGAATGTAATTCCCCTGTGAGTACTCCTCGTTGGGTGGGAATTTGGGATCACTGTAAGCGGGAGAGTTCATCAAATACGAACTCATGATCATTAATTTTTGGATGAATTGGATGGAAATAATTTTTCTTTGGGGTTGTCGTTTAACTGAGCGCTGGCTCCGCCCGTCGAAGCACATTAGCATATCACGTGACGGGCGCCCGCCAACCGCGCGCCGCCTCGATGACCCGGAGAGCATACGCTAGGATGATCGATGGTAGGGGACACATTGCGCTGCAATATGGCGTGCGCTCGCAAAACACCTGAAAAACGTGCCCCCAGCAAAAGCTTCCTTTGCTATTTAGGCACCAAAGACAGAGTCCGCTTTCAAGCACCGACCGCAACTACCAGACCATTGCTTGTGAGGTGTCGCTGCCATGCACGCACTATAGAGTGCCTGCCCGAGAGTCCCAGTGGCGCCCCCTTTGCTCGAGGGGTGGCAACAACTTTCCAGAGGAACCCCCACTCCCGCCTCCCACCGGCCCGCAAACAGGTACAGTCTCTCTTGCTTTGCACCCCATACGCTATCTTTCAAAATACTCTTGATAAAAGAGCGACAGCTTATCCAGAAACTTAAAAAACCCCCCCCCCCCCACTGCTGCAGCGTGCGAATAGACTCTCATATTAAACTAAATGCTAGATTTATTCCAGTCAGCAATTGGTTTCATAAAAAAAATATTTAACTCAGTGCGAATTTTGTTCATAAAACATCCATTTAGTTAATTTCATCCCTGTTATGTTCATATAATAAACACGCAGTTTTCATCTTCTCAGTTTTAATTAGAAGAAATTTTTAATATCAAACAGAATTCACAGATTTGTAAATAAAAAAATTAATTCGTGAAGGAAACGGAATGAAATGTACTAACGTTATTAAATTGGTTTACTATTTTTTAATTATTTACTTTCATATTAAATGTCAAATAGTTTCTACAACATGCTTATACATTTCGTTTGTGGGTACTTTCATTTACAACAAATGTTTCCATTTCTTTCAGCAGTTCATGAAAGATGTTACCTTTAATTAATGTTTCATTAAATCGAATCCCATTAATTTGTAAAATTAACTTTTCTGCAAAATGGCATGATTATCAACTACTAAAAATATTTATAATTTAGATCTAATTGTTTTCGTGCTTCATTCTAAAGTTATCTGTAAACAACTAAGAAATTATTTGAAATTGTTGCACATGTTTGATTTAATGTGAAATAAACATCATTTTTGAAAATTAATACAGAAAAAGATTTTTCCATCAAAAGAAGAATTTTTAATTTTTCCAATGTTCAAGAGTTTTTAATCAACATTTTTTAAAACTTGACTAAAATATAAGCAGGTTGTTTTTTAAATCTTTCAACAGAATTTAAAGAGATATTATTTTATAACACTTGCATTTTGATTATAAATTAAAAATTAAAATCGTGATATTATTGATTTCCAAATTCAGAAAGTTTTAAATTAACTTTTCAAAGTTTTGTTCAGATTTATTGCTATGAAAATGACTACTTAACGCTCAGATTTAAATTTTCATATCTCGTAAAATATTTCAGGTATGCAGTGTTTTATCATCCGGTTCTAATGCCATCCTGTTGTAATGAGCAGCTGTTTGGGGTTAATTGATAATTACATGCATGTTTGGATAAGTATATAATAGCATGATAGTGAAGCATCCTTATTGATGATTACATTCTTTTAGACATACATGTGCCTATTTTGAGTAACTATTATATTATTTTTCAAAATCGATAAAACTCAATAAAATCAAGAAAAGTTTTAAGCTTTTAAGATTCGAAAAGATGAAATGGTTTAAAGGAAATTAAGTGCTTCTCAAAATTTGATTAAATAATTATTATTAAACACAATAGATACACAGGATATAAACATTAAATAAGTTCTAGTTATATATTAGTGGTTGGTTTATTTCTATAAATTAGTTTATCTTTATAAATTAAATTCGCTGTTTAAATTGATGGTTACTCCGTTAACTATTTGAATCATTAATTGTCTACCGTAGGGAATAGTAACAGAATTGCAGGCAGTTAACGGTTTTTTTTTCTGATTTTGAAACAATTTTAGTTATTAATATAATTATAAAATTGCATAATTAAGTATTATTTTAATATGTTTTTTTAAAAAGGTGAAGGGTTAAATTTAAATAGCAGTGACTTGATTTCAGTTCAGTAGAAAAAATAATTTTTTAAAGTTCAAGTCCTGTTTCTGAATGCAAGAAACTAAAGTGATTTTTCATCATGGTACAGAAATTCTTTAGTTTATTTTTGTTTCCTTTCACATTTCTAATCATCATTAAATAATAATCAATGAGTGATGTTTAAAATGTATTTAATGTTCTGTCAGAAAAATTTAGGAACATAATAAACTAAAAAAAAACACAAATTCTTTATGGAAAAAATCATAGATTGATTAAATAACTGTTGTAGGTCAATCAATTCAAACTTTTTTTAGAAATAATAATTGTGAAGTACTAATTCATAAAGCGCAATAAAAATACCTTAAAAAACTAGCAGCTATTTCCGGAAATGAAAATTTTTATTCGACTTTTTGATAATGCATGAAATTAAAGATGAATATATATGTTTTTCAGATATTTGATAATTAGCATTTCAAGTAAATTACATAATAGTGTAAATTATATAAAAAATTAAATTAAATAAAATTCTTCCGATTATATTAACGAAATATTTATTCAATATTCAACTTATTTAATAATAAATATAATACTCGCACTCTCTTGCAACCAGTATCACTCCCATGATAAATTCCACCTTTTGAAAGAATAATTTCAATAGATAATAAAAAAAAGTGGACTCATATTATGAGGAAAGAAAGAAAATGTCTGAAGAGATTTGCAGTGGTGAAGAGAGGAAATTTTTGAAATCAGATGCTGATGAATGTGAATTATGTAATAGAGAAGCTGTAATTTAAGGATTTGAAAACCTACAGTGAGGTGGTTTTAAATGATAGATGATTACTCAGGGAGTGTTCGTGTATTTCGTAGAGTTAAATAATTGGATGGTGATAATGAAATAATTGAATAAACTCAATTTCTATAACTTCATCAAACGGATGGGATAAAAGTGATGACGATCCAATATAAATACCACCATCGTTCTTTCATTAATGTTATTTTGAGAATATTTTAAATCATTCACTGATATTAGGAGATTCGAGGGACCGAATACCATGTATTTTTATTATTTAAGCAGATAACCAAACAATGTTTACTTAAATAAATAAGAAGAAAAGTTTAAAAAGTTAAGAAATATAATTAAAAGTAAAGAAATAAATTAAAAGTTAAGAAAGTTAAAGAAATATAATCAATAGAAGAATGCATTTAAATAATTTTCGTCCTTTTATTGTTTTTCTTTGCAAATGTAGGTGTAGACAGGTGCGATGAATAAATTTCTCTCATAATAGAATATCTCGTTTAATTGAACATTATATATTGGAGCCCCAGATCTTCATTTAAGCGAAGCCGGCTTTACCAATGTTTTCGCGTTCAGTTATGTGGTGTAAATTAGTTAGTACTTCCGTAAGGACTTCGCTAAACATTAGTAGCAGGAACATTTATATTTTTAAAGATTCTTTCGTTTGAATTGATGGAAACATGTAATTGTTTAATTAATTATTGAATCTATCGATTCATGCTCAATATTTATAGTTTTTGTGGAAATTTTAAATTAAATTTAAAATTCTTTCAAGAGCGGAATTTTGAAAATTTAATTTATAGTTACATAAAGCATTACTTATCACTTTAAAATAGACGTAACGATATCTTTTATTTCTTTAACCTCTTTCTCTTTTTAAAAGAAAGAAATTTAAAATAAACTCAATTATTGTCATAATGATTTACTAAAAATTTAATTAGAAAGCATAATGTTTAAAATAAATTATGCTTAATAAACAGATCGAAATAACCTAAATATCTTCATTGGCGATAATTATTATTAGTAGTATACAGTTTATTAGTAATTCTTAAATTCAAGTGAATTTAGATAGTAAGAATGTTCGATATATTATAAAACACTGAAGGGACATTTTTAAAAAAGGTACAACTGCTATGAAAGAAATTTACCTGGTTATCAATCAGCATATTTTTAATTTTTAAAATTATTCTCTAAGAATAGTCTTCTTCAAGAGCTCGATTAAATTTAGATGCATTCATTCCATGAATTAACCGACGCTTCACAGTTTCGTAGTTCATTTAAAAATTTTCCATTGTTAGCAAAAGTAAGTTTTCCAAAATAAGTATTTAAAAAACCTATTTAGAAATGCCCCACGTTAAAAAATTATTCACTTCATCCAGATTAATTAATTAAAACTATTCATTCATTATTCATCTGTATCCAGACCATGTTGCCCTCTAGGAACATACAAGTGCAATATGAGTTCAAATGATGGCATCTGTTAATAATTAAAAGCAGACTACTCAGGTGATGCCAAATGGCACCACCCGGTCAGAAAGAGTTAAAGAACTAATATCCAAAAAAAAAAAAATCACTGATTCACCTCTTTATAATATCGACTATGTAAATGAATTCACTTTTATCTATTTTGGACTCAAAGTTCCTAGATTATAAGCTAATATTCTTACTACTACAATTATTGTGGCAAGCATTCAACTACCTGAAATATGTCGATAATTAAAAGCAGACTATAGATGGCATCTGTTGATAATTAAAAGCAGACTACTCCGATGATGCCAAATGACACCACCGGCCAGAAAGGGTTACAGAACTAATATCCTAAAAGAGTTCACTGAACCCTCTTTATAATATCGACCATGTAAATGAATTCAATTTTATATATTTCGGACTCAAAAATCCTAGATTATAAGCTAACATTCTAACTATTAAAACTATCATGGCAAGCGTTCAGCTACCTGAAGTGGGTAAGTTAATTGCAGTTCTTGTAAAATCTAAGTAGATTTCAGGCTTATGTTCGAGAAGAGTGCAACAAACCTTTAAAATCAATTAATATACTTTCAATGCAATTGTTTCTCCTCTGCCTTTACTAAGATTTTTTTAAATTCAACATGCATTTACTATTGAGATAGTTAATTGGTACGGCAATGACGCAGAAAGAATTCCTCTGGTCTGCATTTTAAATTAATGGGGTACATTTCTTAAACAGTTTTCGGAAGTTGTCAAAGAAGCATTGATATTTTATTGACATGCATGTTCCTTTGCAAAAAGAGAAGAAAAAGAAAATACTCTCAAAAATTGGATTGTTTCGAACCGCAGTATTATTTATTTTCCGGACATTTTTTCATAATTCTGATTATTTCCTTTTATGTTTATGAAAAGGGCAACTCAACAAATTACGACGAATAAAATGAATCAAGAAAAGGGATATCCAGGGGTGAGGAACCTTAAGGCCGCATGCAGCCTTTTTGAGTTTCTTATGCGGCCTTGCCAGTTATTTACAATTTGCATTGAAATAATATACTTGTCTGTAATAAATTGCTGAACAATAACCTCAAGATTCTGCTCATGCGGCCTTTTGCTCAACTGCCGAAATTTAATGTGGCCTTTCAATGCAAAAAGGTTCCCCACCCCTGTAGATATCGAATGAATCGCAAAATGAAAAACTTACTGAATGTGAACCGAAACTTGGATGGAGGAGCAGGGGGAGGGGACAGCGGCCTAGTGACAAAATCTTCGCTTTGGGACTAGAGGGTCGTGGATTCAAGACCTGATTCTTCCAAAGGTTTGTATTATATTTTGGATGCTGGTGGATGCTAAATCTGTCATGCGTCAAACGTCATCACAATGGTGTGGTATGGAAGTTTCGAGAAGGGGTGCTGACTCAGGTGCTGCCCTCGTCTACTGCGCTCGTTTCAGAATTACGAGATCTGTCCCAAAATAACTCATATATAACTCCAAAAAGGGGCGTTAATCTAACTAAATCTAAAATAGGCTAAGTTTAAGGAAAGCTGGAGAACATGTAAGAATTTCAGGAAGAAATATATGAACATTATATACGCTGGAATTTAATTCAGAATCATTGTTTTTATCTGGCAAAGTATTTTTAGTAAAAACTTGTTGATACCGTTTTTCTTAAAAGGGTAGAATGGCAGATTCTTTTAACGATATTATTTTGTTGTTTAATTGTTCGTATCAAAATGTCTGCTGTTTTATTTCTCTCGTTTCTGTGACTATATAGTTTTCTTATAAAAGAAACATGCTGCATATCAATATGGTAGAAAGAAAATGTTCTACGAAAAATCAGATTTAATTTGTCATATTCATAGACCTTAAATCTACAAGAGAAACTTAAATTATACTTTAATCACTATTTTGTAGAGGAATAATAAAACTATGAGAAATAAAAATGAACTTTTTAGAGTTAACTCTTCATTCTAGGATGAGCTTTAATTCTTATAAAATTCTGCTAAACATACACACACTCTGTAGATTAATCACCGGAGTTTATTCTCAAGATTAGGTATATTCTTTGAAAGATAAATTTGGTTATTAATTTAGAAAATTTTATTTTCCACCGCGAAATAGAAATTTCTTAATCAGGTGAAATCTTAATAGTTCGTGTTGAGAAACAATACTAATTTTGTAAAAGAATAACTTCATTTCATGTAGAATAAATTTTGCATATTCTCGCATTAATATTCTAAAGATTTTCATCAACAAAAAATTAAGAAAAAATCTAAAAAATAGTTTCTAAATTTGATGTGCTTTGTGTATTTGAGATTGAACAACTGAATATTTCAATGATAAGTTCATATAGGTGGAAAGGATATGGATATCCGTCATTTTAAAACATTAGTGTAGTATTATAAATTAACTAGTTTCTTAAGAAGTTAAGGTTGACAGCTCTATATTTCATGGCATTCAAACCTTTTTTACAGTAGAGCGCTCTTCGTCCACATGGTCACCAGGCTTGATCAATTTAAGACATGTTATGTAAACTCCCAATCAGTTTTTCAAACACCCCATATAGGAACGGAGTCTTTATTTCAGAAAGTTAATCTGTCCCGTAAGCATCAGCATTGAAGTGATAGATTTTGTTAAGACATGAATTTACTTTTATCTGCACGGTATCTATATAAAATTGAAATAACTAAAACTATATTTTTAACCTGAAAACAAGGTATTGCAAATTTAAAAATTATTCGAGCTCCCTTCTTGGCCGAAAATTAATCGAATATGTTTTTACTGAATTTGTGATTTTTCAGCAGCAATGAAGTCACCTCACATAATATCAGATTCTCTTGACAAACGTTACTGCTCAAGTCATCTAGCATCAAAGTGCACGTTGTCTTAAGTTGTGTTATACATCTCTATTGTTTTACTCCTGAAATTCCGCAGTAGTTTGAAAACAAAGAATAAATGACCAATTAAGTTTTTGAAACTCAAATATACTCAAACATATCAAATCATCTAATTTCATTAATTTCTGCATTGACTTCATGTAATAAAAGATGGAAATTTTATTTAAATAAATATCATTACTTATATTATTTTGCATAGTATGAGTATTTTAATTAATAGATTGAAAACGAAGAGAGGTAACTTTTTACAGTATGTTATATAATCGATACACCAGAAAATCAAAAATAGAAATTACTGAAAATCTTACTTATAATTTTTATTTAATATGCCAATAAGGTTGGAGGTCATCTATATCTATTTACAACTGGTATCTCTCTAAAAATCCTCTGTATGAAAATTTCAATTTATCAATCTTTCAGCAGTAAAAATTAATCAGACAATTTTTTATATACTACTATAGATTTTTAAGTGGAAAGTCGTAACTCTAAAAGTGCTTTAGAATAGAAAGGAAATATTCATTTCTATTTCATAGACACCATTAAGCCAATTATGAGAAGGTTCGCAAAATTATGAAAAAACATGTCGTCATATACGGAAATGATTATTGGGAAAGGTCAGTGGTATATGAAAGATTTATGTAAAAATAGAATATGAGAGATTCTGCCTTTCAAAAGAGTTTTTTTACTGAAAAACTTTTGAAAACAAATTTTTCTTCCCAACCACTTTCTGTATCTCTTAAATTAATACCTTGGAATTCAATATCGCTCTCATAGGTCAGATTGCTTCAGAAAAGAAAATTTTGAAAATTTATTGAAAATATCTTTTAATTTTTCTAAAACTCTTTAGAAAATAAACCAAAAATGAATTACCTCACTTTCATAGCCTAATATTTCCTCTGACTGAATAAGCATATGGTTACCGTCTTTCAAAAAACACGAGTCAATTTTTGTTCTAAAGTTCTGGGAATTTAAAAAAAAACTGTATTATTACTTAATTAAAAATGTGAATCAAAAACTTTACGCCTTGATCATTAATAATTTAGATTTTATCAAATAAATATTTTTTTCTATTATTTGTTTTGAAAAAAGAAGGAGAGTTGACTTTTTGCGTGAGTTTTGAAGTCAGTCATAAAAAGTTAAAAAAAAAATCATGTGACATTTATCCTAGTAGAAAACAAACTGACAGATTCAGATAGAAGGCTTTTAAATTAAGAATGAAATTTCATATAGCTCAAAATGTCATTCCTTGCGGAAAAAACTTCACTTTCTTAATTCAGAATCTATAATAGAGCGCTTTATCAATGACGCATAGAAAGCAAATTTAAAATATATTTTATAGTACTGTCTCCAAATATATTTTATAATACTTTTGTAAGAATTTCTTTAGCAGAATTTGAGAAATTAATAAAGTCGATAAGGGATGCAGTCGAAAGGTAGAAATCTTAGTGCTAGAGAAACTAATATATTTAAAGAAAATCTGAGATTCAGGGGATTCTAAGCATTAATTTTATATAAATTTTGTTCAATTTATATTTAAATACTTTGGACCCTATTTGTGAAGGTAATAAAAGTAGAAAGCTCTACTTTTGATATCATTTCATGGAAATAAAAGAGGACTTATAAGAGGATGATATAGTTAATCTGGTTGTGATTTCTTTGCATTATGAATGTATTTTCTTTAAATGTCTACGATATATATATAAAGAAAGTAAAGCATGTAAATATACCCGAAGTAAAGTTATTTATTAAATTTCTTTAAAAAATAATTACAAATGTAAATGATTTCGATTAATGAAAATATGCAAGTATTTGATATTTACGTTATGTCAACTATAAATGGGTTTAAATATTTTAAAACTTTAGAACCAAAGTTTATTTGTAATATTTAAAGTACCACCTCCTTTCATTAATGTAAAAATTGATGCAATTATGCAAGGATCCGGGAAATACGCAAAAATAAGTTTTGATGGGGTTCTAAGGACTAAAGCAACAGATTCCAAACTTCTTCAATAGAAAAAAGATTTTCTTAACTTGAGAATGAAAATTAATCACGAAAAAGTGATTCAGACGAACACAAGTGGTAGTTGAGTCGAAAAACTTGTTTTCAGAACAGAAATTGCAGCACCCATACAAGTAAGTGAAGGAATTATGGGTGTCTTGTTTTGGTTATTATAAGTTGAAATATTTTCTAGGACTTTTGATACATATATAGATATTTTTCATCGGACTTTAAAACGTTTTTTGGGCATGGAATGTCCTTTTTCTATGTTACAAAGAATTTTCTTATATACTTCAGAGATGCTTTTCGAGATATTCTGTCAATCTGTGAAGCACTCAAACTGTTATAATACTTCTACTACGAAAAAAAGTCTTGCTCATACATTTGATGTAATAATTTCTGACAAAAAATCCTCGAAGACCATTTGATTCATAGAGAAGGATATGAAGAGCCAGATAATGAATGACATTTTAAAACAAATCACAAATTAACAAACACTAAGAGTCAGATATCTTTCAAAATGTTACATATTGATATCAATGATATATTGTGTTCCACAGTTTTTTTATGGCATTAATCGCTTGGTTAACAAATCATAATGCTCGATTTCGCCTAACCGTTTCCTTCTATTCTGCTTACGAGGAGAACACTTTAATCTCTACGCAATTTAAAATTAATTAAATATCATCAATAATTTATCTATCACATTGCATAGAAACATCTTCAACATTTCTAAATGGAGGACAAATATGCAGATTTTTATGGCGAGATTCACCATTATTAGATTACATTCATACTATGCTGTATATTTTTCCATACAAGTATAATACACGACAAATATAATTTCTCATGTCATCTAATATTTTAACGAACGTTTTTCGTGAAGGCATACACTTTTCCCCAGAAATCTGAGCAATGAATTAAAAAATTAAATTGCCAAGGCCCATATGGGGGGGGGGGGGGGGACGGGGGCAGGAATCAACACAATTAGATCATTTGTTCAATAGTATCATTTTCATTGAAAATTATATTAATTAAAAATCGATAACATTTTGAATAGTTTTAAAAGTAATTAGAATTTTATTCCTTTTAGTAAAAAAGAGTAAATCTTAACTAAGTGACCTTCGAATTGTTTTTTAATCTTCAGCTAATTTTCTCAAGTACTTTTTGCATGCTATTTGAAAATGAATTTTAGAAGAAAAAATTCATTAATTCCACATTTAAGAATCAATAAATTCACTTATTCTTAAATTTTCTCCAGATTCTAAATCTTACTTATTTACAAGCATTTTTAACTGTATTTCTGATTTTAAAAACTAAACCAGGAATCACAAAATTTATTTTGCTTTTCTGCAACAGAGTCAATTATTTTGAGCTTTATTTGAAATATATTCAAGCTGTACTCCCTTTAATTTGTTAAATAAGCGTAAGGACAGGGACAATCTGATCTGTATAAAAGAAAGCGTAAGGACAGCAAACAGCTGATTTGTATAAAAGAAAGCTTATTCCAAGTTGAAACAGTTAATTTTGAAAAATTCTCTTTATATGAAATCTTCATTTTTATTCAGGAACTAGCAGAATTGCTCATTTCTGGCTTTCCTTTGAAATTATTTGGCAAATGAGAATATGTTTAGGAGTATGAATGGGTCTATATAAATGAACAAGTCTGTGCTCCTTTTTTAATGCATTGGAATTTTGAATGTTATTGAGATAAACCCATGAATTTGTGAGATGTTTCAAATTAAAATATAGCTATGAAAAATTTGCTTTTCAGCGGAAAGAAAATATTATAAAATCTGTATTGTTGTAAAGTTATTTATAAGTATCATCAACAAATCACAATTTTTTTCAAGAAGATTTCAGCTGTTTATTTTGAATAATAGCAAAGTTTTGTATTTTTCGGACTATTTTTACTTTAAAAATAGTTTAAACAGCATAGAAAGATCTAATTTATGTACTATTGGCATCTATCTAAAGACAAACTGGAATTTATATTGAACTATCCCTAATTTAGACTGTTTTAATTTCATTTAAAACACTATTTTTAAAACAGATGGAATAAAAGAGATTGCTTCTGGTGTTCCGTCAAAAAATCCTATTTTAGTCTGGTCAAGAACACAGTTGATCGTATATTGAAATAGTATTTTTCTGAGCTGAAACTATATATTTCAGTATCATCAAATACATCAACATGTACAAAAAATTGTTCATTAGCACCAGAAAACTAAATGAGTTCAAGATAACTATATGTTCCAAAATAAGAAATTCGATATAAGCAAATTATTTATTACATCCTCTACTATAAGAAAGCTGAATTCACGAAAAATTAAAATTTACGAAAATTAATTAGAAATAATAAAATTCCTTGCTGTCTCTTTCGCACTAGATTCACTTAATGTCTATTTTAAACATAAATCCTGTTTCTTCTCTTTCTTATTTCTTAGGTTTCTATTCGATTTTATTTAATTGCAAAAATATTTATATCAAGCTCTGTTTTCCTTTCGATTAATATCCTCATTTTCAGCCTCACACTGGACTTCGCACAAAGGAGATTTGTTTTCTTCTTTTTTTTATCTTCAAAGAAAAATCCTCTAGGGAAATTTTAAGAATTTGACGGCTAGGCGTGAAGCAGAAATCGAATGATGTCAAAACCATTTTCTCTCTCGTAGTTGTACTTTTTCCCCCTCCTCTCTTTCTTGAACCGCGTCCGCAGGTGCTGGCTGCATTAGCTGTTTTTTTAATATATTTTTTTCAACTCTCTTCTTCTTCTGCTGTTATTTATACCAACTTTAAGATGGGATATCGTGTTCGGATTTGAAATGGGGAAAACGCATAGGTTATGGGGGGAGAAAAGAGGCAGCAGCAAGAAAAAGAAGAGCAAGGATGACGAAGTAAAGCAAACTGGTTGTAAAAACCGGTGATGTAGAAGAGATCGACCAAGAAAATCCACTGACAGGCCAAGGGGTGTGTATCGAAATGAGATTATAGGGAAAAGGGAGGTAGGTAGCAAGCGAGTCCTAGGAATAAAAGACGTCGGGAGTAGGTCTACCCTGAGTGAAAACCAGTGATTATCTGTCGCAGCTATAGGCGGAGCTATGCTGTGATTGCAGTAAAAGAAATTCGAAAAGAATAGGACAAATATAAGAAATTGCGAGAGAAGACGGGCTGTATACAAAATACGCTGCTTTGACGTCCGTCTACGTTCAAAACAAATTAAAATCTGATGGGTGATGAATGGATAATAACAATTATTGCTACCCACCTAGATAAGACAGATTTGCTGCAGAAAGTATTTGGACCTTATTTGGTTTCTATGAAGTATGCACTTTTGAGGTCCTTAAAGAATATATTTAAAAAATTATTTTCAGACACGATAGTATCATCTTCTCCCCCAGAATGTTTTAATATAAATTATTGTGTACAAGGGGTTAAATAATAATAATAAACGCTTTAATTATTTTATTATACTTGCTAAAGCTTGATAATCCCAAATAGAGAATTCTTACCAAACCGCTACCGACTTCATACATCATTCCGATTGTATGACTATACAACATCGGTTGTATAACGACACGACAAAAATATTTAAGCTTCTTTTCTTTCATTTCATGAAAACTTATTTCAAAGTTTATATCTAAATGGCAAATTTTTTAAATCAAACATTTGGAAAAATAAATTTGTTTGGCCTGATGAATGAGGAATTTATTTCAAAATGCAGTCAATAATTTGATGAAAATAAACCCCAATTAATAGTTGTAATAAATACATTTGTAATTTGGAGAGAAAATGGCCTAAGAAAATAGTGAGCATTTAGTAAATAGTATTTACTAAATGCGGGAAACATTCAATAGGGAGTGTTTCAGAGAAAGAAAAGCCCATTCGTACTACTTAGGGTATTTAAAACTAAATTATTTATTCTCTTTTTACTCAATTTATTTCAAAAATAAATCTAATTAAATTATCTCAAAAGAAAATATTAATATTCATTTTGTTTCTTGTAACATTGCAAATCCCGCTGCACTATAAGTTAATTTGCTGTCATTGACAGGTGCAATTAAAAGTACTGAGTCCTTAAGTTATTCTGATATTTAATCTCTTTTCCTCAAGGGTATGCTAAGATAATCATTGCTATAAATATAGATACAAAATTTTAACTTTCAAGAGCTTTTAAAATCTTTTAAGAAGAGAATTCGAAGCCAAATTGTAAGATTTGTGAAATAAAAAATATTATTACAGTTCATATATTATTTAAAGCTTTTGAATTATCAGCCTATTTAAATAATAATAAAAATAAATAAATAAAATAAAATAATAAATAATAAATCATGAAGAACAAATTTCAAATCATCATCGATTAGTACTTAGATCTTAGAGTCATGTTATAACATAAAACTGGTTATTAGAATGAGTCAGCTAAAAGTTCAGTTGTTTTTGTTGTTATTGGGTTTTGTGGCGAAAAAGCCAGTATTGGCTATGCTACGCCAAGCTAAAAATTCAGAATTCCATAAGGTATTTTGACTTCCAAAAGTTGATCATTAATTTTGGTAAAATTAGAAGAAATCCAATTATCATTTGCACATTTCGCTTGTTACTTATAACAAAATTTGTTTCAACCATATGCTTGGAGTAATTCAGTCATTTTTAGCTCTTTAGCCACTGAATCAACTAACTTATTTTAAGATTTAGTTCCTGTTTCATTTAAAAAGGACGGACTTTTTTCAAATATCACTGCAATATTCCATACTTCCATCATTTGATTTAAGTAGCATCATTCTAAGATTATCCTAAAAATGTGCTGGTGTTGAAATTTCTCTACCATGATTTTGCCTTCAACCTGATGCACTATTAAAAAAGATACTTTACATATTGCAATAAATGATGAATGCCTCTGCATGATGTTAAAATGGTTAATGAATAGATTTATACTATTTTAGCTATACTATCAGCATTTTAAATGCACATAAATTATTTTTTAAATTCGAAATCTTGATTCCTCATATTTTCGATGAAATTTTAGACGACATCGCTCATATAAGTTTTAATCAGTTTTAAAAGACCAATTTTTTGTTCGAGAAATATCTCCATGAAACAAAAAAATAGATAAATGAAAAATATTGTAGGTCGTTTTACAACGAATAATTAATAAGAGCCATCGCATGAAATGATGTAAAAGTTTCGAAATTCGATAATATCTTTTAAAGAGGATCTATTGACATTTAAGATTAATGGTGTCATCATGACGTCCCTAAACTAAAATTCATAATAGTTTTTTTAGAAACCCTTTTTGAGAATAGAAGAATTGAGTGCTATCAGCAAATTCAAAAATAAAGTGTATGAAAAAATTAATAATATCTTATTAAAGTACTTTTATATGCTTACTAAGAGAGCCTGTTCCTATTATAGAACCATATAATTTCTTTTTCAAATCATGTCATGCCTAGAAAACATGATTTACTTCCGTTGCGGCGGGCGAGGGGAGGGAGAAGATTTGTGACCGCAATCGATAAAAATTTCTATCGCGATACAACTTAGTCCTGGAAAATTAACTCATTTTCAGATTGATGATCAGAAAGTGAACATTCCGAAGAATTGCGGAGAAAAATTTCTTTTTTCCAAACGTTCTTAGATAGTCAATAAGATACTTACTTTCTAGTACTTCTAGCAATTTTATTCGAGAAAACAAAGTTTAGAGTACTAAGTATACGTCTTTTTGGCGGAAAAAAGAGTTGTTAGTATCCTTAACGCAGTTGAAATAATCAGCAGAGGATGTGAACAAGATGTGATAATCAGATGTTTGACTCGTACTTCTAGAAGAAGCTATGCAATCAAAATTCCAGTAATATTTCTATAAAGGTGTACAAAATCAAATCTTTTTCAAAAATTAAAACAGAAAATTACTTTAAATCGTTGAATTTCCTCTCCCCTCCTTAAAAACAAATACTCAAGAAGAAAATACTTCATTTCAAAATATTGTCTCTTAATTTCACTTGAAAATTAAGAAAAATGCCATTATTTTTCTGGTACTTTTTGTTTTATAAAGCTGAGTAGTTGAGCACATGCCATTGAATATATCACCAAATAATTGAATTGAAATAGGTATTTAAGCATTTGTAGCACTTTTCTACATTCATCAGAAAAATAAATTATTTTAAATTATTATTCAGTATCTATATATGTGGATAAATTATCAGATACTTCACCTTCACGATAAAAAAGTATTTAAACTAACAAAAATGATATTAATAACTGAACAGGGCAAAATATATGGGACAAGAAAAATATATATAATTCCCTTACCAACTTTCTTTTGTTCCATTAAAATGTTTTTAATGCTAAAATTCGAAAAAGATCATCTCTAAAAGAGTTTCTTAAATCACCAAATCCATGCATGCGTAATTTCTGCTGAAGAACAACTAAATCAATTAACGAAGGTAAAGCGTTCTTCATTCCATGAAGAACTGATAAAAGGTATTATAAATACTCAAAATTAAGCAACGAAGTTCTTTGATACGCATCGAAAACGATGGATGCATTAGGGTTTCAAACATTTCTCAGCAAAGCGTATCTTTAACTTGATGGCTTCTTCATGTAAATTGAGCTAGCCTCTGCCTAGTGTGAGCGTCAATTATGTCTTACGCCTACTGTTTCGTCGAAGAAAAGCGATAAGATTAATTAATTCAGTCTAATTACTCAATCCATGTCAACTTGGCATTATGCGGTAAGACTGATAAGCCGCCGTAATAAACGATTTTTATCGCATTTTACTGTATTCAATATTTTACTTAGAAAGATGTAGGGTAAAAATTGTTTCGTAAATATATTGTGATGTTTATCCCGAATGCATCTTCAGAATGACATGTTTCTGTATCAATTAAATCTCATGATTTTGAAGTTGAATATCTAGAAAAGCATTATTCGGCTATAACTTTAACATCCATTATCTGAGCTGCAAATTGTTAATGACATTTCAGACGAGTTCTTCGATGACTCTTTAGAAACATAATTAGTGCGAATCCCCCTAACAAGCCATTCGTAAATGCGGGACGGGAATAAAATTTGCGAATGTCTTATCCCCCTACAAGAGTCATCCTCTTATGCTTTCATTAGAGCAATCAATCAAAGCTATCAACACATAGCAGGAAAAATAAATAATTTATTCTGCATTGAACGTCGGCGCTTTCATCAAAATATGTTATCTTTCAAGCGCACACATTTTGTTTGTCACTTTCGCTTTAATAATGTGAGTACAAAGCTGATTTTAAAGTTAAGTTTTCCATGGACCTTCTACTACTATTCCATTTGAATTATAACATTGCATCATTTAAAAAAAAATAACGAAAATACTTATACTGCTGATAAAAGACTGGTACAAGCAGGAATACTTTGTGAAACTAAACTAATGACTGTTTTGAATTTTCTTTTAAAAGCTTAAAAACTGATAAAAATTATTTTAAGTATCTACACTTTTGCCATAAATATATTCTTTAAAATTTCAATTCCTAATAATACTCAATCTTCTTTTTTTAAGTAATATTTTGCTGTAATATCTAAATGCATATTCCTAAAAGCAGCTCACATTGTAATTAAAGTAAAAGTGTTCTTTGAATGGGTAAGGCCCACAAAGTTATCAAAAAATAGTAAAAATAGAAAGTGAATTAATTTATTTGGATTGGCCGAATTTTTTAATAGAAATTTATTACATGCTTATAGCTAATAAAAAGTAGCAACGGCAAAAATTGGCAGCAGATGATGACATTTAGTTGTAAGAATGCATTGCTAAGTAGGGTATACAATCGAAACTTTGACTACATATACTATAATAAAGCATTTGTAGAAGAATAGAATTAGTATGCAGGAGTTAAAGTTTGTAGAGCAAAATTAACCTAAAATACATTTTTGCCTAAAAATACGTATTACCCTATATTACATAAGGGTAGTAAATTAAAAAGTACCAGTTTTCGCACGAGTATTGGAGTAGATAAATACTCTATACATGTCTGTTGCAACAAAAATTTGGCCTTGGGCGATTTTTTATAGGTAATGCCTGAACAAAACTCTTTCGTTATTGACATATTTAGGAACAGAACAAAGATAATTTCGGCCTATAACACTTTTCTTAAATAATAGCACGAATGACAAACAGTGCAGCAATGTAGATAGTAATTAGATTTTATGATGAGACAATTAATTAATCTACGGATATACCAGGATTAAAACTAGAATTGAAAAAGGTCACCTTTGCCACACTGCTGATATAGATAAAGTTTCTGTCAAAAATTGTAGAATTCCTGATTTTTTAAAACAATATGTGTGAATTTATGTTTATTTTACATTTACTCGCCATGAAAAATGATAAAAGATTTTCTCAAATAATAACGAAAAATGTTTTTCTTCGTATATTAGTACGAAAATTTAGTTTTAAATTAATTATTTATTTCTTTAGTTTTAAATAGAATAATTAATATTTAATCTATATCAATATAATTTTAAATCAATATTTAATACAATTATTATTCATCTCCAGTTTATTAATTTTTCTGACTTGATAAGTGTGTTAACTTTTAATTAATGAAAATCTTAGTTTCATTTTACAGTGTGCGCCACCAGTTAAGTATGCAATGTTTAAACAATTTTATTTAACTTGACTTCTTTTATGTTATAAAGATGGAATTTTGTAACCGATTGTTCACTTACTTCCCATATGCAAGAGTTGTGAAATTTTGCACACTTTTGTATATTCTCGACGAAATACGCTATTTTAATATTTTCAGAACTTAATTATCGGTTAATAGATTAATATAATTCAATTTTAAATTCATGACAGTGGCGCCACCTGACGTTAATTTAAGAAAAAAATCTCATGATTTCATAACATTATTAATAATAAATTATAAATTTTTAATTTATAAGTTTAATATAATTAAAATAAAATATCTGCATTTTAGAACTGTTATAAAAGGGTGTTTCTAAAAATTTTATTGAATTTATATAAATCTTAAACGTTATTAGCATGTACTGTAATATGTTAATTGTTGCTATTGCCTCGTAAGATGTATAGCAGTAACCCATAATACTATGCATGATATAAAAATAATTTATTGTTTCACAAATTAAATTTCAGGTAAAGTACACCATATTTGGTCTTTCTGTTTACTGGCTTATTCATAAGTGTTATGCATGAAATTCTGAAGATAATTAAATTATTTACATATAATAAAATAGTATAATATCAGATTTAAGTAATTTTTTATCGACATATCAATGTTTCAATAAGGTACTCTAATGAAGATATTGTTATTGACCGTTTTCGTTGATACAGAAGCAAAGTAACTCATGGCGGTTACTATGGTGATGTAGTAGAAAAGCAGATTGAGAACTTGAGTGATTAAGAAAGAAAATGGAAAACCAGCATTTCAAAATGTAGACCAGTTTATTATCCATTAAATCATAGGTATTTCTGTCATTTTTCTCTCTACAAGAATCGTCCAATCCGGAAAAAAATTGAAAAGTATCAAAGAAAGTTTTCACATAGAATGAATAAAGTAGATTGTCCCATTTCTATTTTAAAGAAGTATTTGTGATACAATATCCTTACATGCTGTGAGATATTAGGAATATCAGATGGAATGATAAAAGATGATACTAATACTTAAGAAATAAATTTATTCCGAAAGCATGTCAGTTTACAAAATATTTTTCTAATGCAAAAGTTTTTATTTGCTGAATTTTGATGTTTATTTAGCATTTTTACAACACATTCCCATTTTATACTTCATTTTAACATGGCATCTAATTCAACCAAAATATTTAAAAACTAAGAATTTTAACCATTTTCAAGATGGAATTGTGTTATTATATATTTGAAAATATCTAAATTTTAAAATACCAATATTTATTGAGCATTATCAACTTTCACGTCATATCAACAATTCAAATTGTCCAAATTTTTGTTCAGCTGTGAACTTTTCAAATCTATACTTACTCAAATCCACACCGTAACTTACAAACTAGTAACAAGCAAGTTTTATTTTCAAAGAAGTAATAACCTTATAGAAAACAGATGAAAACGAATCAAATAGGAAAACATTTTAGGTGCTGGACATTTCAGAAAAGACATAATTAAGAAAAATAATTTTAAAAAATCATTCTTAATTTTTTCTTGATGAACTCTTATTTTATTTAGGTGCACCTATACAAACTTTCAGCATTGTTTTAAACACTACACAAATGATTTTCTTTCGATTTCCACACAGCACAACTTACGATCATCTTCCAGGGAGTATTTTCAAGCAGAAATCGTTATATCCTAATTTTCTGAGACAACTCAATTTATTCTTCATTTTATTATGAGAAAAGTATAAAATACTCAGTTCGCAATTAATTAATACAATTTTTTAGTTTTCCCATTTATAAACATTCTTCATTTAGCAGAGAGAGTTATTTCTTCATCATTTGCCAAAAACTATTTAACTTAATTAATTCTTGTTTTTAACAAAGCTTACCATTCATATAATTGAATTAGAAGCGTTTTAACCCCATGAATGGGGAACGGTTAGTGGTGAGTTATTAAAAATATAATCTCACATAAGTCAAATTGTGGGTAAAAGAAACGTTTCTTATGTTATTAGATCTGAAAACAGAATTTAACGCAGTTTGCCGAATGTTACAAGGCTGACCAAGTCTCGTAGGGTTGATGAATGACCTGACGCAGTACCATTGTGTCTAACCAGGAATGGTTCCTATGACTTCTAAGAATACCAGAGGGAACGGAATGGCACCCTGCTGTTTAACTAAACTGACAACATAGAAGAGAACAACAGAGGTTGGGAAAGCCGAATGCATTTGCCAACCATTTATTACCACGGAATCTCCCGACTGCTTGTCCAAACTACAACCACGCCTCCTCCTTTCATGGGGCATAAAGGGGTGAAAACGAATCCGGAAAGAAATAGCGCAAAACACTTGTGAAGATGCAAGGCCACTTTTACATTTGAAAAAAATCTTTCATTTTTATGATTCATAAATAAATTTCTGTCTTAGATACAAACAAATTTGCAAAGGTAAATTTCGCTTTTGAACTTTTGAAATAAGAGAGAGATTTTGTGTTGGAACATTATATTGTAGAAAGATTAGAAATACAAAAAGTGATGAAAGGAAATTCATAAAAGTCTTGCAACAACATTGTACAGCGGGAATTGTAAGACTTAAATTGCCTAAAAGAAATTATATGCACGTTTACTTAAGTTGTTCTAAAATAAGGAAGAGACGCTGATAGGCTTATTCAAACTTTTCTAACTTATTTAGTAGTTGGAAAAAAGACACTAATAGAGTTATTCAAACTTTTCTAATTTATTTAATAAATTAAGCTTCATTATAATGCATTGTTGAAGGCTTGTGTTTCCAAGATGCTAAATAGTTTTTTCTAAGCAGGTCAATAAAAAAAATTTATCACCTTTTCAACCGCAAAGATCTATAAAAATTCAATTAAAATCACTGCGTTCTCTTTAGTAAAAAGCAGAGAACAAAAGTGGAGAGTGTAGGCTTTTTTTTTCTGCTTCAGCAGAATTATCGATGCATGAAACTTTATTAAATATTAGCTTAAAAATTCTGTGAGGAAAGAACATAAATTTCCAATTAATAAATAAATAAAACTTCTTTACAGGTTTAATGCTAACTTATCTTGTAGGAAGACTGGGAAAGATGAATATCTCAAGACTGAAAGTGAGTTTCTTCGTACTTGACATTTAGAACGTAATGATACTGGACGATCACTATAAACACATATAAATTTAATTTTAAATTATGAAGTAAAACTTTACATAAATGGTTTAGTTAATGGCATAGTCTAATGGCATTAATTATCACATATGTTTTGCCTTACCTTTATAAGTGGTAACAAACACGTTTTCTGAAAATTTCTTCTTCTCAATTAAACAACGTGATGAACTATGACCCACGACAGAGTTCTAATATTTAAGGCCCCAAACGGTGACATAATGAGTTCATCACGCAAATAAGCCAGTGGTTTTTAATTTACATGTAAGATTGAACGTTAATCCTAATTTTTAAAGATGTCTGCTGTACTTAGAACTTGTATCAGTAGTAGTTTCATCATATTTATTGCTTAAATCTGAAAAGATTGTATTTCCCGGCTGTAGCCAGCCGTTCAAATAAAATATTATACACAAAATTTGCCTGTATTTCAGTGTTTGTTAGCGGGCCATAATATTAAAGATTTTGATTTTTATATCATGTCTATGTTTCATTTGTAATTTTAAAAAATAATAGGCAGAAACACGAACTAATTTACTGCACCCATGATGACAGTGTCTTAAAGAGCCTTCGAAACCAAATAAAAATCAGGTAAGTCAGACAGAGAAAATGGTTCGAAACACTTTTCATCAAAGATCCAGGATTGCTCAGAAGTAACTTGGAAATATATTAACACTTTTTACATAGCCCCTACACCTAGCAGAAAAATAAATAAAATCCAGCTGAAGAAAGAACGGAAGAAATGAACAGAGAGAGAAAAGGAAAAAAAAATATAAAAAGGCGCGGCGTCCACTAGAATTACAGTTGGCGGAGTTTCTTTAGGAATCCGTGGTTAGTTCGTTGGACTTAAAAAAAAAAGAAGAGTGAGAGAGAGAAAAAAAAGAAAGAGAAAAACAAGAAATAACAGGATAGGATGCCTATTCTCGCACATTGCATTAGGAATGTTTGGTGCCTTCCCCTTGAATAAGTAAGCCCTAATGATAGGGGGTGAGTCCGCTTCGAGAGAGGCGGGAAAGCAAGAGCCTGTCCGCTTGATTGCCATGCCGCGATGCACAACGTACTTTCAAAAGACCAATACATAAGGGGGAGCTAGATTTGGCGAACTTATCGCGCGGTACAACGCCAAACTTATTAAATTGAATTTTCATTATGATGAAAAAGATTCATAAAAGAAATAAATTCTGCTATTGTGTATTTCGTTAAAAGTAATTTTTTTCGTTAACAAGCGAATTTTCATTGAATAAACTATTAACATAATTTTTTAAAGAAATGCTCGTTAATCATGCAGTAAGCTTTTAACTGCACTTGATTAAAAAATAACTATTTACAAATTAGTTTCTCTGTTATTATCCAACCATCAAGAAGTTTAGCAATATTGGCACCAAATTATTAGAAGACTTGAATTAGGACACGTGAAGAAGACACGTAAGAATGAGAAGAAATCCCAACTGAAATTGATTTAGAATTATATTCTAATTATTATGGTGCAATTTAAAAGTGATTTCGGAACAGAGTTGCCTATAATCTAAATAATGTAAGTTAGCATACTAAACAATTGAGATCTTTGAATAAAGTATTCTGATACTGAATGGAAGACCTTCATTTAAATAATGGTATGTGACACAAATCTCGAGGTTATTATGATCCATTAGATTTTGAATTTTTCCTCCTGATCCTGAGCATGATTTTTGAAGTGATTTTTGCAAGTAGGAAAAAATATATGAATTTCATAGCCACAGCCTCATAAATTCCGTATGAAAGTTTAATAATTTAACCAATTTTTTAAGTTTATTATGTGCATTTTATCTTATTTACCAAATAGTAATGTAATCAGTACTAAATTTTGTCGAAACCTAACATATTTCCTTTCATTTCAGAGAACAAGCTATTGTTTTAAAATATATCTTTGTTGTGGAATCATCATAGATTTTTGGCAAGACTCATGATCTCAAGGTCACCCATCTTTCAGAGATAGAAGAAACAATATGCAACATTATTTATTCAGGATATTGTAAAGTATGTGATGTTTTGTTTATAATGAATCTAGCTTAGTAATTAGATGTCAAATAATAAAGAAATCTCTCCATATTATTTTATTTTGGTTATGAGTAAAATTCTCTGTTAAAACCTTGCGAATAATTAAACATAAACTGAGTTTTTGTTCTTGATAGAAGTACCCGATACATTTAATTTCGAATATCGTATTTAAACAGAAATATTTGAGCAGCTCTATATCTTAATTACTACACCAAGAAATTTTACTTTATTAAATTGTTAATTTGTTGATGTTTCACTGAGTAACGTCGGAGCACTAAGCTAATGAACTTTCTTTGTAATTATAATGCTTTTGAGCGTCAATAAAAATTTTAAAAAATGATTCAGAGACACAATGAAGAAAATGTACGAACTTCTTTTGGATGTACATCAAATCAATTTTGAAACAAATTTAAGATCATTAGGAAAAATTTAAATTAAATTTATATTTTTGTTTTCGCATGTTTTCTTACAGAATTTTACTCCCATTATTCGTTCATGAGGTTCTTTTAAAAGTCAAATTTGTTACTTTAGTAAAACATTCGAAAACTGCATAAGATTTTATTCAACAGGAAGTCGAAACTCTAGAACAAATACGAACAGTTTCTCCAAAAATATATTAACGAATGATGTAATTTTTAATAGTATTTAGTTAGTTACAAACACAAAATCATTGGAAACCTTTCAAAACGCACAGAACTAAATTGAATTTGCTTCAGTGTGTATTAATGATGTTTTCCACTAGAAGAACTTATTAAACTAAGATGCAAAAAACGCTTCCCCTTCATTTAATAAGAGCAAATTAAAAAAATGTTACAATTATCAGTCGTTGAATAAATTATTAATTAATATTATAATTATTTATAATGGGAAAATGAATATGCACAAAATATTTTTTTTAAAAAATGGGCATTGAAACATAAAAAAAGCTTTCGCGCAGAATATTTCTAACTTTTCCCGTTTGTTTAGTATTAAACGGAAAAAGTTATCTACATGGAAAGCTACGTATGAAATAATGAGCTCAATCAAGCGTGAAATACGAATCTGTAGTGGACTGATCAAACACAGTAAAATATGTATAATAAATCCTTTAATTATTTTCGATATGACAAATGACTGGTGCGAAGGGTGGTCTAAATTTCGAGAGATTAATAGTAAACAAAGATCCCGAGTGTCTATCAGATACTACTTTCTGAACCTGAAAATATCTCGCTTTGCTGGTAGGATGAAAAGTTAATTTCTGATTATTATTTATTCACCTTTTAATTCAATGATGAAAAAAGAAAGGAACAAGTAATTACTTGGAAAATTACTCTAATTTGAAAATTGTGCGTTTTGTCTAACTTACAAATTTCTTCTGTCTAATTTCTTTAAGGATAATTCCTTCTCCCTTATCAAATGGCAATATTATATTACATACATTTGTTCTGTGTTGAAATATAATAATATATTTATTTTTTGTCTATTAGAAAAAGTTTTCTGAAATCTCTGTTTTCTATAAAGTCAAATAATATACATAATGCATGGTAAAATGTTTGTTTTCTTAAAAAATGAATGTTCATCAAACCTCTTAATTTTCAATAAACCGCAAGTTAAAAATCTAAGTTATCCAATAACGCTCAGTTTCCGGTGCTATGTTTTTGAGGATTCAGGCAATTTCTTGGAAGCCGCCAGAATTATTACTATTTTTGTTAATATTTGTAAAGGAAAAACAGAAATATTTTGAAAGGGAAGACAGAAATTAGAATATGTTAATAAAATTTTGTACGAGATTTCATAAAAGAATACGATAATCGGAGACGGTAGTTTTAATTTCATGATAATTCCTTAAAAAAAAGTGCCGCAAAATTAAAAATATTTTCTTGTGCCAAAGGTCCAAATAACTTTTTAATTTTCTAAAATTGTCAAAAACGGGCTATTTTTAATGATATCAGAATTAAAATTTTTACATTCGTAATGAAATTTGGCTCATTGGAAATTCACTTGAATTAATGTAATAATATTTCACTAGTTTCTGTTTGATTAACAATGGGAATGTTTGTAAGCAGTTAATTGTTGTTTAATTCAAAAATCTTTAATGTTAGAACACGATTTACCGTTGTTCAACTGCTAATAAATTAATGACTATGTTAATATACAATTGTATATTAATGCGTATTATAGTGAGGCTGTAGAAAATACGACAGAGTAATATCTGCATAATACATTACTTTAAAAGTTATTTTAGGCACCATGGAGTAATGTAGAAACACTTTTGCATAGTTCAATTTAATTCCGAAACAAATAAAAATACAATACTACTGTCTCCCCCCACCCCTCTTTTCAGTTTATGAAAGAATTTTAGAATAAAAGCTGTAATGCTTATTGAACGCATTTATGATTTTAAAACGTTTGTTATATACTTTTTATAATATAAAACCTAATTTTAAATTTGTTTTATCGACATATTTAAAATATTTGAAAGGATTAATTACTTTCCTTATTAGGCAAGTTGCTTGATTTTAAGATTTGAATACTTTTGACAGAGATCATTGAAAATCCTTCTGTAAGAAATACCAATTACGTTCTAAGGGTGGAGTTTCATCTCAGGAAAACGTATAAACTTATTTCTTTCAACCTGTCTCACCAGAGTGAGCGATTACTCCGTCTCATCCTCTTGTCAAGAGGGTACTTCATTATTCTGTCCAATCCGCTCATACAGTGAATGTCATTGGAGAAATCATACTGTAACATCATTGGTTATCATTGTGAGATGGCTTTATTCATGTAAAAGAGTGGTAATAGCAGTGTGTGATATTGACAAGAATGAATAAAAAATGCCTTTTTACCAGCAATTACAAATTGTTAAAGAACATTAGAAGGATTTTGATTTATGTTATACATGTTAATTCTTTATTCTTGCCTGTAAGTATATTAGTTATTTATTGATTCGTTTTTGCAATCGATGGGTGTAATGTCGGTGATTGACGGGTAATTTGCATCAGTTAATGATTTGTAATTATTGCTTAACGCCAGGTATTATGACGACACTATTATGGTTTAGGCAGAAGAAAGATCAAATAACTATTAACTCTTTTAAAATGCTGAAATAAAATTAATGAATATTATCATACAGAATGTAAGAATTTATTGTATGAAGTATTCGGTATTTTTTAGTTTGACCAATGGGCATTCTTTAAGGTATATATCATTATTTAAATGGAATCTTTTCCGAACCCTATAATATCGTTTAAAATAGTATAGTAGTTTTACAATAAAACAATTTATAAAATATATTTAATGACTTATGTTAACAGAAAAATTCGGATGAGTCCATCTAAAAAACTGAAATATAAGTTTAATATTTCAGCCCACTTCCAGAAAAGACATAAAACCACTCTTCGTCGATTGTATATAGCCGGAAAAAATTCCTTGATCATGTAAAGCTTTACGCGGAATAAGTATTTCAATTTGGAATAAAAGAAATTCAAGAATTTAAATTAAAAAGAAAACCTAATTAAAAATGTAAATGATTAGCTGAAAATTTGAACTGTAAAGGAAATTCACACGTATAATCATGTTTAACTGTGATCCACTTCATTCTTCTTTTCGAACGAGAACACAAATAATTTTTGAAATATGAATAATGTTATTTTCAAAATCGTATTGTATAAAAATTTTAAATATAAATAGTCCATTTGAAAATCTATTTGAACAATTAGATATTCAATGCTAAAAATTTGCTTGTGTTTCTTGTATTTTCCAACAAATCCTGAAAATCCATCATTGATGCTAAATATAAATATTCAGAAGGATTACAAAAGAGAACTGGATAAAAACTTCAAGAAAATTCAGACAGGAGCAAAGCACCCTACCTTTAGAAATAAGCATTTAAAAATGAAGAAAATCTGTTTCCGGAACGACGTAAGCTATCACAGTAATTTAATTTATCATTCAGTGGCTTTTTTTTTCTTCTACTTTCAACTAAAGCTTCGAAAATAAGCATTAGTTGTAATTAAACCGACAATTCAGCGGTTTATTTCATTACAGCTGGAATGGAAAAATTAAAGATATTATAAATGAGAAATTGCTTTTGTACCGTATGTATTTGTAGGTTGGAAATTTTGTTTATAAAGAAATGCCCAGAAAGCTGCGAAAAATCAATAAGTTTTTTTTATATATATAAGATTAGGTTTATAAAAGAAAACTGAAATGTGTTCGTTCATTCAATTTAAAAAAGAAAACAAATATATATAAACATATAAATAAAAATTATTGATGATTAAATTCGTAATCATATTATCTCTAGCGATTTGTAAAAATCATTACTTTCAAAGTTTATATATATATATATATTTCAAGATTGACTTACTTACTTCAATAAGGAAATTAAATTTTGTGCTAAAAGCAACGGCAAATGACAGTATCGACGTTTTAAATATACTTCATTAACTTCCACCAATTTCAATACCTGAATTAAGTTAACTTTCCAGTATTTCAAGTAACAGGTGGAACACAAATTTGTCTGTTTCTCTATCTTTCTCTGTTATCTTTTTTATTTTCTTTTTAAATTTGTAATTTTCAAATTTTATTATTAGAGCTATTATATTCTAAATTACTGAAATTTATTATGTTCTACAGTGTTAAAATCGAATTGTGAATAGCAAATTGAATCCCTAAATTATTTCCGATATCCAACAGCATAAAGGGTTATTTTTCTACGCATTCTAAACTACAATTCATTACAAAGGTGGCAAGATCATTATTGGTGGTAAGATTGTTAAAAAATGTAACATTTAAAAAAATTTTCACAAATAAAGTCAGTTTCGCGTTAAGCGAAGAGGGGGGGGGGTTATAGGTAAAGTTACCTTCGAAATGTAGAAATAGTTGTAACGGACAAGTCGACTTAAATCTTGGAAATCGAAAGCAAAACACAGTTGCAATTAAAATAAAAACTAAATATTATAACGTATATGAATAAGTATATAAATAAATACTAAATATAATTAACGTACCGAAATAAATTTCGGAACGTTTAAACAGCCTTTAAAAGTATCGTATTTAAAATAGTCTCTGAGCAACATAATATCTCTATAATATATCGTACGAAAGCAAGGAATATCTTACATCTTTTCACATGTATTAACTATATGATGATGCTTTTTGAATCTGAACCTTCCAGAGTTTCTTATAGAAATTAGTAAAATGTAGTTAATTTATAAAAAGATCGTGATAATTCAACAATAGCAAATGATGACATGTATAATCATAATGTTTGGTATTATTTTTGCATATTTATGGATGTTTACAAGCATTAATTAAAGCTTTCACAAAAAATTGACTAAAACAGATTACTTCTACTGAGCCTATAAACTATTATGATAAAGTTTAATTCATTTCGTGGGTTTCAATGTTTAAAAATTATCATTGGCAGATACAACGGATGATCCTATTTTTCAAAGATTCCGTATCTACATAAAATTTTTATCAGTTGTCGGATTATGAACCATTTACATGCATAATTTTGTACTACAATAGTCTAAAATTTTAGAATATCGAAAAGATTTTAAACGTCTCTGAAGTTGCTTCAATAATTACCAAATTACTTATACAGTAGATTGTGTCCAATATCGTATCATATCGTTTAATATCGTCCTATTGTTGCTCAATATAAATACTCCCAAAAAGTAAACATGGAAGATCGAAAATTATCTCTAACAAATCAAAACCACGACAATATAATTATGCATCACAATTTAATTTTATTAAAAGAAAAAAAGGCAAATGTAATTTCCAAATAGCGTTTATTTTACTTTTTATTCTTTAAAAAATTATTTTTTTTAGTATACCTTTTATTAATATTGTCAAAACAGATTTTTAAAGGGGAAAGTTATAGCTAATCCAGTATAAACAGTGTCTCTTAAACTGTGAGTCGTTCCCCAAATAGAGTCGCAGAGAACAGTGACATGAAAACTTTAACAACGATATCATCCTTCGGATTTCTCAGTATTTGAAGACCGGGAATAGTTATTACAATATTTTTCTAAAATTTTTCAAAAAGAAACTATTAAAAGCATTTTTATCAAACACATTTTAAAATTTACTTTAATTATTGAAGATCCATAACATATTTTTTAAATCGATTAGATAACGATAATTTAAAGGTATTAAAAGTTTTATACATGCAAGTACATTGTAATTATTTACCCCACATTGGGGTATGTTGTTACACTAGATGGGGTAAATTGTTACATAAAATATGCTAATCAATAAAAAGCAAATATAATAACTTTATGTTTTTAGTATGTTATTATTTTATAATCTCTAAAGAATAACGAAAGGCTTATGTTCTTTTTTCTTCATAAATTCATTTAATTTCATAAGCTTTTCTGATGAGTTATTATCATAATCTTTGTCTGAATTACAGTTTTTACAAATATGTAATTTGGAAAGACAAAAGAATCACTCCGTTTTCTTCGGCAAAGTCCAATGCTGGTAAGTCGAGATGAGACTGATGCTTGTCTTGAAGAAGTTGGACAGGCCTCTCTTTGGGGATTTTGGTATGCTTTATAAAATGTCTCAAGAAACTTTGAAAATCCTGCCCAGCCATCCAAATTTATTTGTTGACTCTTCCCTTCCTTGTTATGCATTTGAAAGGTAGTGATATTTAAAGGGTTTTTCCTAAAGAAAAAAAAAGGAGGAACTGTGTCGCCATTAGCATCAAGAGCAAGAGTCATGGTTACCAAAGTCCCTCTCTCGACAGATGTCACTGTTTGGCACCTTTTCTGGCAATTATCTTTCTTGGTTTCTGAACCGTTGTAACCCCAGGCTTGTCAACTCTGTAGACATCTTGACCTTAGAATTTGAATCTATCGTGGATACTGGCAAAATTGGTGAAGAAGGTTACAACATTGTCCCTATTAAAGTTCGTGACCATACTCTGTCTAGTCACTTACGAAGTGCGGAAAGAAAGAGACTTCTTACACTTTAGAAAAGCTGGCAGCCAGTTAATTGCAGCACTCTTACATTTGCTCCAGCCCACTGGGATTTTTATTTGATTTTTAATTGCTTACTGATGCACCAATGATTTAACTTCCTTAGTAGAAAGGTCGTAATACAGCTTCGTAGAACTGTCTATGTACTGTTGAAATTCCGTCTCCTGTTTATCTGCGAAGACCAGTCGACTTTTTTTTAATAAACAACGCTAGGCGCAGTTGACTCTGGATATGAAACAAAAGGACTTGTAACTGGTATGCAGCATCTCCAGAAAAATCTTTAAAAGTTAAAAAAAATATCTATATTGTTTTCATTATTTATTTAATTCAATTTAAGCTTAAGTTAATTTCATTATAAAATGAAATTGATTAGAAATACAACTAACCATCGATAGCAGTTTTCAATTAACTACAGCATATATGGAGTGTCATAAAATTAATTCCGTATTTACTAGTCGCCTTTCGCAATGAACAACCAGCCATCACTACTTCCGCTGCCACCCGAAATGTTTCCTGGGGAGTTGTATTCCCATCCATCTGTCTTTTATAGATCTTCATATCAATTTTGAAAAGAAAATGTATTTTGTACAATAAAAACTTACTCGGGGCAAGTTGTTACACTGTAACAAGTAGCCCCAAGTGATGATATTTTATATCTTGCTACGTGTGAGTGGTATATTACACTTGCATAGAACTTTTAAATATAATATCAATTATCTGAAATCTGGACTTTCTTGTGGTGTAGACGTTAAACAGACATCTCTAAAGCTCCCATCGCAAATAAAAATATAAAATTTAAAAAAATTACTAACAGACACAAAATCAACATTATCACAAGAATTCTATCTGCTGTTGACTGTAGGCACTCCAACGTTCGGTGAAGAAGACATTTATGTATGAGGTCTACCATCTGACGTGATAAAAGTGAGTTTCTACCGATGGTTATTTTAAAATTCGAATATAATAGCTTGACCAGTGTAAGAACTAACCCCGGTCTCCCGTACTTTGGAAAATAATCTATAATTACAAATTTTATTTAAAATTTCCGAAATAATTATTTTAAACATAATTTCCCTTTTCATTTCAAATTGGTTAATGTTGCATTTTTTCTTTTTTGTTTTGTTTCCAAATTTGGAGACGCAAAGAAATTTTTCCAGTTAAAAATACGATCACTAATGTATTTTCAACCCAAAATGAGATCGTGAGTGGATAAAGTTAAGAAAGTATTCAATGTATTATCTATACTGTGCAAGTGCACTGGGTGAATTATTCTGGAACTTCAACGCCTACCTTTTCAATATTATTATCTTTTTAGAAGGTAAATTAGGAGAAAAAGAAATTAAATAACCAAAATCTTTTATAACTTAAGCCTATGTTCACTACTTTGTAATTAAAAGTATGAACTTAATTATTTTTAAAAAAACTAATTATAACGATTGCAAAAATAAAAATATGCATATGAAATTTGTTCAAACGCAAAAAATCAAATAAACATGTGTTTTTCAAAAATATAAACGTGTCAACTCTCCTTTTATGTATATAGATGCTGTGACTTTAAACACATTTATCTAAATACTTCTATATTTCTGTTTCAATCTCGAATTTAAATTTTTAATTGCTGTTGAATCGATTTATCCGAAATAATACACTACACTAAATTTTTAAAATACACGTCCATTCAGTTTTTATAATGAATAGAAATCTTATATTGTATTACAAGACTATGCGATAAAAAAAATTAAAAAAAAAGATACCATCCCACATGTCGGAGAAATTTACTGAAGGAACGCTGCTATAAATGCCTTTTAAATAAATTTTTGCTAAAGAAGTATTTTATTCCCGTAACTAATATCACTGTTATACCAATGATTTTTATTTATTTTTGAAATATTTGTATTTTATAAGGATACTGAAGACAATTGACTTAAGAATTATAATTAACGAAAGGCAAGATCTTAATTTTAAAAGTTTACTGAAAGCACATTGAATACAACTGCAACTTTCTGTTACACAAACGCACATCTTTTATAACTTCTTGTATAAATGCACGCATCAAATGAAAATTTAGTTTTGTTGATGAATAATTTCAAGTTGATGCATTGCTATTTCAGCCTTTTTCTAAACTGAAAGTTTTTTTTTTTTTTGTGTGTGTTTTGAAACTGTTTCAGGCAATTCCTGATGATAATTAACCTAAATTTTTTTAAGTTGAACCATGTATGCATTGTTATAGTAGTTAATCTGAATCACTAATCTCGCGATCCTAGATCACAATGTTTGCAATTTTTTCTTTTAATTCTTTCTTTTTCAGATTAATTACAAAACACCGTTGGTCTCCTTGGAGATGGTGCGTAAACTTATAAAAAGTAAAAAACAACACTATAATTTAGTAATCAGACAAAAACTTAATCTAAAAATAGGATCACACTAAGGTTAATAAAAGGTAAGGTAGAAAGAAGCATTATCATATTGAAAACTTAAGATATTTCATAATTAAAACTTCTATAGTTTTCAAAGTTACTATTTCTTGTTATGCTAACTTCCATTAAAAAATTGTTGAATTTCTAAGCTTAATTTTGAAATTTCTTTAGAGGTTATTGAATCACATGCCATAATACGAAGAAATTGTTTTATCATTGAAAATGTTCCGTTTTCTTTGTTCCTGTCTCTCTGTTCATTATCTACTTGTTGATTTTAAATTTTTATACACTTTTATTTAACTTGACTTGTTTCATATTTGTAAGGATGGGTTTTTGTAATGGTTTTTTCATTCACTTCTTAAAGTGCTAAAGTTTTGAAATTTTGTACACTTCTGCATTGTTAATGAAAAGACACTATTTTAACATTTTCAGAACTTAATTAGGAGTTAATTTAAATATATTTTGATTCCATATGTGTTGCGCCACCTAGTAGTGAAGTTTAGAAAAAACTGATTTTAAGATTCCATATTATTTTTAACACTGAATTATAAATTAAGACTGAAAATTAGAAAATATTTAAAATAAAAAAATCTGCTTTTGATAAAAGTATGTTTTAAAAGCTTCTTTTTTATTCCTCTAAAAAACTGAATTTGGACATGAAGGAAAAGAGCTGATTGAATCATCAAAAGCACAATCGGGAAAATTTTTGCCTATTCAAACCTCATTTGCAACATTTTTTATGTGGGAAGCTATGTCCAGTATACTTATCCGTCTTTTCAACTTCATGATATTCGTCAAACTTTGACTTTCAGTAAGAGAAATTACAATAAACACCAAGTATAAAGCATTATGTTGGAGATATGCTATAAGCCATTTTTAGAAGAAAGAATAGCAATAAATGTAAATGTATGTTAAAGGATTAATGGAAGGAACTCAAGATTTCAGTCGAGTTCTGTATTGCAGTATTTTTTAGTTAGTTCCTTACAGTCGCCACTGTTAAAATACTTCTTTATATAATTTTTTGTTCAATTTTAAGCATATATCCACGTGAAATTTCATTTTAGGATTTTGAAGGTCAATAGACAGCAGCCTGGCAAAATTGCACCTTACAACATCCAGAGTCTGAAAATTAAAAGAAATAACATTCCTATGATTTGGAAAAGTTATTAATGGAATGCACCGTCTTTGTTAACAATCAAGGTCAGTAATAAGAAACTCCACGAGCAACTATTTTGACGATATGCTGATACTGACCTTAAACCAAAACGTTGAGGAAGATGGAAACTGAATTGAACAACTGGGGATAAAATATTCAATTACTACTATTAAAAAGAATAATATTGCATGCTGCCAAGTACTATATAATACTAAAAAATACAAATTCTTTTAAAATTCCTCATACTTCAAAATTTGATTATCTTGTACATTTTATGCAGTTAATTTGTTTAATTATTTGCGCAGTTGCCATATCATAAAATATTAAATCCCCCTCCCCAAATTTTCTGATTTGCTAAACTCCTTTGTTGCCTTCTTTAAGTATTATTTTCAAGCCATATGATACTATATTGTGACGTTATCAAGACATTGTGTTTGCAAGATAGCTATCCCGACACGTCTAAATTATTTGGTTTTAAAATCATGCGTGTTTTAGATTTAAAAACCCTATAAATTCCAGATAACACTTTCATTTTAGATGTAAAGTATTGAACGTAAGAGTAAATTGATCGTTTAACATTTAAAATGTTATTGTCTTAAATCAGGAAACACTGTCATTTTTTTTCAGGAGAAAATCACGATTATTGTTTTCTATGTATTGCAAAATGCAAAAGCTAAGCAAAATTGATAATTAAATAGCATGCAAGACTTAAACAGGAGACAAGATTCACTAAGAAACGGAAGATTTCTTAGTAAATACATTTAAAATACTCTCTCGTAAGGCTTTTTTTTTTTTTTTCAAAATGAAGATGTAGTCCTTTTTCTAAAGGTTTGTTGCAGCATTAGTCAAGGACCTATTATAGCAAGATGTATTTATTACAAGAAACTAAAAAGGTATAGTAATTTTTTTTTAATCTTTCTGAGAAAGTATTATCGAAATCAGAAATCTCGCAGGTAAACCTAAGAATTCTCAAGGCCCAAAGGAAATATTTCAAAGAAACTGATCATTGAAAACATATGCGTTTTTCAACTAGCCTGTTGTCCATCAACGGTTGTGTGTAAATCCTTAGTTTTATCAGAACGTAATTTCTGCTCTTCAAGAAAAGAACACCGAGAGATGGACTTCCTATTATTGGGGGTGGGTAGGGGTGATCTCTCTTTTTTTGTAGAGAAAGAATTGACTGAAGTTATGATACTTGAAACTAGATTTATAAACTGGTTTCTATAAAGCAAGGAAAAACAGCAAAAATAGCAATATATCGTAGAACAGAAAAAAAAAATGATTCGGAATTTGAGTATGTTCATAGACACACACACACAAAATGTGCTTAAAATAACTGCAATAGGCAAAATACAGAGTGCCCCCAAAAAATGTATACATCTTTTGAATAAATATTAGATAAACAAAACAAATAATGACACAAAGTTCCATAACTCAAATTAATAAACGCAAATGAAAAATCTTGTCAGCTTTTGGAATTTTCCTGATTCTAACTAATTAATGCAACAATTTTTCATTTTTTATTGATTAATTTACTTTATAATTATTCAATATAATTCGGTAACCAATCCTCATAATTACAGGTACTCGACAACTGATAATCCTCGTTTGACAGTGAAACATCATGATTGTAACTGTAGAAGGTAGTTTGTCAGAGTATGGAATAATTGGATCATCCTTATTTGAAAGTATCGTGACTGGTGATGTTTACTTCAACTTCCCGCAACAATACGGTATGGCACGCATTTAAGAGATGCTTAAGAACGAATAATGACTCTTCTGCAGGATGTAGTACATCCACATTACTATCACGACGTGAGGACATATCTTCATGAAACCCTAGTGAACAGAGAAATAAGACGATGTTGTAGCTTTAGCTCTCTCACACACACTAACACTCACCGGATCTCAAGCTGATGGCTTTCTTTTTGTGGGGATGTATGAAACAATGTTTATAGTTCAAGGCCATCTACAGTCAAATAGTTGAGAGCACCCATTAAAAGATAAGGTACCCATATGCAAATTGACATGGTCAGGGCCGTTTGAAATTCCATGGGTCATATTTTTCATTAGTGTTTGGACAATAGCAGCCAACAATTCGACCTCTTCTGATAACTTACAAAATTGTACACTTGTATAAATTCATTTGAGTTATAAAACTTTGATATCATTAATTATTTGTGCTATAGTTATTCAAAGAGTGCATAAATTTTTGAGAGGTCCCTGTTGTGTCTCTGAAATAGGAATACGTCATATACAAGTATAATAAAAACGCATCTGTAAGGGTAATACAGTAGGTTTTGCTTCGATAGTGATATGAGAAATCTAAAATACCCAATCCCTGATAATGACATAGTGCCGGAAGAGCTGTGATGGAGGGTCATTGGGAGATTAGAGACAACTCACAATCGGGTAGAGACAGCCAAATGGTTAATTTGATTCCTTATTTAGTTCATAGACTTCGACAAGAATTTCAAACGTCGAATTCGGCATTCAGAAGGTTCTACCAAGGGGACCAATATGTATGTAGAGTGCCATGGAAAGGTACCTGCAGTTATGTGCACAAAGAACTTGAGCCTCCGCTTCAACCCAGCTTAGGTCGTGTATTTCTCTAGCCACCGAAAGGAGGATGTTAACATCTTTTATGGGCAGAAGACATCATGAAACTTGGTCGGTACGTGTAGCCATTTGTGTGTATCTCACCTCGCGTAATAGGAAAGAGCATGTGAGGTAAGCACGTCAACATGTCCATTGGTTTGCAGATCAATGGAAGGGTTTTCAATTCACGGATGAGTCCAGGCATCGCTTGGAAGGTTACAACATACTTTGTTTGATTTGGATAAAACATAGAATCAGTTATAATCCATCAAACATTCGTGAAAGGGATGTATGGGGTGGAGACAGTATCTATTTGGCATCTCTTTGGGTGAACGCACAGACCTCTCTGTCGTGCCACGTGGAGCCGTGATTTATACCGGTACAATCGGTGATTATTTCATCCTGAAAGTTAGTACGGTAAACCACATAAATCTTATAACATGGAAAATGATCTTTAGCAGAAAACAATTCAATATATGGATTAGCCATCTGGATCTTCCTACTTAAATCTTATCGAACCCTCATGGGATAGGGAGACGTGTTGCTGCTCTCAGTCATCTTCCTTAGACCCATGTCCCGCTTAGAATAGCTTTGTAAGAACAGTGGTTCTTCTCTCTTACTGACGTTATACCTTATAAAGGTCGCATAATCCATAACATCATACATCGCTAAATGTACTCATTGCTGTATGGGGTGATCACACTCCAAATTTAAGACACTTACCTATACCAAAATAAACCACATCTGATTTGTCAATTTCAAACATGTACTAATTTCTAAAACAAAACCAATGTCTGGGAATTGTTCTCATGTTGCTTTACTATGTGTTGTATACATTGTCTCAGTTTCATTAAAATTAGCCTTTGAGATATCGCTATTTTGTTATTTTTCCTTAATTTATGGAAACCATTGAACATTTCTAATAGACGCCATACAAACTCACTAAAGGGCATTATTTCCAATGGTTAATTTCTTTCTTTCTTTTATTTTCATTTCCTTTAGTCTTTGTAAAATATGTCTGAAAGATTTCTTTTTTCCATTATCTCATTACAAAAACAGAAATGCCAATGTTTTATCAAAATATTGTTTTAGGTTTGCTAAAAGCATTAGTATTAATTGACCCAATAAAATCATTTCCAAACACCGTGGCTGGGTTCTTCTTGTTGATCTCATTTGCGTGCATTTTTTAAGCTGATTTCAAACCATTTTATAGACCTAGAGTTCGAGGCGTGGAAAGCAAGGATTCGAACGTGCGCATTTAGAAATCAGAATTATAAAAAGAACCAAGTCCATTTCACATGAAACGCAGCACCTGAATTTTAATTTACACGTCGATCTTCATAATCTTAGCTCTTTGTAGTGCGGCGTTTAGACGTACTACAAACTACTAACTACGTATAACGATGCATACTAGACGTTCTTGGTTCGAACCTGAAGATTGTAAAGATTTTAAAACACCAGAAAAATATCAATTTATTTCAAGAGATTAATTTAATTGTCGGTTGTAATTTGTAACCCACAAGCACTAAATTGAACTTTTACATTCACATGTGAATAATTATGCATCTTCGGACTGCAATAGGTTAAGTCGTGTTGATTAGAGACCGATTGATATATTTTTGAGAATAATCCTTTTCTAATCCGCTTTCGTAGCTTGCATGTTTTTTAATTATAATTTATGTATTGTTCTTATATATTTTTAATACTTCTAAATTTGAAAATGTGGTATACCATTAAAGAGATGTCGATACAAAACTGGTCTGTTAATTATAACGAAAAATTTAGTTGCTTAATTTATAATCAAATTTTAAAAATTTACGTACTTATGGGACATTTATTTACTCTGAAGCGAAGTTGCACTTTTACTATTTTGGTCACGTGTGCGTCTAATAATTATAATTTCCGACACTGTAGCTTCAAGGCATACTTAAAGGCACCTGTGTCTAATCTCGATACGACGGTACTAACACATGAAGAAGTCTTTCGCTCTCGTACGTTAATATCGTCCGATTCCGGTTCAAAATTAAGAGGTCCCTCGCGGAGCTCACGCTAAACATAACGTTAATCAAACTAGTCTAAGCTGACTAAATTAAACTAAACTCTCGCATTTTAAAGCATTATGTCTATCATTATTGCTTAATTTATACTCAAGCCAGGAAGATATAGAAGAGATTAACCTTCTCATTGCTAAAAAACCCCAAATGTGCGTAATGTTTCGAAACACGTTTTTATTTATTTATTTTACCATTCTCTTGTATCATTCTCATTTCGTAAATGTTAAAATATTTTGTTTTAGTTATAACTCACCGTTTTTTATCATTCTAGATAATTTCTTTGCAAATATCTAAGAAACGAGGAATTGAAGTCAATGAATTCTTTGTTAAAATCGAAGTGTGTGGGAAGAGAGGGTAGCTAATCCTCTAGAAAGATTTCAATTCCATCATACCTTCAATGGTTACATCGACGTGTGATATAAGTTGCAGTTGAAATTTTTAATCAAATTACAAAACTGGCTATATTTAATTTTTTTTTAATTTGAAATCGTTTCATCATTTATGTTCCCTTGTAAATTTATTGATAAGAAAAATTTAATAATTACTTGTTGACTAATTAAGGATGAAATTTTGTCTTACACTTGAAAAGAAGGAAGAAATTATTAGAAAACAATTTTTCGAAAGCATGTGAAAATATTAAAACAATTTACAAGGATTTGTTTGTTATAGATGAGAGGCAATTTTTTTTATCTAAATAGAGAGACGGAAAGATAAATGTGCATTTTGATTCACAGGCCATACATTACTTTCGAATTGATATGGTTATCAAGATAATATGCGATGTTTTTTCGATGAAACAAACCTGACTGAGATATCTCTTGCTTTCGCAAAATTTTCAGTTATTTCAGCAAGGCACAGATACTTAGTTTGATCCCATCACAAAATGCAATACCAAATCCTGTTTAAAGAGACATTTAATGTAAGATCTTAGCGAATGATATTTTCTTGCATGCACAGGTTTTTTTGAAGATCTTGAAACGTATTAAATGTACTTGTGAATTTTTAAAAAATCTTTTTGGGGACTAGCTTCTGGTCAGGTTGAAACCCTCAGTCAAAATTGTCAATTTCAACCGCCAATTTCTCTGTATAACTTCACCAGAATGATTTCATTGTCTTTTTTCTTTATAACTAATATTAATGAATTACTAGTTTTGTGGTTATTTCTCCCTTAGTGAGGTTATAGGCAGAAGATGCTGAACATTTTTCAAGCCCAGTATATCAATTATCGTCTTCATTCAGGCAGAAATAACTCAGACCACAAAAAACTTTTGACTGACTACTGCAGTCAATTAGAATTTGCATTTAATTATTTTGTGATAGAAACCTGTTATCTAAAAATCAGTAAATCAACTGTAGGAGCTAGAAATCTGTACAATAATTTATAATATTTATCATAACCACTCAAAAATAATTAAGTTTAAACTGAACACATCTCGAAACTACAGTTTTGAACTTCTTGACTTCCGCCTAAACGATGACGATATATTGACACCTTTTTAGGACCAATTCCAATATTTCTAAGCATGCAAGTGACAACTAATTTTTACTACCTTAAAACTTTGTAACTTTAAGAAATTCAATACTAGAATACTCTATTCAGTTTAAATCTTTTATGACTGTTAGTTCCATAGATATTTTCAGTCTGTTTTCCGCTTCAAAGCCATTTAAATTTCCATCAGAACGAATATCCATTTCCATCTTCGAGTTTCTGCAATGGTTGTTCCAAAGTCGGTTGATCTCCTATGTCCAAACAAAGCTACCAAGTTAAACTACAACAGTGTAAACGTATGCTTCAATGCACTGTGTAATTATAACAACGCTTCACTCTACTCTACTGTCAGCAACCGTCCAAATAACATGCGTTGATTTTTACCCGCCAACGTTCTGGAGTTATGATTATGAACATAGAAAGGGAACAACAACCAGACCTCGCTCCACGGGATTTCTGAAAATGAATTTATAATGGGTGCTATGAACCCGGCTGACGTACAGTCTTTCTTTAAAAGCATACTCGAAGAAGAGTTTAGGAAGAAGGTGCTTAGTAAATGGCAAGAAGAATACGCGTGTGTAGCAAAGGTGCAGATACGTACTTTGAAAAGGAGTAGAAATGTAGTGATGCTAATATTGATAGCGAATATTTATTGTAAACTTGTTCGTAAAATAATCTCTATGGTTAAATTTCTCCACTATGTCAAATTTCTCTTCTTTACCTCTTTCTTTACTACACGACCTCATAGCCTCCACTGTCATTAGCTAAAGAGTTGGACTACACACCTTCATCGTTGTCCGGTCACCATATAGCAGAAATATGAGTGACACTGACAACTGTTTTGGGACAGTCGTTGTATAAGCCATAAGAAGAATATTTTTATATAACCTGCCCCTAAATGTGATATTTCTTCAAAGCTTTCTCGCTATGTAGCTTTGACGGTTTCTATTACAAAATACCATTGCAACTGTGTTTTCTCTCCTTGGTTCAAGCAATCATAGGTATTTTATGTAAAATGATTGTACAATTCTCTAACTACTTTTTCTTGAAATATCCTAACTGCAGTTATTTTCAATTCCAAATAAGCATTTAGATATTAATTCTACAAATTATCAAAAAAAGAGATACTCACTTACAAATTGCAAATAAGCTCGTGAACAGATTTGACATCAATGAAAATTCTGTGGTATTTTATAAATCTTAAAGAAGTTGAAAATTAACAGCATGTTATGTAAAGTAATATATGCCACAATTATATGTATTTAAATACTATAAGGCTAAATTTATACACACTCAAGTCCACAAATTAACGATATTTGAGGGTCCTCAGAAAAAAACCACTAGAGCCAAAATTTCTAATGAAACAAAACTACGCATGTTTTCTGGAACGACATGCTTGTGTTTCAAGATGAAATAAGCCACTAGATTGCACAGAAACTACTTCGTAAGAGACAGAGCAATTGGTGGAGTGTATAAAAGGAATAGTTGCTGGGATGTAGGGTAGTTCAAATCCAGCGAGTAAGAATGAGATTGCCATAGATTAATAGTTATAACCCAGAGGACCCAAATGGACGATTTTTTGCATGGCAGAACAAAGGGTTGGTTAGAATGTGGCAAATGGAAGTATCCCAGGAATTGGGAATCGCACTGAATGTCATATATAGGCTAGTGGTTTCAAGATGGAAACATAAGAAGATGTTTAAGTAAGGTTGCCTCCGGGTTACAATGCCACAAAACGACCGGTATTTGGCAGCAACTGCAAGGGAAACAGCAAAATACTACTGCAGAACTGTCTCGACAGCTGTCGGCATCTAAGGGTAGCACAATCTCAAAGCAATCCGTATACAGACGGTTGGGAGAGTATATCTATATGTCTGTGTATCTGTCAAATAGACAGAAATATAGGTCCGAAACATTAGTCCTGTGTGTTGTTTTCTGGTAAGTCCTGGTTTTTCCATGCAATCTGACTCACGTTGTATATTCATATGGAGAGCACCGGGGCCCGTTACAACTAAGAAAATGTCATTTAACACCATAGTTACGGTGGCGTTGGACTGCTGGTTTGAGGTGTCATTATCCTAAGTTCTCGAACAGATCTCCATGACGTACGCGGAAACATGACTGGCCAGATTTATCGGATATCATTCTGCAGCAAAATTTTTGTCTGATCAGAGGTACAATAGTCGCAGATTTTGTCCTATCCCGTTCTCATCGGACAAATATCGTGAACGAACGCCTTGAAGAAAAGGATATATCCTGTTTGGCTGACTCTATGGCCCGATTCGAACTCGGTTCGGCATGTATAGGACATGCTCGGGTGACGTGTTACAGTAGGGTATTTAACTCCTAGTTGTAGGGATCCTAGTTGTAGATAGCACTGATTCACAAGTGGAAAGGTCTACTGCAAAACAGTTGAATAATTTAGCGCTCAGCATTCCCAGACGTTGTACTTACTGGCTTGCAGCTCACGGCAAGCACACGTCCTATTCTCCTGCATAAAAAACGCATGATATTTGTTTTTCTAGACGAAACACGCATTCTCCCTTTACTTCAGAAAACACTTCCTTTAGTTTATTGGGTACTGTGGTAAAGGTACCGTATCTTTTTTGTTCGTGCAGGTTTTATTTTTATAGCATTTTATTTATGGCTTTTCAACTTGATTCGTACAAACTGTTATAATCCTTAATGAGTGTAAATTATTATTAATAACATAACGACATGGGCGACTATACACTCAGATGTAATTAATTTTGTTTGTTGAGAATATTTTACTTCATTTTCGAAAAGACTAGTAACAAATTACTTGGTTGGCATTTAAACGTACATTTTTGTATTAAATAATTATCACTTTCTTCACTATCAATATCGAAAAATAGAATAAATTTCAAGAAAATATCATCTTATATTTTATTTCAGAATGAGGCTTAACTCTACATCAAAGCACTACAATATTATCATCACTAATATTTTAAGAACTAGTTTTCGAGGTTGAATAAAATTTTACTTTGAAAATCAATCTGTAAAAAGGCATTCTTCCTTAACTTCAAAATGCTTTTATTAACATTAATTCATATTGCTTAATTTACTCAAAGTTCAAGTCATCAAATTACAAAACAGATCAAATATCTTAAGTTTCTAAATATAATTCATTCGAAAACTGTGCCTCTACCACAAACACAAATGAAATTAATATTTATGCAGAACATAAAAAATAACCGTTTCTTGAATTACATAAATTTTAAGAGGGAGCTATATTAAATGGAAAAATATATTTCTTTTCATAAGAAAATACCGTCCTCACTATGATGAAAGGAGAAAGTTATAACTAAAATTGTTTAGATGCTCCGGTTTTTATTCATAGCCACATGAACTTTTTGATGTGTAACCCTGGATGACACAAACCTCTTTTTTCTATGGAAATTTCTTTGGCACAACAATTGTTTCTTCTAAGACGACAATACATCTGATCATGTTTCCAAGAGAAACAATGGATAGCATGGGCAAAATTAGGTCTCGAGGATAGATTGATAGATCTGGTAGATTACCGGTGGGATTTACTTGAACGACACATCGATTTAGTCAGTATACTATTTCAAGTAGAATTTCAGATTGTTTGGTACCGGAGACTTGAACACACAGTTATCCTTAGAGGAGCTGCAAAAATCGATCCAGCTCTAAAATAATATTCTTAATTTCAACTTTAACATTTTCTTTACTTATATTTTGAAATGTATTTCTTTCACAAGTAAATGTCTGTATGATGCATAAAAAACTAATTTTTTTATCAACAAACAAATTAACTTAGGCATTTTGTACTTTTTCAAGGTTTAAAATATCAAACTAGGATTACTGATATACATTTAATAAAGAGATTAAACAAGCGGTTATAAAACTAATCTGCACTTTGGAAAGGAAAAATTAAATGCATTATAAAACAATTGTAAATATTATAAAATAAACCTCTTAAAAAAGAAATAACTTTGCCATTAGTAACTAATAGCATCTTTAATTGACAAGTGTACGTGCTTTGTTACGTGATTAAAGTTGCCTTTGGTCTTGTTGAAAACAGAGATCAAATAGTGAGTGTAAATACTTAAGAAGTACGCAAGCTGCTGGTTAATCTAAGCCTTTCTATCGGCACCGGCAATTTTGGCTGTCGAAGCAGATGAAAAGTCGTTTTTCAGCTGACTGGGTCATAATTCATTCTACCTAGGATTCCGTTCACTTTCATTTCCATTTGTAGTAACTGTCTTCTTGGTAAGGAGTTCTTTTTTTTTTTAAAAAAAAAGCTTGAATTAAAGCAAGTATTAAGATCCTTTTGTAAGCCTATCCAAACTGATGAAAAAAGTTGAATTTTTTCACTCGATACTCAACATTTAGTGTAATAGTGGCTGTATTTACAGAGACATTTTTTTAAGAACAAAATTTATGTATGTAATAAAGATTTTGATGTTGTTTTATACCTCTATTCATCCTAAAATTATGGGATAAATTAAAAGAGTGCATACAAATATTCTAGCAGGTCTGCATATGTTCACGTTCTAGGAATCAACAGGATATCAAAAGAGTTAAGATAAAAAGCATTGTAGCATATAATTATTGCTAAATTATATATATAAAAAAATACAACTTATTTCTTCTTATTTGGAACAAAAATGTAACAGGTGCTATTTTATCTCGTACTTTGATGTTTTGCAAAGTAGTTATGTTATCTAAAATAATTTTTCCCCAAAAAAATTCTTGAAATTTTATCTACTACATTAGTCAGTTTTAAATGCAAAGCATAGTGAAGATCATTTCATACTTTATTTCCTACTTATGAGATTCTAAGAGACATTTCAAAACTTGATATATGTGCACAAATATCATCATATATTACTAAATACTGGGATAAGCATATAAAGATGGCAAGGACGGCATTTGACATGGTCTATCCAAGCTCGGACACCCATATAGATTAGGACTTTAATAAAAGATGTTGGTAGCTGTTTATTGGCGCAAGTACCAAAACTTTACCAAATTGAGTTAAACACTTGGTTAAAAATAACAATAAAATTTATTTAAAAAGCAGATTAACTAAGTAAGGTCATTTATTTATTTATTTGCCCGCGCCGCCCCAGCCTACTCAAAATTAGGCCATGAAAAATGTAAAATCAAGAATCAGATACAGATACCATCTATATTATATAAAACGCTTATGCGTGGCGCAAAAAGGACCTTTATTTCTTTCTCCCCGTTGGCAACGATCAGTTTCTTTATCAATCTCAACCCTGGCGCCGAGATTCTTGAATTGGTTAGAAGTCAGAAACAGCGATTTTTTAAAATTTTTTTTGAGTTTAGATCGTTTGAATTAAATAAGTTTGAGTCGTACAGTTTGGATTAGACAAATGAATGAATGTGTGCTTAATACTGAATGTACTTTTCAACTAAAGGTTTCTGAAAAATTTGTTTATTCATCTCTCGACAGCTCAAAAGTTCTGAGTTCCATCTATCCAGAGAAAAACAGTATACCTTCCTTCACTTAATAATAATTGGAGGGAGTGTGTTTATATGTGCAGAGACAACATTTCGTTTAAAAAAGTGCATGTTTAAGATTTTGAAGGAAAGATCGATGTTTGAAAATTTTGAAAAAGGGTATCTAATCAATTATAAAATGCTAAGGGTAAATAATTATTATGGGTTTTAATTTTGAATAGTTAATATGAACATGTTTCAAGCCACATTTTCTTTAAACTGTTCTTTTTTAGCTAAGAGGTTGCAAGACGGGTTACATCATTCTATGACAAGAGACGATCAAAATTTTCTGAGATTTAAAACACAAATGACTGCACTGAGAAAAACCTTCTTTCTTGACTAAATAATTATTGGAATAAGCATGTATAGAAGTGGGAGAGCTTTCCTGGGTAATATTTAAATGAAAAGTGGGAATGTTTAAAATTTTGTTGTAAAAAGCAAGGATTTGGGAAATTTTTGAAAAAAAAAGCTATCTTATATCAATTATAAAAGGCCGAAATTAAATAATTATCATGGGTTTTAATTTTGAATAGTTAATATGAACATGTCCCAAGCCTCTTTTTTTCTTTAAACTGTCCTTTTTTAACTAAAAGGTTGCGAGATGGGTTATATCATTCTATGAAAACTAGAATTTTCTGAGATTTAAAACACAAATGACTACACTGAGAAAAACACTATATCTTTCTTGACTCAATAATTATTGGAATAAGCATGTATACATGTGGGGAAGCTTTTCTGAATTACATTTCATTGTATAGAGAGCATATTTGAAATTTTGGTGGAAAAAGCAATTTTTAAAAATTTATTTTGAAGATTTGGAGAAGACTATCTTATCATTTTTAAAATTAAAATTTTGGTGGAATGAAATTATGTCGAAATAAACTGCTGAAGAAATAGTCAAATGTGCATGCCAAGAACTTTTAAATGACTGATTTCTGATTGATGAAAATAATTTCGATTTTTAATCATCTTTGAATTATAAATATTACCTTTTAAATTTCTTTCTAACATTTACATATATATCTGTGCTACCAGAAGATTTTAATTGTAGAAACTGACGAAAGATAAATTTTAGGAAATCATGCAATTTCAAATAATTTAAATTTACTTTTAGTAATTAATGTACTTATAATTTCCTAATACTAGAAGAAACGGATAACTGTATGGAAAGCGAGCTGGTATCACATAGTGATCCCGAAAGAATCACAACGTGATTCTTGGGTGTTGGTGAGCGGAGCGAGCAGGGGGTGTTATATATATATATATAAAGATTTTATAACAACTGTGCTAGGACACCCAGTGTCTTCATTGCAGCGAGCGTAGCAAACCCCGGAGGATTGCAACGCAATCTTCCTGGGGTTTGGCGAGCTTTAGTGAGCAGGGGGCAGAGCCCCTAGTCTAAATGAAAAAGAGAAAAGGGATAAGGCTGAATTTATGGTGTTGTGTAGGTTTTAAGAATGAGATATATAAATATTTATTAGAATTTAAAACAAGCAGTTGGAATTAAATTAATAGAAAGTTATCACAAATGTTTTTTTTTTAATTTTTGGTATGGTAGGAATCAGAAATAATTCTTTTTTAATGAATCTGCGTTATCTTCTTCCGTATTTTGAAATAATTACGAAAAGTTATGCAGATGGTTTAGAGCTGAACTTCGAATATCTAATATGGAAATTAAGAGAAATAATGAATCTTAAAAATTTCAAGAAATATACATCATTGTTTACTTTTCTTTCTATCATTAATCTGACTTTAAGTACCTATAAAAAACGTAATTTTTATAAAGTTATTCATAATATTTACTAATTCATTAGAATTTAGAATGAAATTTCAATATTTGGAATTGCTATTTTCAGCTTTTTCTCATCTCTTGCCAGGTCCGTTTTTTCAATTATTTTAAAAGCTTTTCGTAATTGTATTTCATTGAGAATAGGGTCCTAAAACAAATAGCTATAAAATTTTATGGATAACTTATAATAAAAGTAATACAATCAGCTAATCCCTAAATTAAGCTTATTACATGAAGATATTTGGAGTTTCGAATTTCTCTGCTACATTTGAAATCTTCGTATGTGGTACTGAGAAACTTAGAATGAAAACTTGGTTTACTCTCCTTTTATTTATAGGCAAATGTATCGTCCACTACTTTTTATTCTCTTTTACACATTTTATAAAGTGCTGTAGTTTTTCAACATTTCTTTCCGTAAGTTTTTATTGGCTTCCTTGGCGATTGGAGGCTGGTAACCCAAAGGAGAGATGTGTGAAACTCCCACTAGGAACATAAAAATATAAAAAATAAACTAAGAAAGCAGAAGAAAAAAAGAAGTGCGCCATCAGATAAAAAAGAAAAGGTGGAAAATGGAAGAAAAAAGAAATTCCTCCTAGCTGGCATTTTTTTCCCTGCTTTTGTCTTAGTAAAGCGGACGAGAAACAGATAACTGATTCTGCAGTTTACGAACTTGAAGATTTCGTAGAACCAGTACAATTCGGTTGGCAGAACACGCCCAAACAACCACTACTTCAGTGTTTTCTAGCTCTGTGTTTTACCTATGAAGTTTCTTACTCATCTTTTCTTTTCCCCCGCTGTTTCTCTCTCAGCCTATTATACGTTTCGCTCTCCCCCGTCTTCTTTCCCCCTTTACCTTGCATAGAATAGTCTTAACCTCCCATTGGAAGCTTGGTGCTAGGATAATTCTATGTTCCAGAGCAAAAACAGTTTTGCGTTTTTCCGTTGCTAGGGAACGAGTAGATATTATATCGTGCCGAGTTTCTTTGATTTCAAAAGATATTGCTCAACTATTTTTAGGATGTCGGTTATGACACTGATTAAAGATTGATAGTTCGGGAAGTAAACTGGAATAACTGATACTGGAAGTTTTCCCCCCTAGATCTTTGCGATTAAGAAACTATGCAATTAAATTCTCCCCACAAACAATATATTTAAAATAAAAGAAATAAAAATTATATCTAATGAAAGGATGTTTCGAAGATTCTTCTCGACCATTTGTATCTTGAAATAACCGTATTTAAGTAAGTAACCAATTATTAAATGCAAATGATGCTTGAAATTTCGTATTAAAAAATGTGTTGGTTTCGTATTTTATTCCTGCAACTAGAAATTATTTGGGTCATTTTAAAATTTGTTTTCACAGTTTTTAAATCACATTAAAATTTTTGATTGATTTATTCTTTTAGCATGAAAATGTTTATAGGAAATTTACTTTTAAAAACAAGCCATCTTAATTTGCTTTAATATTTTCAGATATAAACCATTGTTTTTCTTTTAAATAATTTACTCTTCTTTTGTGTATTTAACGTAATATGAAGAAAATTTTAAAAAATGTTTAACATAAAATCAAAAAGGAAACTTTTAATAAACTTGCAACTGTTCAGTTCGATTTATTATATCACTATTTTAATGTGCAAGCAAAATTTTTTGAAAGCTAATGTTGAACAAAGGTAAAAAAAAAAATTACATATTTTCATAATTACTTTTTATTGGTATTAGTTTTAGTTATTATTATAATTTTTATATTTATATTTAAAGTTCCTTTGTTTTGTTTTCTGTATTTATGTGAAATAGGAGCATCGCCGTAAGATGGGATAGGAGAGATAAATACGTGCTGTCTCTTGTTTGTTTTGGATTTAGAAATAAATAGAATGAATTTAAATAAGAATTTTGAGGAGGGAGACAGTACATTAAAAGATAATTTTGATTTCAAAGTATATATTTTTGAAAATGTACTATGTTTTCCTTTGACTCAATTACTTTCATTTTAAAAAGGAAATTTTAGAGTAAGTACCAATTATATCTAATTTGTATTAATATATCAAACAGAATTGTTTCTATAATAGTCCAGTTGCTCTGTAAATTCAATGCCAGCACGCCTTTACAAGATTTCGCATCTATTTTCTTGTAGGAGACGCATTAAATGGTTACTGACTCAAATGCATGTTGTAAATACCAGTAATGCTAGTTTTTTTAATTTAATTAAAGCAACCTTTAATTTCCTTTCTAAGAATTATTTTACCATACTTCTTTATCAAGTAGCTATTTTTTTAAATCATATAAAATTAGTCAATAGTCACAAAAGCGTCTTATTTCAACAACTAATTTTATTTATTTATTATAATTTGAGAATTATTTCAGCTTAGACGAATACATGTTCTATAATATCAATGTCTTATTATTTAAACAACCAACATATTTTCTACAAAGTCTCGAATGATTATTGTTTTTGTTTTGTTTAAACAAAAAATTGCATTTGCAAAAACAAAAACCACATTTGTTAAACTCATATTATCTCTAGAACTTTCTGTGAAGCATAACGCGTAAGTAAGTCTTAGAATGGCATACATGTAAATACACACATAAATTGCTTTTTCAGCACGAGTTCCAATTTAATGAAATTTTCGAAGGAGAAACAAGGAACATTAGGAATAAAAAACTATTCATTCCAAAAAAAATTATAAATAAAAACTGTTTCGATAACTAGCTGTATTTGGCCCAAAAAGTAAACAGGAGCACAAGGAAAACAATTATATATCGACTGAGAAAATATTGATTTAATAGTTATTTAAATATTTTTGGTCTTAAATGGGACAAACTCATTCAAACAATGCACAGTTTTCCAATAAATGACTTTTATTAAATTATCGAAAGAAAAGACGCTGCTGAAATGTAGAGAGTTAAATTTGCATTTGCTGGTGAAATTTCACTCCTGAAAAAGGAAATATGGTCCTCGCTTTGTTCTATCTGAAAGGAACCAAAGTAAAACGAAGCGAACATGCTGGAACATTCATAAACACATTGTGCGATAATTTCACTATGGCCCCTCATTGAAATTTCTTTTTGTTCTTGTGATCGGGATGTTAAGAGAAGCGTCCCCTTCATTCCAAGCAGAACAGATTGTCTTCTAATGGCCCGCAGAGACAGACAGTTCCCAAAGAAAAATTAATGCCATCGATTGCGTTCAAGGACGAAAAGGCCACATCAGCCACATTTAAATCAATTCGACTAATGTCGTTAATGTATGTTTCCGTTTTGTTCTATTTTAGTTTGTTCAACGTAAACGCTTGATTTCCTTATTCAATGAAGATCTAGGTGCCATAATTCCATTCCGTACATAAGTGTTTCTTTTTTATTGCCAGTCTATCTCATTCCATCTAATGGATACAGAATCTGCCATTTGAATTCTATATCCAAATATTGCTTTGAAAAATCGTTTTTACCTGTTTCATATCAGAGAGGAAATTGTTATTTTATTTGTCCGCTTTGTTTGGCTAAACTACATTATTGCAGAGTTGGCTTTCGGATTCTTTCATTGGACTCAATTAGGGGTCCGCATTCATATTTCCTAAACAGATTGTTTAATTACTAAATATTCGCATGTGTATCTAAACGCATGCAATATTTGTTGCTTATTAATGTATCTTTAATTCTACTGTAGAAAAATTAGAGTCATTGCATCGAAAGCTTTCCCGTTACTGATCAAAGCGCTGAGAGTTCAAAGACCGGATTGCTGTTAGAAGGGTCGGAGTACAAATGTTAGTAGAAATTTAATGGTAAGAAGCATATGTTCGAATTCCCACAAACTCGCTTAAGGGCACTATCAGACTATTATTTAAAATTTTGTAATAATAATTACTCCGAATAATAAATATTAAACAATATCTTGTATTTTTTAAAAAATTTGTTAGAAATAAACTATACATATATTTTCTTTCGTGTTTAAATTTTTTTTCAACTGTCTTAATTTATTAATATATAAAAAAGTAGGAATGTGTGCAACCAAATTTCGAAGCGCAATGAATTGATAAGTATTCTTATATTTCCCCGTCGACTTTTAAAACACTCTAAACTCTTTAGGTGAGTGGGCCGACGTGGGTATAAAAGAAAAAAGTATTTTTATAAAAGCTATATACACAGAGTTTAGTTTATCTTGATAAACACTATAATTGACCCTTCTAAGTGACTTGAAAATTGATCTAGATGATCAAAAATGAAAAATGTAATCGTTCTGTAAGAAGATTTAAAGTTTTTAGACATTTATTTTCTTTAGATTTTATACATTTAGACTTCTGTGCTTCAAAAATAGGTAAGGTATTATTTTTATTAAATGAGATTTTTTTGGCGAAACACTCGACATATCTGTAGTTTTAGACACATTTTTTAAAATCTCCTTTCACTTGCAGAATTTTTCGCATAATTATACTCTTAATATTCAAAATGTTTTATTTCTCAGGTGCCAATTTTTTTCTAATGAAAATTTCTTTTCAGAAGTTCAGCTCAAAACAAAGTGCGTTTATAAATTTTAAAAATCATTTCTATTAAATGAAAAACCTTGAGAATATTCTGTACGAGATAATACTTGCTTGATATTTATTTCATATTCTGACTTTCTGTCCCCAAAGTATTTCAATAGAATTTTGGAGAAAAAATTTATTTTTTATTCTGAATTTTGTATTTTCGCTTTCCATCGCCATTTCTGGCACATTAGAGGAACAAGTGGAAGGGCATTTTTTTCCCCACCCACTCTTTCTCCCGAAGAGTATATTAAGAGAAGAAGAGAGTGGCAGTAGCGTGCTCTTCGAAGAGGATGACAAAGTGTGGGCGCCTTTTGTATACATTTAACGTGGTGTAACGCATTATTGTTAACGTGAGGAGTAAGTCTTTTATGAATGTGCCTTAGAACAAAGGTGCATCCACTAATATCCTCAGCCGCATAACGTTCTTTTTCTAAATACGTTCTTCACATCGATGCACTTTTTGATGCGAAGATAATAATCAAATGATTAATGAGCATGTTAACTTTATGCGATGAACTGTCCTTTACTTTCAAACTTTTTTGCGGTGGAGAAGAAAATAATAAAAACTCGGAATTAATGACCTTGCGAACAAAACTCGGCAACAGCCTTTATTTAAAAAAATATCCTTTTTTATTTTATTATTTTTTTTTTTACCCGTTCGTAAAAAGCTTTTAGGGAAAAACGCTTCCTGTAATTTACTTAATTATATTTCCGTTACTTTTTTTTCTAACTGATGTTTAAATTGGGCTACATCCAATTTTGATCTTAATAGTAATTAGGCTAAATGATCCTAGAACAAGTGGTCCATAGGGTATAAGACTAAGTACCAAAACTAGTGCAATCTAAACAGCTTACACGGTTAAAGTAATGCCACGTATCGATTTATACTTTTTATTAATATTGATTTTATAAGCTCATTAGGCAGAAATGTTTTTTGCGGGGATTTTTTTTTCGCCGGAGGCTCAAAAAAAATCAAGACAAACTTGATTGACCAGAACAAGTAAACGTTCCATAGAGATTAATCACAGTCTGAATTTGTAAAAAGGAAGGAAAAAAAGACATTGAAAGAAATAAAGAAGAAAGACTTATAAAAAAAAGACCTGCATCTCAAAAGCTAGTTAGGGTAACTAGCTGGAAATTAAATTGGAGTCTTTAATGTTTTAAATAAAATACTGAAGTTCCTTCTTTTCCTAAACACTGTATTATTTTTAGCTCCACAAAAAATGCGTTTATGAGAAAATTTAATTCAAGTCAATTTATTTTTCAGCAGCTTTTTTTAAAATTTTTTTATACGAAAAATCTTGAGCTTCATTATAGCTTTCGGACCAGACAAAAACACCTCGAAACATCCGATATAATGCTGACTGTGAGAACCTCTACTTTTTTTCAACTTTTTCTATAAGTTTTTATAACCCTTTGAAAAGTAAAGACAAATAAAGCATTCAACTTGGACACAGTTGCGATAATGATCAGTTATTTGGAATATATATCAAGAAGTTTCAAGATTAAATTTATTATCTTCTCTTTGGAATTTTTTAAATAAATAAAACTTTGCATTTCAACGAAGGAAATAAATTTCTAGTTATCAATGCCTCTTGATATTATCTCCCCCATATCTTATAGCTAGATAGTTTCTGCTCAGATCTTATTATATTTGACATATGAGCAATATTTTTCAAAGATTTTACTAAATTCTTTCGAAAAATGAAGAATACTTATGCCTAAAGAATTATGAATCAAATTGATTTTTGCTGATTTAACATCCCACTTTTTGAAGACACTGGAGCTTATGAGAATTTTTTGTAAAATTGAACCAAGATCAGCCCGCGAAGATGACACCTGAGCTGGCACCCCAATCTCTCACTGAGATCACGGTGACCTGGTAGAAAGGGGACCGAATGGTCCCATGTTCAAAATCCGATTCCACCCGATACCTCTGTGTACGAGGGCTGGTACAGGTAAAATCTGACATAAAGGGTCAAATGTCATCTCGCTGGTGTAGAACTTTGAAAACAGGAATGCCGTCTCAAATGTTGTCCACATCATCTGACCACAGTTCAAAATTACGGTAGCTGTTCCGTAACAGCTTTCCTGTTGCTTCAAAGCAAGACGTTAATATGCCTAAAACCCCAACAAAACAGTCTTCCACTAAGCATAGCATATTATCAGTGGAATGGGGCCTCGAACCCAGATTCCTCGACCCTGAAATCCGTGCCATGTTGGCCGTTTAGATGCAGGGGATGAAGCATAAACACTTCGTTACACGATCACCGATTGTCTTAACACTCATGAGTAAGGATCTATCAAGAAACCACTAGTGTTTTCCTCTTTATTTAGTGATGCAATCCGAATCTAGGGAAAATAAATGCATCTCTAGTTTAATTTAGTTACATTAACGACCCGTTTTGAAGCAACACGAGGGCTATTTTGGGACAGACCTCGTAATTTTGAACCTCAGTCAAATGACGATGAGACACCTGAGCTGGTACCCCCTCTCCAAACATCCGCACCATACCAACGAGAGGACGTTTGGCCCCCTACGTATGATTTAATGTGCAACAAGCCCTATATACGACGGATGTTTAGTGGAATAGGGTTTCGCACCTAGAACCCTCTGACCCCAAAGCCGAGACCTTACCACTAGGGCATGTATTTAGACCTCTAAATACATCTCTAAAATCATACAGTTAACAGAAAACCATTAACAGATTTCAGGGAATACAATTTTTTTTTTTTTTTTTGAATTCTGTACTGGTGTTCAGATAAAGTAGGAAAATAGGCTGTTTTGTTTCATTGATTTTCATTTTCTGAGAAAGCGTCCAAATTTATGAGCAATAAAATATTACAATAACTCTCTTTCCATATAACACGTTTATATTTTATTATCAGTATCGTCATAAAGAGTTCGCATTGTCAATAGAAACGTATTAAAAGATTTCACAGAGAACAAGATTAACTGCTGTAGAATTTTTCCATTTAATTTCGTCCTTTCTCGCAGCGATGGTTACTCTTATATTCATTTCTTCCACAGAAAACTGTGAAAGGGAATTAAAAGTTTTGTCATGAGCGGTGGAGTACGGAAAACATCAAAGCGATCATTTTTATTTCTTTTTAGAAAAGAGAGTTTAGTTTAGTTTAACATTCCGTTTGAAAGCTGTCTGTTTTGGGACGGATCTCGTAATATTGAAACATGGTCCGATGGCAAGGGAGAGAACTGGGTCAGCACCTCATTCACCAAATTTCGACGCCACACCAACTGTAGGATCGTTGACCCACAGCAGCAGATTTAGCTTGCGCCAATCTCACATACACAGTGAATCTTCTGTAGAATCGGATTTCTAATTGACGATTTTTCGATGCTGAATTTGAACCTGAAACCTTATCACTAGGCCACCGTGGCCATTTTAGAGCGTAAAGAGAATCCATAAAATTATAATAATAAGCATTTACGAAGAAAAAAAACCCCTTGAATTTCATATCATTTAGAAGGAATACGATGAATATCGTAAGAACCAAATTCAGATGATAAACTCTTAACTCGACACTTTTTACAATTAGTTTGCAACTCAAAAGGTACTATGTAAATAAAACTCCATGATATAAACACGTCATAATATAAACCATTAATGCTATTTCGTGAAGTTAGTTATTGTTCCTAGTGGCGTAGCGAGGGTAAGTAGCTCCCGGGACATGATTATTTCTCCCCCAAACTCAATAGTGTTTTAGCATGGGAAAGGGGTTTGTAAGTGGCATAAACGAACCCCAAGACTGGCGCCAGGAGCATCAATACCTTTCTTGCCCCCCCGGTCGCTACGCCACTAATTGTTTCTTTTTAAAATCTTTGAAATTAAATAATTTAAATTGAAGGGCAGTATGTGAACAGGAAAAGATATAATTTGTGCTTTCATTTTGTCATACATTTTCTCTTGAGTTGACAATAAACGTTTTTAGATTCATCTAATAGATGAGGTACCTTCTTTTATCACAGAAACAATCAGTGCAGGAGCTTAATGGACAAATGGAGTACAGTTTTTGACATAGTATAAACTGACTTTATAGATCTTAAGTGACAGCACAAAGTCTATAACGGTCATTATTATTATTATAGCATTTTTTCGCAAACTCAAATCTCAGAAAAAGATTTGAACTCTTTGAACTGACTATAATCTTGTACAAGACGCGCAGCAGGAACTGGAAATAACGAACAAAATATACATATCATAGGATGTTAAGTCTGAGTTAGTACAGATTTCTCAAAAATAATTATCTCTACTGTCACGCAAGCATCTAAATGCTCACTATAATCTATTAGTATAATATATTCATACATTCATTGATAGTTTTAACTGACGTGTATGCATGTGTTATTTAATAAGCAGTCGATGTAATCAGTAGAGGCTCACATAATATATTATACGAATTTTCGAAAATCACGCATGTGCTGAATACGAAAATGACATTCATTTTTTTTTTCTATCGTTTTTCACGGTTTTCCTATGTTTAATTTGATGCTCATTAGAAATTGATAAAATCAATTGTTGAATAAGAAGGCGACTTTAACCGTTAACAGTGTTTCCTGAGCTCCACTCATGCATCGAATTATGCCATTTTTAAACTTATAAGCTAAAATTAAGTCATTCATAGACGTTATAACTCGATACAAAAATGACCGGTATTCCAATGACATCTCAAGTGTTCTATTGACATATAGCTGAATCAATACGACAGCGCATCTCCCAAAAAGAGGAGAGGGAGGGCCGTCTTAGCAAATTTTAGCGCCCTGGGCCAGAGTATTTTGGCGTCCCATCAAAACCTTAACTATGAATTTCAGCGCCTATGGCCCCACGAAAATACCTACCTAATAAAATAATTGTGAGTTATAAATAAATAAATCTGATGCCCTATGATAATAGTCATCAGCATGTATCTACCTATTTTAACATTGAGAATGTAGGCAACTTCTATTATAAGCATAGCTTACAATTTTCTAACCGACTGTCTCTTCATGAATATTTTTGGAACTGATATACATGTTTATGTAACGTAACAAAGTCGATGGCTGTTTAGTTACAAGCCCTAATCATATTTTTACTTTTAAAATATCTTGAATTATAATTAAATATTTTTCTGGTTCAAAATTAAAATAAGATCAGTAAGCATTTAAGAGCCCATGGATCAATGGCGCCCCTGGGCAACATACCAATTAGCCCAATGGATAAGATAGCGCTGGGGGAGGGCCATCTTCTAATTAGATAGTACAAAAAACTACCCTGTTAAGGGGTTGAAAGAGTGCAGTATATTTTAGATTTAATCGAGCAAAAAAGAAACGGTTCAAGAAACTACGGAAATGATTGCAAAGATGTAACACAAATCAGAAAGCTATTTTCAACTATGCAACTGTGTTGGTAAGACTAGAACATATTGTGATGCTTTTAACTTCTGTATTGCTCCTTGATTATCGGATTATGATGTCCAGAGCCTAAGTTCATTCTATTACGATTTTGCTCATTCTGTACGAACCGGCAATAAAGCAATGTAACAAATTTGATCCAAAAAAGTCTATATCATACATAAGAATAAAGTTTGAAAGATCAGGAAAAGATTAGCTTCCTGTAGATTTTAAATTTGAATTTCTGAATCAAATTTTGAAACAAATATATTTTATTTTGTGTATTGCTGTTATCAATATTCTTCTTAAGTTATAATAAAAAAATTATACAAAGGATCTAGGTATTATTTTGAAGTTCCAAAATTTTAAAACCTTTTGACTAGCGCAGATAATATTATATTTTCAAGGAATAGCCTACATAGAAGCAAACGCTTGCAGAGATATTTTTAAAGTATTTATTATATTTAGGAATAAAAAATTGTTAGGACTAAATAAGCAACTCCTGATGATGATAATTTCCTTATTAATAATGTTTAACAATTTTTTAAACATAGGAATTTTTTGACCAATGTAATCTCAACCCTTCAAAATGCTTAAACGTAAGAAACTCTTTATAGAAATATTTTGCTTTGATTTCCAGAAAGTATAAATCTGTAATAAATGCTTCCTGTTTATATTTTAAATTTAAAATAAAAAATAAATTAACATTAAAAAGTTTTTTTAAACAAATTTATACGAGATTTTAAACAAAATTATCTTTACTGAATGACTTTCAACAAGGAGACCACAGGGAAGTGAATAGTGAAATACACTGATTTGGAAAAATTCAAATTCATACAAACTCCCTTTTGAATTAAAATAAAGGCAATATTTGTTTATAGTAATCAGTCTCAATCCCTCATGAGTGAAAAGGTAAGCAAACATGCTTTCGTGTTCTTAATTACCACAGGCATACGCCCATTTCGGGGAATATGAAGAAAAATAAAGAGAAATATGCGGATATTTACCGTTAAGTGATTCGCAACTATGAAGTTCTTTTTCAGTTTATAAACTGTCATCTGATATTTATTACGAAACGATAGGAAGCCAAACAAAAAATAACGCGGTTAACTACTGATGAATGAATAATCATGATTTGTCGCGCGCTCGGATGATGTCAATAACTCAATAGCCAACCATTAAGGCTAGCTTCTGTAGTGATAAACGAGCAACTGAGTAACATTATAACCATCTTTAACCTTTAAATGAAGTTGACTTAAGTGAGATCACAAGCGAGAACATGATGTATGGACCACCGTAAGGAAAGAAAAAATCAAGAAAAAGCTCTTGCAGACTTTGAATTAACGACTTGTCAAACAACCGTATGTCATCGCATTAGAATGTTTGAAATATGACTTCTGCATTAACTACTACAGAACAATTCGCAGCGGCAGATCTTTGTTTCATTTTCACCTTTTTTGACTTTTTGCTTCGGAGACTCCAACGCACTTATATTTCCGTTTCACATCTTAGCATAATTTGCAGTTCGCTGTCAAATTTGATAGACGCGTTGCTGAGCGTATTGATTAATGACGCATATTTAAAACTGTCGTTAATATGAAACCAACGTGTAGGCAGAGAAAGACGCTGCCTTAAGTAGATTTGCTCTGACGGCAAGCTGTTTATTGAGATTGGAGCTCAGAGAAACAGCGAAAACTTTGACTGTAGAGAAATACACAGCATGAAATTTTTTTTAATATCCATGCGAAATCAGAGTGCTTGACTGGCAAGGAAAATAAAATCTAATAATCTGAATCAAACCTAATGCAATGTGATAAATAAAAACCATTATATAAATAACTTTTCAGATATTTCATATAATATTCTTAGAAAACTTAGAAATAAGAATTATGGAAAATAGAAATGAAATTTTAGACAATCAAGAAATAGACTGATTAGTCTCTTTTAGGAAACAACAATAAAATATTGCAAACTCTTAAATTAGGTCTTAAAATTTTTGGTGGCAGAAAAGTTATTGATAAGATTTCTTGAAGAATGAAAAAACTACAACTTTAAAGAACAGAATGAATTACTTTAAAATGTTTCAAAATCTTTATGCAATTATTACTTCCTGGTTTATTTAAACTCTAAAATAAAATTAGTTATTCAAAGCAATAAGAAAAAAATCATGTCTGCAATCCGAGAGGTGAAGGTAGATCCTTTGGTCCGGGTGTATAAGGAAAATAAAATTTCATCCCCCTCATCCATTTCTTTCTCTAATTTCATAAGGGTAGAGGAGAGAGGATGAATGAGGGTGTAGGAGAATGCCACTAATGACAACTTTCCAACGAGGTATCATAATCTTAGGTTAAAAAGCAGTCGAAGTTGGGGGGGGGGTTGAAAATCACTTTTCAGCCCCCTAACTTCTAAGCAATTGCAGCTGTCGAAAAATTGCCAATATTAAATTTCAACATTATATATAACGAGGGATGGTTTTGAGTTCTAGGGATCAGATGCGAGAACCTGTTCAAAAATTAGAAATATTGCAATAGGTAGAATTCCTACACGGAATCTACTCGAATCTATAGGCACTATATACAGTTAAGCTCCTAAATGTATTGATTAAACGTGAAAAATTGTGCAAGACGGCGGAGAAATATTTACATGTTTATTGAATCAATATATTTTGAAATCCAGAGAGGAATTTATTTACTCCCCTCCCCCCTGTTTTGCGTTGAATCATATTCTGCTGATAAGGAACTATTTTAAGAAACTGATACCTTAAACTTGATGACCCCCCCTCCTGCAACTGTCACTCAACGGAGTCCCGTCAACTGATCAATCAGTAGTTTCACTCAGAGCTGCGAATGTAAATTCCTCTATTCACCGTTCTTGGTACAACATGGAGTTATTCTGAATCTGTTGAACTGTAACGCTTAAGTTTCTGACATTCACAGTATTTCCTGTACCGAGATATTCTAATGTTTTTAGAAGATAACGAAAAGTATTTCTCAAATATGTTAGTTAAATGATTTTAAAGAAAGAAAAGATTCAAGATTAATTTAAATTATATGCTTAGCTTAAGCAACTGTTAAATTTGAGGTACATATTTCTTAATTTTTTTTTAAATAATTACTCATTTTTTAATAATTTGTACGTATGAAACGAATTTCAGGCATAGAAGTCTTCTGACTGAATGTTAATTTTCATAACTGGAGAATATTCTAATAGTTATCAGGAACAGCAGAAAACTGGATACATTTAAGATCTATAAAATCCTTAAAAAAAAGACAAATATATTTTGAAAATTATGCTGCTACCGAAACATGTTCAAAACGCTTTATGATTCTAAAATTAATGTGCTTCTATATATTTCTGTTACCAACTGCTCAAGATTGTATTTAGGATAGTTGAAAACCTAACGGATGAGAGAATATATGGAAATTTTGAATCAAATTATTGAAGATGTTTTTCTCCTTCAGTAAAGAGAAATGAATAAATATTGTGCAGTACTTCTAAACATATCTTTTTCTCGAGAAAGAGACAATCATATTTTAAATACAAGTAGGATCCAGCGGCGTAGCGAGGGTGAGTGGCGCCTGGACATAACATGATATTTTCACCCCAAGTTGTCATCAATGGCATAGCAATTGTAAATGGAGCCCAGAGAAATATATTTTTTTTCGACCTTTCAACATATTTTGGATTTAAAAGTAACACTAATACACTAACGTTTTGTCTTTATGGCGCCCTCTATGACTGGTGACTGGGGTATCTGTACCTCCTTGAACCCCCCCCCCATCGCTACGCCACTTACGCCCCCCATCTCCACCAATGCTGGTAGAATATAAGTATCACTTTGAATGTTATGGGGGGCAGTTCATATTAAAATTTAATAGTATACATTGCCTGTGAAAATTTCATAATGATGATATTAACTGTATAGATAAAAAAAAAAAACCTTCTTTTACACTGAACATGAAGAGAATAATTTGGAAAAGATTACAGGTTTCTTATTTAACTGTTCCCAAGCGAGAAAAACAATGTTTAATGATTTGAACTTGAACAAGACCCGAATCGGGGAAACAACAATCAATTCAATAATTTCAATCATTTCCTGTTTCAGGTTTCCGTCGCATCGGCAGGTGTCAGAGCCATCCCGTGAGATGTTGACAATGAGAAGAGTGCTTTCTGTTAGAAAGAATAATAAAAACAAAACATCAAAAAAAGTATGTAGTGTGTTGTTTGTTACTTCATTAGAATAACATTTACAAGCCTAGAACTGTTGTTAAGCTTATATTTTCTCTATCATTACTTGTAGTTACAATCAAGAGGCAAGTACCACGCTAAGAGTATTCAGACACCTGCTTTTGGGGTATTATTGAAACCCATTAAGGCTACATAAAATCTTATAGCATTATTCGATTCTTTTAGATTTAGACCGAATTTCAAAATATCTTCAAGGGAGCTCTTTCTGAGCAGGTTGTTTAGATATAACGGTTGTTGATGGTGACTCACTAAATATAGTGCCTCTTTCATCAGAAGAAATTGGTTTTTAATCCGAAAAGAACACCCTTTCTAGAAAAACATCGTGTTATGGGAAATCTATATTCACTTTGCGAATTCCGATGCAAATGCTCTATCTTGATATGCAATTCAATGGCTCTTTAATTGAAAATGAGAAATTATTACCAAATTTAATTCTTGTTGTCAATGTTCTTTAAAAGTTCTAATATTAGAAATCTATTTGAAAATACCCATAGACCTCAACGAAATTGACAGACTCAGAAGGAAATATATGTAAAAAAATAAATGTATGTCTCTTACAGCAAAGCACTCATGGCTTTATTGATTCAATTTCTACTTATTAAAGGTAGCTCCTGAATTTGGCATGTTTAATAAATCAGATCCAACGATTTACATAATATAAATTTCTATTTATATTAAATGTAGGAGAGACCGGGGCAGGTTTACACACTTTTAAACTTTTATTTTTCTGTTTTAAGGCTTTAAAGTATTTATTTCATTTTCATTACCAATTAATTAGTTAGACTTTAAGGCATGTAGTGTATATTTTTAAATACTTTAAATTATTATATTTTTGTAATTATGCCATTTTCTTTACCATGATGTCACCTGTGTAAACTTGCCCCATGACCGGGGCAAGTTTACACACTGCCTGAGGCACGCTTACACACCACCGAAAATGATTAAATAGAATGCTTATAGTGATTAAAATACAGCAAATTAAATACAAAGAAATCTAGTTTATTTCAAAAAGTACATAATAGATTACAAACAATTACGGTGAATCCTAATAGTTTTCAAAATCACTCTCGCAACTTATTCAAACAAAATATTTTGAATTGCCATTGGTAAAACAGTCCTCATGAGCCCACCTCTTGCATTCGGTGCATTGTACCCACTGTTCGTCAGATCTTGATTCTTCGTATGGATTTAAACAGTAAATACACAGCCAATTTTCATCGTCATCAGAATCAAAGGTTTTCCTGGTTTTTTTTCTTTTTATGCTCAAAATTTCCCAAATTCTCTTTCAGAACAAGGTTTTTCTTATTTTTAAATTTTTTATCCACGCTGTTTTTTCCCCATTATTATAACGTGTTCTAGTGGAGCTCACTGACTGAGATATACAATGATGAGCTGATTCTAATTTCCTCTTTATTGATTTCTCCTTCTATATTTGTAAAGTATTTTTTACAGGTGTATCTGTAAGAATTGATGTTTGCCTTTTTTCCTACCTCTGTTACTTCTTTTCCTTTGCCCTGCTTTTTGAAATGGCCTCACATCTTTAGGTGTTGGGAATGACTTTGTAATGCAAGTGCCACTTGTGCCAGATATAACAAACAACAACAACAAAAAAAATGGCGATGGGGCAAGTTTACACACTGTGTAAACCTGCCCCATGTACTGTGTAAACTTGCCCCATCGCCATTTTTTTGTAATAACTTAGCATATAAGCTTTATTCATAATAAAAATAATCAAGTAAATAGCTTAAAATAACCACAAAAGAACAACCTCAGAGGATAAACCCTAACAAGTTATAATATTCAAATAGTACGGGCTCTATTAAAGCCAATAAGTAAGGATAAAAATTTACTAAAATAGTAAAAAAATAGAAAAAGTTGTCCACCTCACGATCCACTTTCAAGACTGACTCCAAACTTGCGTGAGTATTAATGGTGGCCGAGAAACTTCTTCTGAAACGACATGTAGTGCCCTGAGACCGATGGTATGTGGAATGTAAGCCTTGTGTAAACTTGCCCCTGTACCAAACTTGTCCCGGTCTCTCCTATAGGATACATTTGTTGCAAGAATTATTACTAAACCCCTTTAGGAAGTATTACCTTCGAACATACAAATTCTGATGAGATTTTGTATACAGATAAATTTTCTTTTAAATTAAAAGATAAAACTTTCAAAGTTTTATCGTTATTGAAATAACAATTAGTTACTTAAATTTAAAATCATTTTTCAGATTCTTGATACAAAATGTTTTTGATTTTGCCATTATTATATAATAATTATTGGTGTCATCCAAAATGGTCTTAGATAACACACTAGAATATTTTAAATAGACCAGAAAAAATATCTTACAAAATAAAAAAAAAAAACAAATATTTAAACAACCCTTTGAACAATTATACCAATCCACTCTAAAATACAAGCTTTAGCTGTGAATGCCATGTGTGTCCGCTAAGTTTAGAAATAAATTGGATTCAATCAGATCGTTGATTTAAAACCGAAAATTGTTTAGAAGATGAAACTTTGTCCAGCTGTATTTTAATGCCTACAAAACTCGTAAAAAGGAGTTCACTATATATGACAAAGCTTTTTCCATCCATACTAGAAGCTAAGATTCGTTTATCACATAAGTATTACACTTAAAGAATTTTGTATTTCTACAATAAATCAAATGGATCTTATTCTTAATTGTTTCCTTTGGTAACACAGTAACAGTATTTCCATTAGAAAATTATGGGTTGTACAAATTATTTTAAGTTGTGAATATTTAAGCCATCAATCAACTTTGTAACTGTTTTCATCTCAATACTGTTAAACATTTAACCGATTTGCCCGTACGCGGTACGTGCATCAATTATGGCAATTTTAAACGTATAAACTAAAACAAAGTCATTCATAGACGTTATAATTCGATACAAAAATTAAGGAGAATCCATAAACATTTCAACTGTCCTTCAGGTTCTAAACTTAATTAAAATGACAACGCATTCCCAAAATAGAAGGTATTATCTAAATAGATAGTTGAGAAAACAAACTAGTTAAGGGGTTAATCCCACCAAAATGATTGTTATTAAGTAGTGTGCTGTCGGTATTCAGATTTTCTTAGAGCACTTCTGTGGAGCAATAGTAAAGAAAATTGAAAAAAATTGCGTGGAAATATTTATAGAGAAATGAAGCAATCCAAAGCAAAATTTAACTAATTTTATGGCTTACAATTGAAATTAGTTTTCACCATAATTTCAATCGTTTATTTTTGGAGTTTCTTATTTTAAGGAAGATTCCTGACATTTTGAATATTTCTTTACGTCCAAGCTAAGTTAGTCTAGTTATATTAACGCCACGTTTTGAAGCAACACGAGAGCTATTTTGGAACGGACCTCGTAATTTTGAACGACGGTCAGATGGCGGTGAAGACACTACACTGGCATCCTCCTCTCTAAACTTCCGCATCGCACCAGCTAGGGGACGTTTGATCACTTCGGATAATTTAACATGCAACAGGCCCCATACATGGCGCATATTCAGCGGAATCGGGTTTTGAACCTGGAACCCTCCTGTCCCGAAGCCGAGATCTAACCACAAGGTCACCTCGGAGCCGCGCCCACTCTCAGAAATGGATTTAGAGTGGGAATATGGGTTCGAATCTTATTGTGATGGTTGCAAAGTGCAAGTATTGTAAAGTTACATAAATAGATATGAAAAAATAGAATATTTTCGCAATGGTATTAAATTCCCGTTTGTAGTGAAAAATTTGAAACCTCATATCATCTGGATCTCGTCATGTTTGTTTAATTCCCGAAATTTATCTTTATAAATTGCAGTTTGATGTTTATAGGAATGAATACAAAACCTATGTTTAATTAAAGTTTATAACCAAAATTTACATGAACTGGGAGGTAATATCGCTTAAGGAAACCAAATGTATTCATTTTTATTATACAGAAACACCAATAGTACTTTGACAGAAATTCGATTTCAGCTGCTAGAAATTCAATTTGAAACATTGTTCCAATCTTACGGAGCAAAATAAGAATCAAATGGGTACAGAGAAAAATAAAACAAATCGATAGTATGTGGAAGGAAAATCAAAATACGAATCTAAAGAGGAATTCAGTTACAGAACACATAAATCGCTTTGCCAAAATAAGATTTAGTAAATGATCTTTCAAGGTGATAAATGTAGGTCTAAATTCAATTAATTAAACATTTCCTAACCACGCTTCTTTATTATGCAAAAATGACTATAAGAATGCTAAGAAATACTATGAAGTATAAGAGTTTAAATGTCATTCTATAGAAAATACACAAAAAGTATTATTTTATTAATACGAGAAATATTTTAATAATAGAACTTCATTAAAAGTTATTTGAAAAAAGAAATATTCAAAGAGAAACGCGCCCCGTTAAAGATTAGAATTAGAAGTATACTTCAATAAAAAAAACCCTCAAAAATTTCGGTTTAGTTATCTGTTGCATCTTAAAATTTCTGGTATTTTTTTTTGGTAAAAAGAACAGACTACTTGAGGTGCATTGACTTGATTTTCTGACTTCGTACTCTATGTGATACAAATTTGTAAAGCACTTTGATAATTACTGCGTAAGCTCAGCATTTTCACTCAGAGAGTTTTAAGTTAAATATGAGATCTTTTAAGTTGTGTTATTAATAGCATAATCCATTGCTTACTTTAATAATGCAAATAATGAGATCAATATTTAGTAAAAAAATTGTATAAAAACCTGGAAAACATAATCATTACACAATTAATAGCTGTAGGAAAAATGAAACCTTACATTTATTTATTAAGTTACAGCCAGTAGTTATGTGATAGTCTACATTTTGTGAATTTAAACTGCCCAAAATATGCCATAAAAACTTTGCCACAATGAGACATTTCTATTGCCTATACAAGCAGTAGATAAATGTAGATTTATATTTTTTTCTAACAGCACAGCACCCTATAAAATTGCCATAGCTTTAATGAAATATCGTTAAATATTATGAGATTTCAAGACCGTTACTTTAGAGAGTTTTCTTTTCAGACTGATATTTTCGCGCTGTATTTAAAGAGTGTAATTTTTGCCATTACAAAACCCATAGAAAATGCACTAAAAATGTATGAATTGAAACCACTTTTCTCTCTCATCTGCGTTGACTAGGTACAACGAAATATACCTACACTATGCCTTGGTATTTAAGCTTTTTAAGGAAATCAATTTTGGAGAGAATCAATAATTAGGAATTTTCAAGAGTTAGTTCTCGACGCATTACCCACCAGATATTTAAGTAGCAGCGGTTTGATAATTTCTTTTTAAAAAATCTACATTTCCTCTCAATAGCTTTTTTCAGAACATTCTGATATACGTTCGCCAAGTATTACTAATAGCACATTTCAGCAAAACTAAAGGTATACGTTGAAACATTTGACCAGCAAGAAATAAAAAGTTCTCCCCAGAATCACACATTCGGTCTCTAAATGTAAAAAAAAAAAACTTATGATGCTTTTAGTTGCACTCAGACAATTATTCTCTTTACAGTTTTAATGTGAAAACAATCACTATTGATATTTCAGAAAGTTGGTTCATTTTTGTCAAATATTAAATGAGCGTTATTTTTATATTAAAAGGAGAGAATAGAAGAGAAATAAATAAAGAAGGCTGCTGGGTGACAAGCGAACGTGCCAAAAATAGTAGATGCAGGATTTGAGAAAAGAAGAGTATGTAAGAAAAATATTTCGCAGATTTCATGTTATAACCCCAGATGACAGACTCCAACATGCTGCGGATATAAGAAAATATTCCAAAGGAATTTTTTGACAGAATTTATATTCTATTATGGAGGACAAACATCTTGTGAAGTTACTTCTGTCAAAAAAGAGTAAAGAAATAAAGCAACGATGGAGTAAATATAAAAGTAACTAGGTGAAGGAACCAAAAGGTTTTGATTTTATTGTTTACAAGTGAAAGTTACTACATGTAAATTTTAACAGTAGTGCTTTTACACTGAACTTAAGATGTTGAGATTTCGCTAAAATTTATTCGAAGGAGAGAGGGATATTCGAAGGGGCTTCGACAAATTTTAAAGGTGGGTCAAGCATACCGAAGCAAACCACTTTTGCATGGGAAAATGCAGACGAAAACATATTTGCGTGCTATAGAGGCGTTATTCGACCTAATTGGGTAATCCAGACGTAATTATTCCTGTCAAAGACGGAACGAATGTAGGATGAAGCTACTGTTCAGCTATCCTAAGACAGCAGACATGCATTTAGTCCATAAGACAGCTAACGGAAACGAGTCAGCACGTTTGAACCAAAGGTTGTAGGAAGATGAATCTTTCATAATCAACATTGGTTGTGGTCGAGCACTCATGTGTCTTTAGATCCTTTTCTAATATTATGCACGCAATGTCTAATGAAGCTGTTTTGTAAACTATATCTGCATTCATTTATTTTTTATTCTTTAGGTATCGATAGCTCGCACACATGACGTTTCTGCCTATATAATCCTAAGCAAAAGTGGTGGATTTGTCGTGCTTGATCTACTCTGAAAGTTTGTTGAAAGTCTTTCGAATCACCCTGTACATAACGATCATATGATAGCAAACAAATATATTTTAATAATGTTGAAACTTAAAACTGAACTATCATAATTCAAAATTTACTCACTGTTACCAGACTTGAATTATTATCTACAGATAGGCTAATCATTTAGTTAAGAAAAAGAAAAAGGTCCTCTTGAATTTGAAAGGCATCTTAAAAAGCTTACATCGGTTGTACGCTTTTACATGAACGTTAAATTCTTCTTAGGGATTAAATATTTGTGAAATAAGTTAAGTTGCGTGCCTGGTCCATAAGACAATAAGGCTAGTATTTTGTCGGTTACACTGAGACTCATCCAATTCTGAATCAGTTTTTGGAGCTTTAAAAGGACATATCGTTTTCAAAAAATCGTTTTTCGAAAGTTTTACCACTAACTGAAAATGCAGCATTTCCCAAACAAGAACGCAGAAAGATATACAAATATTTGTCACATACTTTGAAATAAAAGCATGAAAGCATTATTTCCAATTTTCTCAAACTTGAACATGAAAGAATTCCTGAAAAAACCGAAATTAATTTGTCCCGAATTTTCCTATAAAAATTTAAAAGACATTTCGAAAAATATTATTTGTTAGACCTATATATCGTAACATGAAATCTGCACTTGGTTTTGAGCGGCATCCACCTGATGGTATAATTTCAGGGTTGGAGGGTCATCAGTTCGAGACTTGATACCACTGACAACCTTGTGTCGTGTATGGTCTAGTGCACGCAAAATCTGTCATTATGTGTCAAATTTCATCATATTTGTCCAACGTGGAAAATTGATGAATTGGGTGCGGGCCTGCGCCTTACTGTCCATCGTAGGAAGTTTCAAAATTAGACCATTCATAGATGCTATTCAAAAATGAAAAATAACCTAAAGTCTCTGTTAAAACAATCTAGAAATTAGAATTTCGATATCTCAGAAAGTCATATCGCTATCAGCAAGAAGGTAACTCCGTGACTTTTTAGCATTTTTATCATTAGTTGAGAAAACAAATAACGATACAACGAATAATTTTCATTCCTTTTATCTAACCTGCCTTCTGATCATTTTAACATTTAAATACTGAAGTCCGCCCTTTCCAAAGTATTTATAAGAAGAATTTCATGCAGAGAAATAATAATTTCCATTTCTCTCCCTTATCCCTAGATTTTTACCAATGCATCGCTTCCAAAAAATACCAATAATTCTCATAGTTCTTCACAATAAAGTTTGCGAATTCATAAAATTTAAGAAGATCGTATCACCAAACTATTTTCAATTTATTTCAATACCTATTCAAGAAGAACTTCTGTTACATTATCGGAAATATGAAATTAAAAATTTCAGGTTTATGAATTTGTTTATAATTTACTACAAAGTACGAATCTTTTCAAGTGAATTAGTAATAATTATTTTGAGGAATTGTTATTGAAGCACGACTGGTTTTTATTGTTCCTGATTCCACACAGGAAATGCAGTGCTAATCAAACACAACGAACACATCTAATCATAGCAAGGAGGAAAGACGACAGTGTTTGTTTGCACTTATATGAATTGAGAAAACAATAAAATTAGGAAACTTTTATCCTGATTAATATATCTCAGAGGTATACATCTCTAGGGCAAGGTCAATTATTCCACATTTCATGCTGTGCAAGAAAAAACCCAGAAAAATGACTACATTTCCACCATAAAATGACTTAGAAGTATTACTCAGAGCAATAATTCTATCTTATTGACTAGTTAAAGGTATTTGATGCAGCCATCAAATGTCTGAGTTCTTAATTAAGAATAGTATTTTTAGAGCTCTTATTCCTTACACTTCACACTTTCTAACCATGATCCTTAAATCTAAAATAAAACCAATACTCGATTATATTTATAACCATTTCCTGTTTTCTTTGTTGCCGACTATGCATACCGACATTGGATAATTCAGTATAAATTCTATGAGTTTAATAGTTTCTGTACCAGCCTAACAGCCAATGGAGTCAAAACATCAAATTTTATGTTTGTATATATTTCTATATTATTCAGCTAGTTTATATTTAACCACGTAATTTCTTCTCATTTTCTTTATAAGTCGCGGTGGCCTTGAAAATCCTTCATAATCTTGTACGGCTAATAACATTAGCGAGAGTTCACAAAAGAAATCACAAGTTTGATTATCTAACATCATGTTTTCTGTCTTACAATATGGAGTCGATGAAATGCAAGAGTTGTCTGCTATTGTTAAATTAGTAGATGAAACATTATAAATATTTTATTCCATCCGTTTCGGCAACTAATCAGTATTGTTTTAAAAATAATCCCACGAAAAGTTACTTGACTAAAATAGAGACAACTTTTGTCACTAGTTCATCAAGTGGAAGAGATTATGAATTTATCCATTTGCTTCCGACATTGTCATTGCGTTAGGCACTTCAACTGCATCATCATGACAACAACATTAGCAACGATCAAAATATTAGATAGAGAATAAGTGACTAAATTTTTGAGAGCTGTACCTCGGTTTTTGTGTAACATTTGACAAATCGACTAACTGAATACTATGTAAAACAAATTCTATGATAACAAAAGTTTAACAACGCACTCTTCACTTATTAGATTTTTTATCACTTTAATGGTAATAAAACTCATATTCGCCCGTTTCATTCATAAATGATATTTTATAATCAAAAACAGGTTTAACTTTCTTATTATATCTTATTTAAATAGTTATAATTAAAATTAATATCATCATCATATTCTATAAGCACTTTTCTCGTATTACTAAAACCAACAGTCATCAGCATTAAGTAAACATATCTTAGTCAGTTTTTTCAACCAAAATTGTGTTTTCTGTTAAGTTTTATCAAACATATAATGGTACAAGAAAATCCATTGCAGTATGATGTATGATACTTTTAAACACATTAAAGTAGAGTAATTTCCAATTATATTGCAGATACCCTGAATTATATCTTTAATTATCTTTAAAAATTCCCCCGTGTTTGAATTATTGAAAAACATCTGTGTTGAAAAATATCCGTATCCTTCAAGATTAAGCGTAAAAATACTAAATAGTAGGTATAAAACATAATCAAAATCGAAAGAAAACAATAGCACACAATTATATTTGACTACTTACAATTAAAAATAGCTTCAATAAAAAAAACATGTTATATCAAATTTCAAGGTTTTTTAATTATGTACGTATTAATATTTTCACGAAATCTCCTCGTAAATATTTAAAAATCTGTGACAATATCCCTCTGAAAAGTTATGACAAATCTCATCCTTCTTTCTACAAAAGTCATAACAGATGGCCATTCTACCATTTGTAGTTATTTTTTTGACCTGTAGGTGCCTATCCATTGCAATGCTTCCTAAAACTTATCCATTAATTTCTGAAATCATTTGATAAAAGGCCAGATAGGCAAAATGGAATAATAAGGCTCGGCCGAAACTCAAGTATCGTACACATTTGTCATAAAAGCAGGTTTGTCCACTTTGGGGGCAGTTTACTGGTGGGGAGAAAGAAGACTACGGTTTTTTCGATTTTAAGATGAATAACTGGGCCGATAAATCTGATAAAAATAAATTTTCTTACATTTTATTATAAATGAACCTTATTCTGAAATTTTGGTTAAGTTTTTAAGTTGAGAGTAAGACATTTTGAGCAAGTTCTCAAATTTTCATTAATTTTTTTCAAGATAAAAAAAGTTTCGGACAATCTTAACTGAATGGACATTAATAATTTAAAACAAAATTATTTAGGTGAATCTCTTTCCCCAAGACAATGCCAGCCAGTTAAAAGAAAATATGAGGTAAGTGGCAATTTTAATTATCTTTTGTTTAAATGTGCTGTCTGAGTTCACATTATTTCCAACACCAATTCTGTTTTATCAAGTTAAATTTATTCAAAAACTCAGAGAACTTAAACTCATTCGAGCAAAATATTAATGAAACATGAGTTGTCAAAATCTCATTCTCCAGATCTGAAATAGCATAATTTTTTGATATTGCTGAATACATAAATCATTGGAAAAAAATTTAATCAAATCAATGCTGTTTTCAAATTTATTTATAGCGAGAAGCTTATTATAGTTAGTGTTAAAAATCAAACTGTTCACTTAAAATTTTTGTAATGCAAACATCTATACATTTTTACATTAATTAATTCTGAAATGTTTAAACATCGGCGTATAAAAATTTAGTTTCCTCCCCTTAATAAGTTATATAGACTGAGAAATATAGCAACATTATAAAAATTATATTCTATTTAAACATTTTTCAAAAGAATTTCTAAGAATTATCGAGGAAAAATAAATATCGTCCAATAAAATGGAAAAAAGTTACTGCTACAAACATTACAGTTACTGCTATAAATAGTAAGACTCTCTGTAGCACTTTGACGTCCAAAATTACTGTAGAGCACAATGCACTGAAAGAAGTGGAATTCTACTAAGTTTATAAAATCATTTTGCTTATATTTCTTAAAAAATAATTTCAAAACAAATAATGAAAATCAATTGAGGTTGCAGAAACAATCTTGTGAAACTTCTACGAATCTAAAAAAATAAAATAATAATAAAAATTCACCATTTAAAATTTTTCCTAAAAAAGAGTTTTAGGAAGTTTTAAAAAGTTATTTCTTGTTAAAAATCTAAAATATGCTTATGTAACTACCCTAAAAAACTACCGTATGATAAAAATTATATATTAGTAAGAAAGCTAAAATCTCAAAATTATCTCATTATGTGTGAGTGTCTTTGTACTATTCTTATTTGTTTGATGTTTAGCACTTTTTTATTTCAGAAAATGATTCCTCCAGTTGTTCTACGAAATATTAAATCTTTTGAAGATTTTTAACATTCAATTATCTTTTTTTTTCATTTTGACGTCTAACCATTTGATTTTTAACTATAAAACGAAAATTTGACAAAGTAATTAAAAAGCAATTTATCAGTTTTCTTTATATAAAGATACATTAGTGGAAGAAAGAACGGTCATATTTTACAGTAATCTAAATTCAGACGTCCTTCTAAATATGGTAATATGTTTTTATCTTTGGTATTTAAGACTGGAATATTATGAAAAATTTTTTCTGGGGATTTCGATGAGTATAAATGCAGTGAAAGAAAAAATGTGGTTGTCATAGAAATTCCAAAACATTATATGGAGATAACCCCTTATACAGCTTGCATTCACATTCGTAAGCAGAAGACACTTTTGCTCAACAAATAATTTAATTGAAAGTTTATAAACTGAGTAAGTAAGATCTTCTGATACTTTAACTGCGGAGCACCCGTTGCAGGAATAGGGCTTAGCTTGCTATTTCCAGCACGTAAATCGAAATTTGACATTATCGACACCTCGTCTAACAACACTGCAACAAGTTAGTCCCCGGGGCAAATACTTTTCCCTCGTATGTTCTTTTTGTTTACAGTATGTTGCACTGTTTATTGCCTCTCTATTGGGCTGGACAATTCTGAACAGTTAGCCAGCCTTTCTATTCATTTAAACAAATGCAAGACAATGACAACTAAATGTAATGACAGTAATTGTGATTTAACTTTTTTTAACACGTTTCCAAAAATTGACAAAGTTCTTATTGCAATAATAAAAAAAAAGGTTTTATTCCTTAAAAACATCGTGTATCGTAAATGAAAGATGAGGAAAAAAGACTTGGAAAAATTTCACGATCAACATGTAAAAAACAAAAAGTATTCTGTTTCTTTTTCTTATGTAAACATGATAATATAAATAATTTTGCCTAGTTTTAAATTAGTAGTAAATTTATGAAAAGCTTACAATCAAAAGGAAGCTGAGAGACAAAATTTATAGATTTTCATAGTTTGATTATGATGAAGATCATAAAATCTGTTCCTGCGAAAGAACTCTTTCGCAGGAACAGACAACGCATATTCGTTTGTAGTATCACAATACTTTGTTTTTTAAATAACTGAAAACAAGAGCCTTTAATTTAAATATAAAATAGTTTTTGTCATCACTAGAATCGTTTTTTAAAATTGATTCTCTTTTTTTTCGGGGGGCGGGCAGAAGGCAGCTTTCTAACTTATTATATATGCACATAATTGTTGTGTTTTGATTAAAAAACTTATTCTGTAAAATATAAATGGTTGCTTAATTTTCGGAATTTAATTAATTGAATTGCGGAATTTAATTAATTTTCTTAATTGAATTTTATATTAATTTCAGTTAATATAAATGTGAAATTATTCTTAATTTCAAATTTTTGGTAGCAAAACTGAACTTAAAATTTTAATATATTAATTTTAATGTAATGATACTCAACTTTTTAGCAGTGAGGACAAAACTTTCTAAACCTGTTTCTCGATTTCTCTCTTTGAGAAAATTTTGTAATTTTAAATAATTCATGTCAAAACAATTTTTGACGTTTTCCATTTTTAAGTGTGTGTGTGTTTAGGGAGGGGACTTTCTTTTTGGCATTTTATGTCTCCATAAGTAGGCATGCCCCAGAGGGTGAGAATCATTGCCTTAATGTAATAATATGAATTATATAAAAAGTAATACAATTAAAATCACTGAAAAAGCTTGAAGCATCAGGTTTGAAAAGTTTTTCGAAATCAAGGAAAGTAGCTCAGATTTTAAAATGACTGTCATAAGTACCATGAATATTCAGCTGGGATCTTACTGGATGATCATTCAACTTGCTTTTACTGCCACTCGCAAGATTTTAAAAACAAAATTAGTTCTTCAAATGTCAAAAATCACAAATTTACGAGGAAAGGCAGCATAATTTATTCAGCCGAATCAAAATATCATCCTCCTAAGCCACTTGTAATGATTCGTCAGCGGAAAGAATGATCACGAAACAAACAAACAAACAGTTTCGTGCTGACCGAGTACTTCTTAAAATCCAGACAGGTGATCCGACTGTCACATTCAGCTGCTTTTGTCAAAATCTGCTCACTCCACTCCTGAATCAAGAATAGACAGATAATTTCCCTTTTTTTTTGCTGTATTTTTCCTCCTAAGCAAGATATTTCTTCTGTCTATCTGTGATTAATTGGTATGCCGAGACCGAACGCTATAATCATAAGTTGATGAATAAAACATGGAGCTTATTCTTGGCATTGACCTCACTTTGGCTAACGGCGATCCTCTCTGGATCTGGAAAGGTCACCTCTGTTTTCACTAAGCCCCTGTGAGCGAATTTAGCTGCTTTTTTGTTTTGTTTTTGCTATTTATTTGCCGAAAAAGAGTTCCACCATACTAATCATGTTCGGATGCTCATTAATGAAATCATTTTCTCTTTTTTATGGAAAGTGCTAACATGTGTTTGCTACCTTTGATATATCAGAAAAATCTCGATTTCTAAGTCAAAATATGACTATATCTAAAAAATAATTGGCTATTCTATTAAGTGGTCTAAGCTAGAAAAATATGTAAACAATACCGTTGCTTTTGAATTTTGGTGCAGTTGATATTCTTTATCACTCTTTCTATTAGTATCTGTTCCGTTGAAAATTACAATACTATCTCAGATAGTAGGCCTCATATTTACAAAGAGTGAAAATATTAAGGAACTACCTACACAAAGGAATCCGTATTGATTTGGAAAAGAAAATTATTGACAGTTATTCAAAATTTCTTGCAATAATAAATTTAAAAAAATTATATTTACATCCTAATTGTTTAATTTTAAATAAATTGGAGTATTTCAAAAATCAATAATTTTAACATTCAGAAAAGATTTTAATATTATAACGCATATTAATATTTTAATTATGTTAGTTCATAATGTAGAATACATATTATTTTGTTATTTAATTTAATAATATTATATATTAATTCATAATTAATTTTTTAAATAAATTTTAATAATATACTCGAATTCATAACTAAGAAAATTTCTTAGTTATGAACATTTAGAATAAAAAAGGTCAGAAAATTTCCTGTAGCTAAGTTCACCGTATCGCAATTCAGGAAACTTAATCTACGATTTTATGGAAAATAGGCCGAAAACTGTTTTCAAATACAGATTGATATTTTTTCACATACGGTCTTTAAAACTCAAAAGTTTTGTACTCTCCTACACCCTACTCTTTAGATACTATTTTTATTTTTACGAATTACAAAAAAGTATGATTAAATATTAAAAAAATTAAAAATTCATTCAATTGCACAAATAAAATACATGTTACATAAAATAAGATTCATTCCATCTTAATAAACAAATCGTGGCCTTTTAATCGTTGTTATGGTTAAAAAAATTCGCAACCCATAAAAACGCAAGGATTTTTTAAGCAGGTTGTGCCAAAATACCTATATGACGTTAAAAATTCGACATCATTCTATAAATCTTTTATATTGAAGATGAACGTCGGCATACACGTGTAGCACGTTATTGGAGGGCAGACAAAATTTTCTCCAAAGCGTTTGATATTGAAGAAATGCAACTGTTAATCAAAATTATGAAATCTGTTTCATTTCAAAACAGAATATTATCTTGGAATGCTTAAATGTAACACTCTCAACTTGCACTATTCTTTATCATAACTGGATTACTGCATGTTTGCTAATTGCATGCAAGTGGAATAATTTGCCTACTTAATGTAACTGATTTTCTCTTAGACTCTAACACTATCATTATTTTATGCAGCAAATTATGCTTATTCTAATTGTAATCAAAAATTATCCAGATAAATAAAGATTAAATGAATGTAATAAAAATTACATACATTGAAAATTTCTTAACAGCTTCCTAGACATCATGTCTAGTGAAATATATTATCGATAAGAAGTAATAAAACAGATTCCTGAATCTAAACTTTTCTTGAATTATGAATAATGCTACTTATGTATATCTCTCGTTAAAAAAAAAGTCATCGGACTTTAAAAATCTGTTTTATTACCTATTAACGAGTAGTTTATTGAATTTTTCTTGTTTCATTCATAATGATGCAGAATGTATCACAGGTTAACATAAAAAATACACCAAAAAACCTGACCACTGTACCTTTAGATCAACGCCCACTTTTTACGCGCCAGCTAGCCATAAAGAAAGTACTGAGACACTGAGAAACATGTTTTGGGAATCATAAATTCTCTTTAAAAACTCTGATGATCACGGATTAAAAATTGTTGTCAATTAGCAATACCCCTTTTACTATAAAGCTTCATGTACCCAATTTTCGTCTAACACAGATTATTAATCGACAAATCATTAATTGCTGTGAATTGAAATCAGCATATTTAATCAATGAATGTATATGTCTAAAAATGGAAATTTTTATTATAATAAAGGAATATGTTTAATATTTAATGCAATATATTGGTGTACCGTGCTGCTATTAATGTAGCAACGTAAGAAATAAAAACTATTTATAATAAATACACAAATATAACAATAGATAAAACTGCTTAGGGACATAAATTAAAATATAGAGTGGGCTGAATTTTTCTAAAATAAAAGTAGTAACTGTGTACTACAAACAAAACAAAACAAAAGCCCCTAAATTTTGAGAATTACATAATCAGCTACAAGTACTTTTTGAAGACTTAAAATGATAAAGGATTAATTGTTATATTCAAAACAATAGCTACCATCTATTAAAATTTATTTAATTCTACTAACCAGAAAAGTTCATTAACCTATCTCATTTCTCCTTTATCACAAAAATGCACAATATCGAATAAATTTCCAGTCATTATTTTTTTACGAATATAGAAAATAAATATTATTTAAGATTATTTTATGAAAACTTTCAAACTGATTGAGTAAAACTATAATTAAGTAATGATTAAGAAAAATTACAAGCATAAATTTCTAAATGAAAAATTTTGTTTCTAAAAATGATAATTTAAAAAATATATATAGTTTTTTTATACTCAAAAAGTTAAAAAGCAAATATTTTTTAAAAATATTGCTTTATTTAATAGTTTACCTAGTACCTTAAATAGATTTCTTTTTGTCATTTTTACAAATATGTTCTTTTTGATGACCGTTTTTGGCTATTACCAACATTGTAACTGCTGTACCTAATGCCACCTTCAAACTTTCACTTACTAATTTCGATAAGTAATATTTACGCTTTAGATTATAAATTATAAAATTAGCAAAGATAGCAATATTTAGAACAATAATAAGTTATTAGAGTATTTATTTTCTTTTTTTTCTGAAAAACAATTTTAAAAATTTTGCAAATTTTTCTTCTAAATAGTAAAGATTTCATTAAAATGCGATTAGAAGTCTCCTGCAATATCACCTCGAAGTGGATTTATTTTAATACGTTAGTTGCGAATTTTGCTCTTGAAATATAGATAAATTGTTATAACAAAACTAGAATCTGATCCAACGATTCCAACGTATAAAATAATTGTAACATTTTTTTATTGTTCATGAAACCACAAATGCAAAATCACAATTGTATTTGAAGATTCAATGGTAAATTTCAATAAATCGGCAAATATATTTTTCAGCATTTTTAAATCTTTATGTGGAAGAAACAATATTAGAAAATTTAAATGTTTATCTAAAAGAAGATATGAAAAGTTTATAAAAACTTTCCAATTTAAATATTTTCTTTATTAACCGCATTAAGTATTTATTTTCATCCCTCTCGATATTATCATGCTATGAAATTAATTATTAATAAATGCAACACAAGTTTTTATTATATGTTAATGAATAATAATTATATTTAGAAACAAAAGTTGCTTATTATCTCATGGGACGACTTTTTACCATTAATTTGTTACCATGTTAACTCTAGAAAATAATTTTCATACACATTTGAAAACAATTATTGACTCAATAGCAGAACTAAATGACCACAGACTAAGAGATAAGATAGTAATTTTTCTAAATTTTTTTTTGTTGTTTATCTCGGAAAATGATGATTGGCACTGATCACTTGGATTTTTCAGGAAATCCCAATAAGTGAGAAAAGTGTTCCGATTGTACGATAGATGGCGCCACTACTCAGAATTATTTTTGGTGAATGGAGAGCCTTTCCGAAAGAAAGACAAATTCATCAAGCTTGAGGATTATTGAAGTTTTTCGATATTTTCCTTCCCTGCCATGAATCAATCAATTCAAAGCAGAATTTCTACTCTCAATTTTTCCAGATAAATTAGAGACAAAGCATCTTTTAGCGAGCATACGTCTCAAAGTTTATACTTCTACTCTACTCAAGAAAGACAATCTAGGGAAAGGTAAACATCTCTCGGAATCTATGAAGAGTCTCACTCTGAATAACAAGTTAATTATTCTTTACATTAATTTATTTTGCTTTTCCATCAGAAATATTATAATATTCCAAAGTAGAAGATTATTTATTAATTGTAAAATGGTTTTTTAACTTGCATCTCCCACATCATTACAAAATTGAGTTGTTAACCCGAAACAAAATACAAGATTTCTTTTCAGAATATCATTTTATCCGCAGCTTTTTAAATATGTGATGCCTAAATCAAATAAAAAGTGTACCTGAAAGCACAAATTTAGTCATTAAATATGTGGTTCAAATTTGTTTGGAGTGAAAAATCTGATAATGCCTAGAAAATATAGACACGCAAATAGAAAGATTTCATAAATTGAATTGTGATATAAAATAATCTGCTATTCCACTTGTGAAATGTCAATTGAATCTATAAATCAACAATAATTAAAAGAAATCCTTTACTTTTTGTAAGTTACTTACGGAGGAATTTTTTTTTCCTACTATGTATAATTTTATTATTATATGCATGGATTTACTGAAATTCTTTTATTATTTTATCGTTAGCAATCAATTAATAACAATAAACATATTCCGATAAGTTACAATAATATCTCTTTTTGTTAATATTTAGAAAAACATGACTTCATGTATTTTTTAAGTACAGATTGGAACCTTTTGAACTTAGATTTAAAAATTCTGTAATTCTTCTAATAAAAAACACAAATAACTGAATAATTTCGTTTGTGCATAAATAGGTCTATTCTTCAAGATTAGTAAGAAAAAATAGTGATTTTTGCGTTTAAAAAAAGGCTATCTTTATAAATATTATTCAATAAAAATTATGTAAGAAGTTTTCAATAGCAAAAATAAAAACAAAACTATCGGTCATCCGTCAGTGATGATGAATTTAAGAGTTTTAATCAATTAAGTCCTTCTTAAGACTTAACCGCTTAACTTAAGAGCACGAGAATACTCATTCATCGAATTATCGCATTTTTAGTCTTAAAACTAAAATTTAATCATTAATTAGCTTTATAATTTTACACAAAAATTGCGTAGAATCTATAAGCATCTCTAGTTTTATATGCCTTCTGAGATGAATGAAAACGACAGCCCCTTTCCAAACAGAAGGGAGCATCTTCTTAGATAGCAAGGAAAATTATTCAATTAAGTGGTTAATAAATATCTCTTGGAAAAGTAAGCAAAATATTTTAATATAAATAGTGATCAATCTTGCATCATAAATGTTAACAAAGATTAATTTTTATTTAAAAATGAAACCAACAATTTTTTTTCTATTATAAATAACATTGATGATGATAATCAATCATCTCGGATTATTAAAGTATATAACATACGAAAAGTTGTTAAAAATTAAAAAGCATAAAGTGTATAACATATATGAAGTTGATAATATGCTAACAAAAATATTTTTCTCACTTTAATTAAATTTCATTTAATTCATAAAATTTCATCGCATGGATTTCATTTAATATTTTACTGGAGTTTTTCTTCTACTGACTTCTTAAGGCTAATGTTTTCTGAATGGATTTGTTCAAGGCTCTTAAAAAGTACTTGAAGATAATTTTAGATTAGGTAATATTGGCAGGGGAGTGAGATGCAAGGTAAATTCGTGAATTCATTCGTATTTGTTTCTACTTGCAATCAAAGAGAAAAATGATGCCATAAATCAGGTAAAGAGAACTGGCATTGGCATTCTAACAAGTTTCATGACATTCTTTTTAGTTTTGATAATTATCCTTAGTATTAAAATTAATAAATATATGAAATTATCGCTCCACTTTTTCTTAAAGGCGAGAATTTTGCCTTTAATACTCACTTAAATGTTTTGTTTAAATCCTTCTTTAATTCCGATTGGGAGTTATTCCAATAAATTGAACTTAGAAAACAGATTATTTGTTCTAATAATTGAAGCCTAACATCTAATAATTGAAACTAACTGTAAATGTGAAAAAAAAAAGTTTTTTCCTTTACATTCGGAAAATTAACATGAGAACAACATTACGTCTCTGTTAGATTAATGCAAATGTTTTTTTTTAATTGACAACATCTAATTGTCGCAACAGAGAAAATAATAATGAACTTATACAAAAACGGACTTTGATAATTCTGCCTATCCATAACTTTCCTCTTTGTTAAAAATCGAAAATCTATACAATAAGAAAATTTTTATCACTTTTTAGTTTATGACTATCAACATAAATGAAAATGGAATAGTGAAACTTTGAGAAAATTTAACTATCACAGTATTTATAAATTATTGAATGAGTTACACTAAGCTAATTAAATGCATAAAGAATAAATATTATGAAATGGATTAATAATAATTTAGCGAACAGACTGTTAATGAGAAATATAAAAAAATCAAATAATATATTTTTCAGGAGAGAGAGAGAAAAAAAAACAGTTTACTTCTCATTTACAACAACCTTCATAGCAGATTAGTATTTGTTTCATCTCAACTGGATGATCACCCACTATCCCACAATTTTATAAAAATCTAAATTATATTTAATAAGTAGTGATATTTCACAAACCAGAAAAAATATCTGAGATTCGATATCATTTGAATTCTATAAAACAATTTATGTGTATCGCTTTTATTAAAAATGCGAATCCGATATGAAAAAAGGCAAAAGTTGTTTCAGATATAAAATTTTTACAGTACCCATCAACAAGCTGCTTATTGTTTTGAACAATATGAATAAATAAATAATTCATAATAAATATGAATAAATAGAATAAAGTAAATTATAATATGATATGTATGTGATATATACATTTCCAATCAAATTCTGTAAAACATGTTTCTTTTCAGCTCGAAATAGTGAATCATTTGATTAAAATAAAAACACAAGCTTTTTAATACAAATATGTTTCGATAAATAAATATGCTTCTAGTTAAGTTATTTGATTTTTTCAGTTAACGCAACGTTTTTCTTATCCAATTTAATTATTATTATGAATCAACATTTGATTGTATAAACTACAGCGCTACACCACTTTAATATGAAGTCGCACTTGCGTCTAAGTGACAACAACTCTGCGAATCTTATAGAGTGGACAACACCATTCTAGTATACCTAAAGTGACAAGCGAATCTCTGCTTTTCCGCGTGGCCCAAACACGACAAACCGAGCCCAACCATCACGCTTTGCACAATCCGTTAAATCTCTGTCACGGAGAGTGACTCCTTTGTTCTGCGAATCGCCGCAGCTCAGCGTGAGATAATGGATAGCGTGAAGATTATTTCGTCCAGCACGCGCGGCTTGACAATCACCAGATAAGAATTCGCATCTACATCGCTGCAACATACCAGCCAACTTACACGGCTTTCTTTCTTCGGCTTCTAGGATCCCAATAGCTTTATGGTTCAAACAACGTTATTCATGTTTCAATAGTTGCAGTATTTGGAATTTTTTTAAAAAAGTTGTCGATGTTTTATGTAACTGGTAATACAGGGTGGTCTCATTAACATTTTGATGCGACTGAACGACTTAATTTAAAACACCCCATACAGTTTTAGGAAATAACTGGTAACTTTTATATTACATATATATATAGAGAGAGAGCGAGAGAGAGAGACAATTCTGAAGTACCTACTGTGGAAGGTTACGCTCCAAACAAGATTGATTTCGAGCTTTCAATATAAATGGAGAAAGTTAACCAATGTGCAACAAGAAAAAAGCTTCTTATGGCAGTAATTGGAATTATATGAGTTAAGTTTCTAAATTAGATGCTGATCTAATTCGAAATAATTACATAATTCAAACCAAGCAATCACATGATCTTAATATTAAACAGATGACATCCAACCTCTTTTAACCCTTTAGGGTCGGACTACTTTTAATCGCTATTTAGACGCAATGCTTGCTGACATATCAAACCCTTTTGCAAAGAAGCGAATTGCTATTTATATGCAACACTATAAGAGTAAAATATAATTCAACGGTTTAGTTGTATAAAGTAATTCAATCAATCTATAACTCAGCTTGCCAGATTGTATGAAATAATTGAGCCGCGTTTTCTGCATTATCTGACGTTAGAAGGTTAAATTCCACATGGAATCTGATTTAGATTGTAATATATTTGAAACACAATACTCCAGAAATTCTTATAAACCGACTTAAAACTAACCATTATTTCCTTACCTATTCATATATTCATCAACATAGGGCGAGAAATCGCCAAACATTTAAGTAGATTTTTGTGATAAAGACTATCAATTTCTGGTAACCTAAATTTCTATTCGTGCCCATTTTCCATCAGTTGAGAAATATTAAGTTTTCTTGCAAGAAATGATCGATTGAAATTGCCGTAGCATTTGCAGTTACATAGTGATCCGAAAAATTTCCTACACTTTAAAAGTTTACCGTTTTACAGAAGTTTTAATGTGTCATTTTTTTCCCTCCCTTCCGAAGCGGTAATGCTTAAAATTTGAGAGCCTGAGTAAGGAAACATGTGTTGCATAGGCTAATGGGACTTTCACTCTTTGAAAGAGTTGCTTTTATGCAAGAAGAAAACAGAGACACATAGGACAGTGTAGCAGATGTGGGTTTCCTTTTTGAAGCGGTGGAGCTAAAAGCTGCAGTTTAAAGAGAAAACAAATTCACTTACCCATCCTCCTACAAACCGTCCCTCATAAAATATGAAGAAACTTTACCACACATATGCTTAATTTCATTGTTGCTTTTTTTACTTGCCAATGGTTGAAGTATTAAAATCGCTTTCCGTCTAACAAATTGCATCACATTACAAAACCTGGCAAATGTATGGCACTAGTAACGAAAGAGATCTAAAAGAACTGTTTTATGTTGCATAGTAGTATTAATTGCAAACTTCAATTAATTCCTTGAACCCTGGAACTAAGCTGTAATTTAATATGTGGAAAGTTTTTCAATAAAGATGTCACTTAAGCATCTTTTAAAAATATTGTAATAAATGCAAAATTGTGTCCTTTTATACGCTTTTTTCGTTCTTGAAGTTGTTTATGTTATGTATTGCTGCATGTATGTATTAAAATTATTTAATATATTATCATTGGCCGATGTAATGCGGCATTCGCCTATATGATAAATACGAGACCCTTGAGAGACATGAAGGCGCTTGAGCTTGAAGGTGTCTTTTAAAAAAATGAATATTTAGAAAGTGTCTCAATTTTTTTTCTGAAGTATCTCATTGTCGGCAAACGTTAATAGAAAACCCATCTCTACCCAGTCCTTTTTGATGACTTCGCAAAGTATGTTTTCAGTAACTACCATTGTTATCTTAAGGTCATTTATGACAGCTTAATATTAATGTAGTACAATAAATTTGAGTTGAAGTTTCGATCAAATAATGATAAAGGAGTGCGAAGATAATCTCAGTAATTCCACACATAATTATAGAATACTGCTTTAAATTTAAATAAAACCCCGATCGATAATGAGAAAATGGGCTAATATGTAATCATGATAAAATATTTATTGCGCATATAAAAAAAAGCAAAAATTCCGCTTAAACCAGATTTATCATTGCTTCATTTAAGTGCCTCAGGAAGACAGACAAACAAATATTCTACAGAACAGAAGAAATAAAATTATCAGTCAGCTTTCTTTTTACAATTGCGATTAAGTAGCCGAACAAAGACGGTCCCAACAATTTTTTGCTCTTTTCTATTTAGTCATTAAATTTGGTTTACAATTAACCTCGCAACCTCCGTAGTTTGAAAAGTTAGAAAGCAAAGCTGTTTGTTTTTCAGAAAATATCATTGGATATTCAGAGCACGCGCCGCCGGAAAAAATCAGCCATCAGGCTTTTCACCGGGCAAATGAGTGGTTGTAGTTGAACTGTCGTGAGAAAAAGATGGAATTTCTTTCTTATTTTTCTCCGCGAGTTGCCAGGACATCAAATTAAAATTATGCCGTGTAGACCATGTTCCACTTAGCTGTCTGAAATATTGAAATACATATTTTAGGGGGCGATTTATTAATCTTCAGCGAGTCATAATTGAAAAGGAATAAACTCCAAATGGAGCAAAAATCTTTTAAGTTTGCAGATGCTGTTTAAATTTTTAACTGAAGAAATGTATTTTTTAAAACTTCCCTTTCATGTTGCCCTTTTTCTTATTTCTATAGAATTACAAGCATTTAATGATATATTCCATCCTTTAAAATAAATGACAGCGTTGTAACGTTCTAATTTATCATAATTTCAGACAGTTTTTATCAAAGGATCCTGTATTATCTTGAACTAATTTTTCTGATTTAAAAAATGATTTCATTTTCTTTAAGTTTCCCATCTTACACTACAATTTATCATAACTGATCTACATGTTACCATAATTCAAAATTCTTATTTTAATAGCATAGACAGAATTTAAAAAAAGAATTGGACAGATTTGTTTCTAAATTCAAATCTGCAATTTTCTTCATTACATTTTTTTCTCTTCATAATATTTGCACAGCTCACAGAATGCCAGTTTGAACTAAAATAATAAGGTTCGACTGAACTCTGCTTTCTATCGGATTGCTTTGCGTTTTTAAGATTAAATTACCAATAAAGGCAATATAAGTGGTATCAGACTCTTTATTGACCATTCTTAGTAGACTCGCATATGTATTTACTTTTATAATACTGAAACGTCGCATTCACTATTTGCTTAACCTCTTCTAAAAAATTATAATCATGTACACTATAAGCTCATATCTTTCTCATTAAAAATCAGCTCTTGAGGAAAACTTATTTTATATCATCTCGGAAATCGGATGTCTATCTAATCACAGTGTGAAACAAGGGGAGGGGGGATGACGAATGAAGGTACAATCGTCAATTTCTATTTGCACATTTATGAGTAAGGATGGGTAAAGTGTTTGATAATTGTAATATCTGCAATTCTGTACAATAATGTTTAAATAAGCTCCAGCCGGAGGTACCTATTTATGTAGCATTTTATATTCCTATCACGATACCTGTCTCGTCTTAAAGATTGTTTTGAAATTCTGATCAGGGTTTGATGAGCAATTATTTTAAATACTGACAAGTTATTTCGATTTATATCCTCGCTGTATTACTGAATCGACACCACTATCCGTAGCGATATTCACCGTAGTTATTCTTTAATTAGAAGGTTGTAAAACACACGGGCAATGTTTGGAATGAACACGCAAAGACATAGAAATTAGTATCTTCCGAATAGTAATGAGAAAGAAGAATGGGTTTCACTTTGAAATTAAGGTGTATCTATTCTAATTCAGTAGCTTAATGCGATTACTCTGTGCATGAAAAGTAAAGTAGAACTATAGACCTCACAGAAGATAGTCTCATTGTTCTTGCATAAGAAATTTCTTAAATTTAGACCCTTCTGACAAATGAAATTATTGGGAATTCAATCATAAACCATAAACTGGAGTTTAAGAAATTGATTCTCAGATCTAATTAAAAATATGACGCATATGCAATTAGTTTAACTCTAATTAAACTGATATGAAATAAAAAGCTAGTTTTGCTTTATTTCAAATCATGTGAAATAAAATAAAAGCTTTTATTACTTTATATAAACTCATATGAAATATATAAAAAAAATGGTTTTACTTTATTTGAATCAGAACTTGAATAATTAACTTGCATTTTGATTCAAACCCATATTATTTTATATAAGGAAATTGATGTTTTGAGTGCTAATAAGCATTAGAGAACCGAATCGAAAGAACAATTGAAGGTTTACTAAAATTCATTATTCCAGAAATTTCACGCTAATGCCCATATTTCATCTTATTTTGTTATACACCATATCTGCAGATTTTCTTATTTTGGGGCACTTTTATAAGACAAAAGAATTTTCGTAATGCCAGTTATTTTCAGCCAATGATTTCAAATGCATCTAAGTGCAGATTTAGGTAAATTATAAATTATTGCTTCATAAAAATTATCAGAAAAATTACAGTTGATATTAACTAAGCATTTTGTGTGCAACAAATTGAAATAAATTTCGACGAAACTCAGATTTTGAACGATATATTTGCTATATTTGGAAATAATTAAAATTTTATTTGGAAGATGAAATTTATTGTTTATATATGTAATAATCTCACTTAATTTTGTTTTAAATTCTAATATTATATATTTTAAAGTCTTAATGTATTCCAAAATCACTTTTCTTAAACTCCAGTTTCGTTTTATTTCCCGCGCTGGAGGTATATTAAATCTCTCGTTTTGGCATATTTAGCACTAAAAGAATATTTTAATCGTTTGCACGTGCCCACAGAACATCATGACGGCGTCTTCTTGGCGACAGACTTTTCCCTAAACATTTGCATAATTTACTAAAAATAGCTAATATTCCCTTCAATTTGATCACGTGTCTATATGTTATTCCCTTATCTGAGAGAATGTAGGGATTTTCTGTTCGCTTTTTACTTGAAAACTTCAACTAAGATGCACGTATGTCCGCCAATCTTCAAAAAATGACTTAAATATTTGGATAATAAAGAAAATCAGAATATAACTCGACTTTTTACTGACTACAACCACGAAAACATTTTAGAAGTCGACAGGATAGTCTACACGGAAAAAATTCTTAAAAATGCTAAAATTAAAAAATGAAAACATTTTAAGGAACTTATTTTATATTTCTTTGGGTTTTTGGCTGAAAACTTCTAGTTTCAGTAAAGTAAGAAAAGTGTGTCAGATTTTAGTTTCTTTTTAAAATCTCCCATTGAAAATGCGTTTATTAAATTTTGAAGATTTATAAAAGCTCGGGATCGCCACTGAAAGTGTACCCAACCAGAGTGTAAACCCCTTTTTGAAAGAACTCGGTTCGCGATCGAAAATAATGTTCCAATATGGAAAAAGAAAAATGGTCATCCTTCTTTTTGAATAACAAAGAAGACTGAAGAAAAGAGCATATAATAATCACTAAAAAAAGAAGAGTTTTGTTTGAAGCAAAACTTTCTCTTCCCAAGATGCCGATGCATGTAGAGATCCAATGCACACATCCTTGGACCCAGAACTTTTCTGTTAAAGATAGCCATAAATCATAAGCACTACTGTATAAGCTGCGGATGCCGAAAACACCATTTATCATTATGGAAGAGGGGTAGAGATCAAAGGAAAGAATGAGAAAAAAATATTCATCGCTCTGTCCTCTACAATTTCTTGTTTATCGCTCCGGAGAAAGATTTTTTTCCTTTCTGCTCAGAAAGCGGAAGTCTGGATAGAGGACAACTTCATTTCGGAAATGTCCGATTTTACATTGTGCTTCCAAGAAAATCGAATAGTAACCATTTTTCTTGTACATTCATTTAGAGAAAATGAAACGTGGGAGATTTTAAAATCATCAGTATAGAAATGAAATCTACAGAAGAATATGGATTACTAAAAGAAGTTACTCCTATTCAAAAAGAAAAACTCTATCGATTTTATATGCATATATTAGGTTTAACGCGAGTACGTTTACTATGTTATTTCCTTTAATTTTGAAAGTTTCACCTTTGCTTTTATATTCCAAGACGAAAAAATTAATTTACAATAACCCCCCCAAAAAAAAGAAAAAGAAAGAAAAAAGAAAACTTTAAACACAATTTTCACGTTCCTGCTGACGAAGGGCAATAAAATTTTAAGAAAAAGTAACTTTTTTGTGGATTTGAACCACGAGTTAAAGTTTACATGCAATTACTTCACATAGACACTGTTTCTTCTCTTGTAACTTCTAATTTTTGCTAACTTGCTTTCAGTTATTTATTTTCCTATACGGTTCGAATCACGATTGATTGCTTTTTCCGATATAAATCGAGTTAAAAAGTTTTAATAAATTGTATGCTTGATCACAGAAATTAAAAACAACAAAATACAGTTCATTAGAGTCGAATAAAAACATTCGAGACCCACCTGTACAAACTTCTAATTTTTAAGCACTCTCTGCTTGACCTTGAGAAATCATAATTTGGGTAAAAACATGCCAAAAATAACCCAGTGCACCATGATTTCTGTAAATAAAAGGATTCTGTTTTCAGTTTTCGTATCGCTAATAAAAATTAATATAAAAATAGCACTGCTAATTAGTTCAAAACATGAGTTCAACTGCATAACTAGCTTTCAAAAATTCGCATAATTTAACTTATAATGTGAGAAATTGTACTTTGTTCTAGGAATGTATTGGAAACATCCTTCCATGCAACATCTCCCTATGAACTTTTTATCATAATTTAAATAATTGATATCTAAATTAAATCAATAGTGTTTTAAGGTAATACAAGATCTTCAGTAAGAAACGTTAAATAGGCTCACTATTCTTAAAAAGCATGTTTACGTATTGCAGTCTAGTCGTTTGGCGACTTTTTTCAAGCATTATTTTGCAAAATTTGGCGACGGGTATCTATTTTGTCGATAGTAACCCTTCGCGGAAATCGGTAACTTGAAGTAAAGGACATCCATCATTGCGGAAGGCTTTTCCACAAGTCTGTGTCGATTTCAGGAGCTATGCACAGACCCTGATGATATAACACAAATGTAAGATTATGCATTTTATTTTGAAAACTTTAAACACTTCCTCAAAACTTTTAACAGCATGAGTTCGAATGTGAGGGCAAATAATTAATAACACAAAGAGAGAAGATTTCCCTCCAATCAATAGTTTGGAGCGAAGTGTTCGAAATTTCTTTGTGTGAATTTGACATTACATATCAAAGAAAATTGTATATACGTACTTCAGAGAAAAAGAATTGAGATCATTTCTCAACCATAATGGTAAAGGAAAGAAACAGAACTTAGCATGACAAAAATTGCAAGAAAATATTTGTAACTAACCTGTTGCTTTATATTTTTAGATAGACCGCAAGTAGAAAAAAATGAAAATAACTAACAGAGAAATGTTCATTTCAGTTTTACCCTAAAAGTAAACTTCTGCACGCTTCTAAGAAATAAAAAGAAGGAATGGCGACTTGAAGTGCTATGTTATATGCTCTTGAGAACTTTCATTTGCTGTTGCATTATCCCTCAAAAGCAATCTAAGATAAACATTTTCCTAAAATTATCTTTTAAAACAGTCGCGATAAATTTCTTTTGTAAGAAATCTTATATCTTCGAGTTCGAAATCGGTTGAAAGTCCTGAATCTTCTAAAACTTGCAATGCTTCTGAATTTCTGCAACTTTGGATTGTAACTGTTTATTTTTATAAGTCTTGTTTAAAATTGGCATTTTTGACCACATTAAAGATGGTAATTTAATCTTATTTATAAGCTCAAATTTACTGCGGTCAAATTTAATTTTATGATAAATGAATTTTCCTGAAAAGCCTGAACGATGATTTTTGGTATTTCAAAAACATATAACGATTGGAAGGAATAAAACTTAATTCATAATGTTTAAGCCATTGTAAATAAGCAACAAAAGCATAAAAAAACCAAAATGTAATAAGAAGCTGTTAAAATTGCCTCACTGAAGTGCCCATTCGAATACATTAATGTTAAACAAGTTTCCATAATTTGTTTCGATTTCATAAACACTTAAGTGTCATATATCAAGCTTTGATTCTCCATGACAGTTGTGAATGTTTCAAATAGAATCTGAAAAGATGTCAAGCAAATTATGATTTTGCTAGTTTATTTACTTCAAACTTTTAAAAACATTCTATGATTATGCCTGATCTTGACCTATCGTGTCCTGTATAGTATACAGGAGGTATGCTTACTCAGTTCTAAATGGGAAACATGCATTAATTATTTGAAAGTTATTTTTCTTTACAAATGCGTCATTGCCGAAAGCTCTCAGTTCACTCATTGCTGCCCCTTGAAGTGAAAAACTGTTTAATTGTATTTATTGAGAAATGAAATGTGAAAATGCCTCTTTTTATCTACATTTTTAAAATACTAACCAAGCAAAAATCACTTATTGATATGAAACCAAAACTGCAATGTGGAAAGTGCCCCTGCACTGCCACATAATCGGAGAGCAGGTTGACATATAAATATAAATTCGTTCCAAGAAATATCTCATTCTCAGTATTTTTTAGGGCAACTAAAATATTTCTTTTGTTTTCAGAGTGATATTGGTGTGACAGCAATCGCCATCTAGCGGCAGGCAAGGTTACGAGTGTATGATGGCAGCATTACAAATGCTGCGGCCGAGAACCTTTGACATCGTATCTCTGAAAAGTCTATCACGCCAACACCCTCGCTTCATACAATCTGCGACCCAGAACCATTTACAAAACCCGAACACGTTTCTCCTTTTCAGAACAGTTTTGTTTTCGCTTTCCTTCCTCTCACTGCTTTTTATTATTTTTCACAGGAAAACAAAATCTCTCACATATTTTTCCCGACCATCCGTTTTGATTCTTTCTTTGCCCAGTAGTTTTTCTCTCTGTTAAGCACATCTGGCATTTTTTTTACGGTATTAAAATCTTTTAATAAATGCTTTCAACTGGGGTATTTTTACTTTTTCTTTTTTTCCCTAAAGCACTCTTTTACACAGTTGACTGAAATAGTTAAGAGCTATAATTTCTTTCAAATTCTTTCTAGCATCAAAAAATATTTGTTGAAACAGACAATTTAAAAGATTATTTAGGCCATTTCAAGACCTTTACAATAAGAAGATTTTCAGTCACTACGGGACTTCTGAGTCAGCCATTTGCAACTCTCTTGTATTTTATTCTCCTACTGCTTTGATTTACAGTGAGGTATAAGCAGCGAAACTGTATTTAATAGAAAGTTGTACATGAATGTAGCAAATAAGGAGGGAAAGGAGAGATCAAATAACAAAATGAAGAAAGGTACACGAAATATGGGAGTTAAGAAAGTGCTCCAGGCCAAAGCAAACGATTTCAGAGCGGTTCAATTATTTAGTATTCTTGTTTTCTTAATGCTAAATTTTCTGTTCCCTTCATCAGATGGAATTTCTTAAATATAGTAAAGTACAAGTGACGCGATAAAAAGTATCTGATGATGACATGATGGATGAAGTACTGAATCAAATTATAGATGAATGCTTCCATAAGGATGAATGCGATATCATCCTAAAATATACTGTCAAAAACACTAATAAACAGCAATAAGGACAACATATTTTTGAAAGCACGCAACAATACTGTTCTACCTTCAATTCTGTTCTATCTACAGTTGCAAATACGTATAGTTATGTTACTGTTTCTTATGTAACCCTTGAAAATATGGATAGTGAATGAGTGAAAAATGCAGCAAACAAGATATCAACTAGTTGTGTTAATTTTTTTAATTGTTTGTTTACTCCCTTTTAAGAACTCTGATTTTAAAGCATTATTATTATTTTCTTGAGTTCTACAAGTCCACTGCTAATAATGTTGGTGATATAAATCTATATGATAACAAGCAAAATTAGCTTGTTGGCTATTAAAATTTTAAAAAGTTGCTTAAAAGATAAGAAAACAATACACATGGGCAATGTGTATTTGAAGTTAATACGAGAAAGTTCATAATTCAGGTTGGCAATATAATGTCAGCGAAGGGTAAAACTTAATACAGACCGAATTACTATGCTTTTTTCAGATTTGCTTCCTTTTGTTAATTTGAATTGTTCATATCGGTTATAAAAAGAAAAAATACTGAAACACAAATTCATGACATATTGTCTGTTTCCCTTTACAGCTACAAAATGGCAGGTGGATCTGCTTGGAGCCGGTATTTAATGGTAGTTTCAGCTGATTTAAGACTCCAGTTCGAGGAGACAATCTTCTTCTTTGCACCTTCAGTCATTAAAGCTTGAAGATAGATGATTTCCATTTATTGCACAAGTTTGTACAGGTATCACTAATCTTAGTAATGTATAAACATGTTCTAATCTTCTTCTTATCCTCTGGTATCGCGTGCCCCACACGAACCTCTCTAGAACCGAATTTGTTATGCACTGTGCCACAAATTCGGATCTACAGGGTAGATGTAGAGCACAAAAACTTGAAAGTTGTCTTCTCTGTATTCTTCACTATTTACATGCAATGACACGCAAATCCATCTTTAACATCATAGCTTAGAGAATTTAGTCTCCAGTAATTCACATTCTTCATTCTACTTTGTTTCAGATTAATCTTCAATGAGTAAATAGTAGAAAGGGTAATGATTAAACTATGTGCATCAATAAGGTTTTTTTTAAAAAAATTATAAACAATAACATTAAATTCTTCTAAACAGGGCAAGAGTAATTCTTACATTAAAACCGAATAAAAATTTGTTAAAATCTCGATGATAAGCATAATAATTCTTCTAATATTGTTTTATATACTTTTTTCATTCTAGAAGTCTAAATTTACAGAAAACATACCAAATGTTTCATTATAAAACCCATCTTAGTTCTTAAAAACGGATGTTTATCATATAAAAAGATTATGGTCTTTTTTTAATTTTGCATTTAATTCTTAATGATCGCATGAAAATCAGCTGAGATTATAAAATCATTTGAGAACAGTAAAATTAAATAAGTTTACATAAAAAATGAATTTGTCATCTTAATAGCGTAAACAGTTTTGAAGGCTCACGATGAGATCTTCATTTTGTATTTTTCTTTTCCTATTTATGTGCATAAATTAACATAAATGTCTGCACAGACCTGCTGGTGTATATTCTTGTATGCATAAATGGCTATTTTCTTAAGACTGAAAATAAAATATGAGAGTATTATTCGTCTATAGTCTCATTCTACAATCTATCTTCGTATTCTTTCGCCCATCACTTCTAACAGCTTCCATCTAATTTTTTTCTTCCTTTATTCCACTCTCCTTTTCCCTCCTTCTCTTTCCTTTTTTTTTCTAATTTTCCCCACCCCGCCCTAGGCTAGCCTATTTTCTTTCCATCAACCCTTGAGCCTACCGACATTGACATGGGTGGAATTAAAGGGATTATATAAAAATTAAAATCACTTACCCACAAGGAAAGTTTCGCGTCAAATTTTATGGTCTAGCTTCTATTTTGGAACGAAATTGGAACAGTGGATAGGTTTGTTATATATTTATTGTCTATTCATATATTACTTTGTTTTCCAATTCTGTTTACCAAAACTTGAAGGGAAACGCTTTTTTTTTCTTTTTAAATTTTAAGCATTATTTTTTAATAGTGTAACGACTGAGTCATTAACTTCATCGTCATCAAGAGTTTTGTTAATTACTTTAAACAATATTTAGATAAAACGGCCTATTAATATATCCTTAAATCTTAAAAAAAATAAAAAGGTGCATATAAAATTTCTTAGCAAAAATTCGCTTTTATACTTTTGATAACAAAGTATTTTTTCCCCTTATGTTACAACGGTATGCATTTTGATAACTATAGTTCATATTTAAGATATTTTAACTGATTAGACCAGCTTTTTGCCGCAAAGAAAATTGAATTCATCGCAATTCATATGCTACTTTTTCGGGAGAAAATACAACACTCGTAAGAACCGAAAATCCTTTCTGTATTCGAAAAAAACTCATCTGTTAGTGGAAATAATGTAAAAAGAAATCTGAAAACAATATCTTTCAGATCGATTTTATTTCGCAGAAATGAAAGCGAGGAAAGTACAGATTTGATCTAGGAATAATGAAAGTAGACTGAAAAAGCTTCCCTTCTAAGTAAAGGACCTATAGGATCATGAATCATTCGTGACGGTTTCGCCCCGCCATCTTAGTATGAGATTGTTCCTATTCGTATGTTGAGTTCAGAGCCTGTTGTTTGAATGTCAGAGAAAGCATCTCAAACCACAGAAGATTTCGATGACAGTTGGTTTCACGGAACACCCGTAAGCCGACATTCCAAACCAAATTACATGTCTCTTGCTTTTGAACTTATCATTTGATGGCACTTGATAAATCTTTCTCATTTATATCTTTTTTTGAGTCTGTGGCACTTCGGAAAATGTAATGACGCAATATTAAGATTGATTCCCCTTCTTTGAGCGTTCATTAATGCTCTATCCAAAACAGGTAACTCGACATAGATCACGACTTTACAGAGAGGAAGTTCACCTCTATAACAGGACACAAGAAAAGTGTAAAAAATTATACTTTTACTTGATGATTTTATCTGAATTTTATTGTTGTCCGATTTCCTCCCTCACAGAATGTATTATAATGCGACGAAGGGATTTAAATCTGACTTCGTAAACAGAATTTTTTTTTTTTCAATTTTTCTTAAAAGGAAAAAAAAACAACAACATATTTTTACCTTTTAATATAGGATCATTACATGTTAAAAATATTTAAGCAAGTACTTAATGCAAGGTGAAAATAATCTTAAGCTAAGTTTTGGCACAAATAAACAACAACCCCCCCCAAAAAAAGGAAATTAGCTTTTACATTTTTAAATGTCCTTTAAGAATTCCGTATTATAATACAAATAAGAAAAAATAAATTTCAGCTACTATTACCCCCTTAATGCATTTAGTTGGATACCTTTTTTAACCATTGTATTCTATATTATTACCTTGTTTCAAGTATGACTTCTATGTTTAAAGAGTGATGTAAAAAATAATGTGATGTGTACAAATTCATTAATATATGTTTTAGTTTGAGTTTACTGTGTGTGAATTCATTGCATTTGCAGCCACCAAAAAACCATTTGCAAAGAAAACCCGGGCTGAAAATGACAAATTATCAAATTCATTGCTTCTCCATTTTGAGCGACATGATGTGATAAGTCTACTCATCATGCTAATTGCACTACAGTTCTTGAAAACAAAAATGAATTTTCGTTTGTAACTTGCTTAAAATGATTTTATCGTGAGAAAAGTTATTGTTGGAAATCAAATAAAAGGCCATTGTTAATAGAACCAAGGCAGTGATTAATCAAATTAATCAATATGATTGATTTAAAAAAACATCTCCATCATCAAAACAATTTGATGAAATTTTTTCTAAGAGCAATTTTTTTCTATTCATTTTTAAGACAAGCGCTTTACGCCAAAATAATTTGACGTCCATTGCGTATCTTGGCGGAGGATGAGGCACGCTATTTCATAGCATAAGTCAACATACAATTCAAGTTATATGATAGGTTACTTTCGTTCTGTGACATAATCAATTATTAATAACTCTATTCACTATCCATATTTTTCATAAATTTTAACTTATAAACTATATCAGACTTCGGGATAAAATTTAGTAATACCTGAGTGAATAATCGAAATATCTTGAATTTGATAATAAGAAAATTTCAATATAAGAATCAATTAATCATGTTAAAAAACCGGTTTATTGATTGTGTAAGAGAATTTCTTCGTTTGTACAAATATCTTAATAAAATCTTTAGGGTTTTAAAGTGCAACTCTTTTTTTTTATTCGAAGAATGAAGCATTAATTGAATGCAAATGTTAATTAGGCACAAGGCTAATTTAGTTAACTTTAGTATTGAATGACATGAAATCATACATTTCTTGAATAAACATATTTAATATCTGCCCGAAAGCGAAATAAATGGGTATAATTTTCGGTTCTCAATTATTAATGAACAGTGCAACTGTCTCTTTAGAATGCAGCGATAAAGACATCGTAATGCCTAGTTATAATGTTTAGGTTTTGCTTTCATCGATAATTAGATATTATACAAGACGTTGCCCAATTTCGAGTTACTTTTTACTTTTAAGTTTAATTAAATCGGAGATTGCTTGAATGAACTTCCTTCGAAAGGCTCATTTAAACATGCCAAATTATACCACGAGAGATAACTCTGAGAGAAACTGCAATTCAATTTCGAAATAATTTTCTGACCTAGGAAAGAAAACGTACAATCGGAATATTTATTTAAACTACAGGATTTGTCAGACACATTTGTTTCGAAAACGAAGAATTAAGGGAAGAAAAATAGCCACTCTGAAGAAATAAAATACGATAGAGAGTAGGGGAAGGGAAAAAAAGAAAAGAAAGCAGACCGATACAGTGCTTTGAGTAAATGTAACGCTTCAGGAAACCGAGTATTACAGGCGTACCTACTTCGAGCTGTATACTTAGGCCTTCTATTCAACTACGAAAGGAATGCTGTGAATCAATGTTCATTATCTTTCGAACTCAAAGCTTTTATTTGGAATGTTTGGAATGCAGGATTGAATTCCGCTAATGAAATCCAAGTTTGTTAAGGGCTTAGCTTTCACTGAGAATTCTCTTTTCTATTAAGCCTAGCAATTTCTATTATTTCGTTATCTAGTGATGTTTGCGAGTAGAACTTTTTATTTGTTTCAGTTTCTGGTGTTTCTTTTCCTACAGGCAATAAATAGTGTCACTGTTATGTACGCATTTTTTAATAATAACTTTGTTGTTTTCTTGTAGTTATCGCCGCAAACAACATCATTCACGCAAGAAAGAAGATAAGCTCACTTACTAATAAAGGATGATTTAATTTACTGAAGCAATTGTTGGATGAAGAAAGCTCTTTGAAAAGCAAGAGTAAAATGCAGAACGTCAATCGAAATGTGAGATTTTTAAAATTTATTCTGATTATGGCTTTCAAACGCATAAGAGAAAAACGTGTTTATAATATTGTAATAAACTATGTTACGAATTATTATACATGTTTATACTTGCTTACTACATATTTTTATATCTAAATGAGTTTCTCAGAATTTTCAGTAATCATGTTATTATTTAAGGACGATTGCTACTTCCGACTTAACTGCTTAACTGAGCATTAACCTTAAACTTAACCATTCCATTACGAGTCTTATTCATGCCTATTAACTGAAAGACTTCATAGAAAGTAAGCAACATTTTCATATTCTTCCTTGACGAACATGGTATGTTGTACATCTGTCCTGTAACTTCTTATATAGAACGCCTGACGGAATATTTGTGGAACTTTTGTAGCCCAGATAAAAGCATATAAGATGTAAATAGGATATAAGAAAAAGGCTTTCGTGTGAAGAAAATTAAAATATATTAATAAAAATATATTAAATATAAAATAATTAAATAATAGATTCCTACTCCGAAAAAAGGCAGCTTATTAGAAATAAATCTGATTGAATATATTTTAGCTTATATATTCCTCCTTCAATCTCAATTGCTTTTTCAAACAATCAAAAGAAAACAATCTTAAAACGTTTCCACCCCCTCCCACCATCGGCCAATCAATTTTTCAATAGCCCACTCTCCGCTCCACCTTTCTAAAAATTCCCCGATCACTCCTTTCTGATTCAAGCTATCTCCAGAGACACTGAAGGAGCTATAAATTAAGCTTTCAGGAGTTGCCCCCGACCTGCAGTAAAGAGCGTGAATAATGCGTAAATCTTTTCCGCACTTCATAGACCCCGCCGTGACCAATATATTAAATGTTTCTTTTAGTCCGGAGAAGGTAAAAGAGAGACGTGATCGGATATTAGGAAGAGTTCCGAAGAAGGAATTCAGTCTAGAAATAGAGGGAGGATTTTTTAAGAGTCTTGGGATTTGTGACTGTAGAAAAAATACATTCTGAATAGAAAAAAAAAAATGAAATATCTATTGACATTACTTGATCGCTCTGTTTTTTGTTTTGTTGTTATTGCTGTTATTTTTAGTAAATGGAGCTAGCTTACACACACACAGTGGCTTGGAGACATTTTGTATGATTTTTTATCAGAATAAATCTGTGTGTTCTCTCTTAATTTTGTAGTTATCCGATGGAATTCTTAACTCCTGCATATGAAGAAACAGAAAAGTAGAAACAATAGTAGAAAACAAACATGTGATGAAAAAATTCTAATAAGAATAACTTTTACAATATGAAGTATACGTTTATTAACATAAATCATTTTCTTCTGACTTGGGTAGAATGAAACCATTATCCACTCTTTTGTATGATGTTCAGTGATGCTTGAAAAGAAAGCAGAAACGCGCTGCTAAATTGGAGAAAATTTCCTATCTACATAAAATAGATTTGACAGCCATAGAAGAAAAGACAATTTTTTTTAGTGTATGACTCAATAACTAATTTCATGAATCCTGAATTTTAGAGGAGTAAGAAATATTCGAGGTAAAATTTTGAGTAGAATTCTTTAATCGTTGGGCATTCTTACGAGAATTATTCAACTGAAAACTTTAAAGAACTAAATAAGGAGTGCAGAATAGTTTATAAGTTAAATTAACGGCATTTTTCTTTTAAGTTGTAGGCCATAGACATTCTATTTAAGAAGGTGTCCATATTTACAATTATTATCTTTTAAGTAATATGAATAAAAGTGTTACTGAAATTATTGAAATTTTGTTAACAATTATTTCATAAAAATCACTATTAGGAGAAATGAACTAGATTATTTTATATCAACATTTGTAAATTTTAAGAAGTTGGAATTTTATTAAAAGTATATTTGTTTATCCATTATTAATTAACAATGCTCATGTGATTTCTCGTCTGAAAAAAAATGGTTCGAAAAATTATTTAAACCGTGTAATGTATTTATGATGAAATATTTAATAAAATAATTCAGCAGCATTAAATTAATTATAAACTCTTTAAAAAATATCATTTACAAAACAAATACAGTTTTTCATAAGCTTTTTCCATCCCTTTTGCCGCACTTATTAAAAAAGGGTTTTAAGATAATTTTCTCAAACAGTAAGGCAAAAGCCATGTTTATTTAATTTTTGATATTCAAACACTAACAGTGTCGAAAAAAATTTAAAATATAAGATTTTCTATTAATGTTTTCAATTAATACCCTCGTTTTTAATGACTGTCGATTTCAGGGATGATTTAACATTCTTCTTTAGCGACTCCATTTTAATTCGAAAAAGCCCATAAAATTGGAAAACAAATTATACAATAAAACAATAAATTAAAATTAATAAAATATAGTTAGTTATAAAAGTTAGTTTATTAGTTAGTTTTAGTAAATATTATTTAAAAATAGTTATTCAATCATTTTAATGAAATACTTTAAACAATTTTTGCTTATAAATATTGAAAAATCTGAAGGAAGAAGGCGACGTGAAAGTTTTCGAGACCCCATTTATATTCTACTGCGCTCCCCTACCCCTCTCAGTTTGAGAAACCCTGGTCTATTTTATTCTATGGCAAGCTTTGATAAACATCACCATTGTGTACGATATACATGATTATAGTCTTTCCTTAATGAGCATCTTTATTCAGAATTGTATTAATCGTTCCATGAAAACATAATTAATTTCTATTTTGCCTTAAAATTCTGAATGTACTTTTTAAAAAGTACTGAGTGACTAAAGAAAGAAATTTAGTTTGATTATCTTTATTAATGGCTATTTGCAGAAATAGTCTATCATCTTTTCGATAACAAAGGAGGTCTTTAAAAACTTACATTTGACTAGATTTACTGTGTGTTATTTTCCATCCTGCGAAGTTCACTGGTTTGATTCTCGGTCAAGTCATGACGTTACTTGAGAATAAGTGACACTATTGGTTTGGACTTCATATTTATGTTGCCTTTTCTAGCTACCATTATTTTTAACTCTATGGAAGGTTATTTGATTAGATGATGCTCATTAAGTAGCATTAGACTTTGAGAAAACAGATAAATAAAAATAAGTAAATAAAATAATATAAGGATACAATAAAAAATATTCACATAGTATTTGTTAAATTGTAGTAATTTAATAACAGCTCTTGCAGCTTCACATTCCTTGAAAGAGAAAAATAGAAGGGAATGGTTCCAATAGCTGTGTAAACGTCATATATCTCTGTAGAGGTTTAATATTTTATATGGTTTCTTAATTGATAAGAGTACGGCGACGCCTTTCCTTGGGTCTGTTGAGTTAGATTTGCAGATAGATCTCATGAAGTTTTCTGTATCCTTTATGTATTGGAAGTACTTTTTTGAAAATTTCCCTTTAGAAATCCCTTAGACTAGGAATTTCAAAGTCTTTTGCAATGTTTTTATTTCTAACATGCCAGCCAACTCTGAAGATAGGACGCAGTGAAATATTTTGAGGAACTTCGAATTTATTGAAGTGAATTTTCATTGCAGCTTCTGCCATATTGGCAGGTACATAAAATACGAGGGCGAATTATAGAATTGTAGATTAAGATTTTATTATAAAGTGAGAGCTTAAAAGTGTTTCCCTAAAATGGCGTGCAACTTAAAATTTCTTTTGGACTCTTTTGTTGCGTGCTACAAGTGTCAGTTTTGGATAAAAAAATCATTGCATAGTGCATGACCTCCCTGTCCCATTGAATGGTTCTTTCATAGAGTGCTGCTGGACCTGATTCCTTCCTTTTATTCCTAAAGGGAATGACATTTTTCTACATTTAATTTTATCTTCCAGTTTATATTACTTTCTCAAATCGTCGTGGCCGTCTACAGTTAGTTTTTTTATGAACTAACGCAAATCTACGACACAGACTGAAGCGCCCAAGTCTATCTCGTAATGAGACAACGGTGCATTCCCGCCGTCTCCAGGTCGTAAAGAAATCTTCCAACAAAAGCCCTCCTGCAATATTTCTCCTCGGTTGCAGCCCATGGCTAAAAAGCAGCCCCAAAAGAAATCAATGAAGGGAAATGTGCCGGTGAGAATCGATTCCGACTGACGAATGACATCCAATCAGGGAAAAGTTCCGACCCCTGTTGCAGGAGAGACCCACAGGGGGGTAGGAAACAAGTCACTTCTCCATCGAGAGCCTTTCGGTTGCGCGTGTCTCTGCCTACTCCCTCATCCGTTCTTTTGTTTAACCGTTTTGCATTTGTCACTGTTCCTGATGCTGGTGCAATTTATTTCCCCATTGAACTTCTGGTGTTTTATTTGTTTTTCCAGCTTTAGTCTAACCTTTCTTTACCCACACAGATGCAACCGAATTCGATCTTAGGACGATAGCTAAGCCGCTGTATTTCCAAGCATCTTTTCGACGGACAATAAACAAGTAGCTTTAATAAGGCTGATTTTATTTACATAGTTAAAAGTTAGAGCTTAATAAAAAGTATTTATTATAAATTATTCGTGGGAACAAGGGCGGAATAAGCTTGCTGGGGGCTAGCGCTGAATTTCTAAGGGGCCCTCTCACTCATATTATATACTTGTATATTTCGACTTGTCAGTCATTGCGTTTTAAAATAGCATAATTTTGAAGATTTTTAATCACTGTAATTATATTTTTACTAGTAACTGTTTTATAAATTAATTTTTATGATTACTCCATTAATCTTTGGTGATAATTAATACGCTCTGAATTCAGTAATCTTATTTTTATATCTCAAAAACACGCACATAAATATTATCGAAAGAAGTAAGGATTCATCGCGTGAAAGAAAATGTCATTGACTCTTTTTAGTAAAATTACTTTGTGTATTACTACTGAATAAATAATTATTATTTTCTTCACAACATTTAATGAGTCATAAAACTCTAAACGAGTGAATTTAATATTAAATATTGAAATATTATAAACTATAAAAATGAGGTAAATATTTTTTTTAAAGAATACTTCATTTCAGGGCCCATTCAAACTTCATTTTGCCCACTGCACCTAGATTTTAACTTGCCTCCTGCGTGGGAATAAAGCAATCTTAATTACTTAAATTCCTCTAATAAAATAAAATCTGTAAAGTATTTCCAGGCCCTAAAACATATGTGAACTTTGTCGATCACACATCTCAGCATTTGTTGAATAACTATGTATCAATTAAATATTTTTGTGTCAAAATGCTATCCTTTTAAGATAATTTAGCTTGGATCTTGAACAATTGTGTAAGTTTTGCTTACAAAAAGTAATAGGTTACATGATAAAATTTGTTCAGACGAAATATCACCAAGCAATCAAAATTAGTACCATTCTTCTATATTTTAAAGATCTATGAATAAAATTATTTACGATACTTCAGAATAAAGTTAACTTTTTGAATTATAACAAATCAAACTAAATCTATATGAATCTTGAATTTTAAATTGAAAAAAACTATAGTTACTAAATTTAAAAAAGCGGAACCAATTGTTATATTGGTATTTTTCTTGAAACAATGAAATTGTAAATTTAAAAAATTAAGTTCAAATAAATAAGATAAGCTTCTTCAAGTTAAGAATAAGCGAATACGTGGCGAAGAAAATTGGAATAAAAAATGAAAACAAAACAAAAGAAAATGAGGAGGATGGAGTAGGACAAAACATCAATCATGTACTCCAAGGAATGGATCACACTTTCCATAAACCTGATTGACAAGATAGCTCTCTAACAAAATTTTCAGTTCTTTTACCAGCTTAAGAAATGGAGCATTCCCATTTGACGTGGACTTTTTCAAAAAAATTTTGAGGGGCTAAGCACAAATCGAATGCTTTCATAGCGTTTGAACATCTTTTAAAACCAGGGAAGTGGACCATTCAGGATTTTATTTATTTATTTTTTAAATATTCAAATCACACACACAAAAAACACTTGCCAAAATTTATAAAGCATAACCGCATTAACCCCTTCTTGGTCGGCGTCGCATGTCATACGTTCGGCTCTTTTGTGCCCGTACGCTATTTAAATCCGCAATTAAGTCAACTTAACAATTAATTTTAAATACAAAAATCACCTGGTCACGCGTAAATGTCTCAAGTATTCTTTACCATCTTAAATAGATTGAAATAATAAAAAAAGTATATCAAATGGGAGGTGGCATTTAATTAGGAGGTTAAATAAAAACGTAAGGAAAGAGGTTAAAGATTCTGTATGCTATAAATTGATTGCACTAAAGCCTTAAAAATAGACAAATCAAAAACCTCCCATTATGAAAAATATATACTAGTAAGAAACTCTTAATATTTCTACATTAAATAATAAAACTGATATTTATATTATAAAAAAACATATTTTTCTTCTATATTAATATAGTGAAATGTTAGATTATTATTTTAAAATCTGTGACCGGCCGTAGTTTGTCCGTCAGAGTCCTAGCCTATTTGTACTCCATGTTTCTAAGGCGCAGCAAAACAATTTCGACTCTTACGGCATTAAATCATGCCTACCTGCCAACCTATCCTATGATTCTACATAACATATTAGAATGGAGCAATGATGTTCAGTTCTGGAGGGGGGAGGGGCAAATGCTATTTCAAAAAAAGCTCTCAAATAAAGCAAAATAATATATTAATCTTTATGTATTGTCTAATTACACCTAAATTATAGAACTGAAAGAACGTTGAGCAACTAATTTGGAAATTAAGTAACTCTAGCTTAAAATTTCTGTTTTTAGTAAATAACAAAGCCTCAAAAAAAAATGAAAGAATTTTAGTTCCATTACAGCATTCACGAAACAAAACATGTTTTCATTGCATTTTCATAAAGAAGTCAGGAAGATAAATCTGTCAAGCAAGAAAGATATTTTCCTGCATAAGCTTTAGAAGTAATAAGCCTTATATTTTAATATATTGCTGCAATTCTCTCTTGTTATTTTGACTATTTTTGAATTTTTTTTTTTTACTCTATTACACAGTATTTTAGAAACAAAAATGTTTTCACTACAAGTTTCTAGTAAAATCATTGAAATGTAAGCTTTTTATAGGGATGTCAAGGAGTTAAACAAAAAATTTTATCAGCAAGTTATTAAAATTTGTTATTTAATTCAAGCAAAGTTGTTAATTTAATCTAATCTTCAAATATAAGTTGCTTATTGACCGTAATTTTTTTAAAGGAAAAGTTATCTCTAGTTTAGGATTTTATATCATAAAAAATATAATATCTTAATAAGAGAGATTTAAATACAATTTTAACAGGCATGATTGATGCCTAAGCTTTTGTCTATGAATATATGATTGTCAGAAAAATAACTGCAAGAAATGAATATAAAATTAATAAATTTGTGTCCTATTTCTGCACTGCATTCGCACAAGCTCAAAATATGAATATAGAACAGAATTAATGATTTTTTTTCCAAAAAACTGGTTAACTGCTTATCAATTTCTCTGCAAATAAAAATGGCTTTTAGAGCATTGAATTCATGCTAATATTTATTTAAAGACGAATACACCCGATTGTTAGAGCAAAACCGTGAGTCTTAAAGACATTTTTTAAATATACATCTCAGATGATATAATATTTTTCATGTGATTTAAATTGTAATTTTATTCGATTTTATTATAATTAAGTCCAACTTTTAATGAAGTAGGAAAAAAGCAGCGCCTCTTTTCAGAATAAATAAAGTAGTATTGAATTAATGAATTACTCTAAATATCTGTGATAATATTTGCTCTTTTGTAGTTTCAAATTCATTTGAAAACTGCACCAAAGTAATCTACATGCGTAATTTTAAATTTAGGAGTTCAGATAAAGATTTTAAACAGTTTTGAGTGTTCAGATAGCACACTGAACTGACAGAACAGTTAAAAAAAGGCAGGAAATTCATGCAATTTATTTTCAATGCGCCTACAGAATGACATATTTACTAGTTTGAAAAACAGAAATTATAAACCACTTCATAGATTTATCTACCAAACTGATATCCTGTGCTAGACTTTTGACAGAACTAATCATAAAACTCAAAAACCATTGCTACACATTTTGTAATTTTACCAAACCAGAGGTGACTAATGAATTATTAAGGAGAAATAATATAACAGAAAAATGAACGAAAAAAAAACAAACCCAAAATAAATCCTTCTTTTGGAATCTTGAGTGTCAGAGAATTCATTATTTAGAAATAAGTAACCAACCATATAAATGATAGATGGTTCACTTCCCAGAATATAGTTTTTTGATGTTGAGACTAAAATGGATTTATTTTGTTATTGTCTTCCCCAGAAAACCCTACAAACTGTTCTCGTTCGATGCTTTCATAATGGATTCCAGTTCTGTATGGTTGATGCTTAAAAAATGAGATGAAACTATTCAGCATAACTTTTGATTGATGAATATTAATCTATAAAACACAACAATCTTTCATAGAATCAAGACTTTCAATCCCTTAATTCAATGAACACTTCTTAATCTTCCGATACCTACCACGTGTATGAAGTGGAAGATTAATGACTTGACTATAATTTTATTGCCAAATTCAAGCACGGAGTGTGGCTTAAACTGTCTTGTTCTTGTTATCGAACTTCAGTTTTTCTACTGTGCACTAAACCTGTTGATTTATAATGAAGAATGCTCTTCTATCATTAATTACACTGAGGATCAGTAGGCGATCATGCAGGAAAAGATTCTAAAAAACACAACTTTTTGACCACATCAACCTTTTACTGTTCAGTGATTCATATTTCATCGTTACCATTTTGACCTGTTTGAAATTGAATTTAGTTAAATTAAAAATAAAATTAGTTACTTAATAAATGACTTACTTGAGGAAGAAAAGTTATTTTTAATGAAGTAAATTTAAGCAAACAATGTATGTTTTTAATTAATTAAATTAGTTAAAGATATAATTATTTTCCTGCATTCCTTACTCTCATTTATATAGATATGTACACAGTTTTTTTAGAAACATAAAAAATTGTGCTGTGTGTGTTTAAACTGCTTACAAATTTAAATTATATTATTATCTTTCTAAGGTTTAAATTGTCCTTATATTAAAAACAATGCTTACGTCCTTCAACTTTGTTCAAAAATTTCTAAAGTATTTTACTACCTTGTATTCTCACTGATTGTAGGTTATTCTTAAGTATGATTACTGAATAGCAATGAATACTGAATTAACTACACGAAACGTTTCGTTAATCAAAAAATGTCATGAATTGCAAAGAATTTAAAATAAAGGAATCTCTTTTTTCTGATTGAAAAATTTGAAAATATTCCTAAAATAACTTTATTTCTAAGGCTGTTATATATTCTTATATACTCTGGCTTCATTCTTATATTATTAGGATTACTATATCTTATATTTCAGAAAAGTGTTAAAAAATCAATTGTTTCCCTCATATTCGAAATATTTTTGTGTTTTGTATCAATTGCATACTATCATTTTAAATGGTACCTTCATATAACTTGTAGCTTTTGTTAGCCAATATTATCATAACTAAAATCAAGATAAGATTCTGTTCACTGTTTAAAATTTTTTGATCTCTTACATTTTGGCTATGATTCATCATTTTAAAAGATTTAGATTACATTTCATGTATTCTTTGCTGCTAATCATTGCCGTACTATTTCAACCATTCTTAAAAATCAATTCAAAAATAAATCTTAGTTGTACAATATCAATAACATCATTTGAATGCTTCGCTGAATCAACATAGATAACTTAACATTTTTAGAAAAACTGAATTAGTTAAAATGCAGTATTTATAGCAAAATATCTCAAGTCACATTAACTGATCCGAAGTTTTTACATTATTGTCGATTCCTTAGATTAACCCCTTGCCCTACGATTTTATTTAGCCTCCTAATTAGATGACGCCACCCATTTGGGATATTTTTTATTATTTCAATCTATTTAAAATGGTAAAGGATAGTTGAGACATTTAAGCGCGTCCAAGTGATTTTTGTATTTAAAATTAATTGTTACGTTGGCTTTATTACGGATTTAAATAGCAAATATTCTGTAACTCAATGCACGTGTCATACACGTTGTTGTAGGTTAAAGGGTTAATAGCTCTTTTTGATGTTATACCATGCGTTATTGAAGACGGATATCATCATGTTTAACCATGAGTATATTATTAAAATGATACCCGAGCCAGCAAACAATGCGACATCTTCTGGACTACTGTCACATTTAACATGAACCATGTGCACATACAGTGATGTCAAGAATCTAGCCTCAATTGATGAAACACCTATTTTATCATCATGCTATCATTCTCTATGCTATTACGAAAAAATATAATTATATGCGTGATATTTTTGCATCCAAATGGTAATAATTACATACAAAGGTTCATCTTTAAATTATGAAATTTAATGATCTTAAATAAAACTCTTTCTTCTCAAACGAATTTTACACATTTTTTAAAAATAAATACCCTCTTCTCTAAAATCATACATTTCAGCGATATTTAATGTTATATTTCTTAAATAGTTTAATAGATGATAGAAAATACTAGTAATCAACTACTTGATTACTAGTATTATTCTATTATCGCAATCCTTTTAACATCAAGTCATCTATCAACCACTTATCTTTGGTATTTTTCATTGTTTCAATTTCTTTCAGACCGAGTTTTATGAAACAGGTTTTCGAGATCTCTTCCAGCACTTTTTATTCTGCTAATTGAAATGCACGATTATTTCAAATAAAAAAGCTGTGTAAAGTTTCTCGCAACCTTATCTAATCTAAAAACACATTTCCCCCGTTTTTCATTATTTCTTTGATTGCTTTTTAACTGAGTTAGAAATTAGAAGCCTCCTTTTTTTTATCAGCTTGATTTTATTTACTACATAGTTCATATTTTACGAAAGGGAAAAAACTCGAAGATTGCATAGCAAATTCTTTTACGTTTCATATTTTTGCATTTTTAATTTTATTAAGTAGCTTATTCGAAGTCACAGGCATTAGCTTCGCAATATATTCATATTTACCAGCTGTATTAAATCAAAAATTAGAAGATTAAGTTAGTTTTTAATGCGTAATATTTTATAAAATAATTAGAGTTAGTTAGTTAGGTTGGCCTTGTAAAAAAGAAATAAAGAACTGAAATCTCTTTCTTGATTTTCATTAAAAAAAACTTTCAAAATTAATTATTAATCATTTATACAAATAATATTACCAAAATGCATGTATTTTTTATTTCACATTCGATTCGGAAGTGATTATTATCACTAGAAATTCAGACTTCTTTCTTCAAATTCCTGATACTCCCTCATTCATATTTAAGAAAATAATTTGGTACGCACCATAATAAAAGATATACATTATCACTAAGAAGAAACAAACCTAAAGTTTAGCTTTTTCATTTGTTTTCTAGATCAATATTTTCTTATAAAGTTCTATTCTAAATAAATAAAAAAATATAATATAAATTTAATTATAATATAAGTCTTTCAAATTTCTAAAAGCGTTTATTATCTGACAAACTTTTATTATGACAGATTAAATCTATGCAGGCAAAAAATCACGATTAAAATAAATACATTTATAAACGCCTTCTGTATTATTTACAAAGGCAAAACTTGTTCTCTAGGATTATATTTAAGAAACGATAATGGTAATTTTTTGATACTTTGTTGCATCAGTATCAGCACTTAAATCTCCAAACTAGCGCAAATAAAATATCCCTTATATGAAAGCATTAATCCTGCCTTATCTAAGCTGTATTTCGCAATTTTTGTTTTATTTTTGACTATATCACGACTATCTTGGAAGCTTTTTAAATTTTGCTTCATAATTTGAAGATGCCTTTTGAACATTTTGTTACATTCTTAATAATTTTTTATTGGGAAGCAAGGGACCTATTTGGCCTAAAATGTTTAAGAAAAAGAATCAATGAGACAAAATGGATGAACACATTTTATCAATAGTTAATCAAGATACTGGACTGAAATCAATTTTATTCTTGCTATTTTATTTTCTTATTTATTTATTTATTATATTGTTTACTGAAAAGAGTTTTGACTTAAATTTACAAAATTAATTTGCTATTGCAACAGCGAAGTGGAAAAGAAAGAAGTAGCATAAAAAATAATTTAACTGGCTTTCCTTGCGACCATGTAAACTTTTCTAATTGTAATGTAATTTGGTATGATACTGCACTTATTTAAAAATAAGTATGATCAGGTTTTTTTAAATATTTGATATTTATTCTTTGTTTACTTTCTTAATTATTTTGCTTAATAGCTGCTGCATAAAAAAATACAATTATTATTTATTTTATTACCATTGACCAGGAGTTTTATATTAACCACGTAGAGAGCGAGCTATTATTAGTTTATTTTTGATGCTCGCAACAAATCAATTTAAAATTTGTACGAGTATTTATTTACAAACCTGCTAATCGTAAAAACTTGAAACTTGTCTTTTCTCTTAGATTTCATATTAAAATACTTGTTGGTAGCATAGCTATCTATCTAATAATTGTTTCACATGTCATAAATTAAAATATGAATTTCATTTTTTTTTATGAAAGCATAAAATAAGTAAAAATGCATCTGTTTTTATACATAGTTAAATTAATTATTAATTAATAATTCTGTTTTAACTATGGTCTGAAATAGTTTCATTCTGGAATGATTTAGGAAGATAAGATTAATAATTAGCTAAAGAATATTATAGATTATATCTTTCAGTTTATTGTGAATATGAAAGCATTTTCTGAATAATCTATCTTCTTTTTATTTCAGAACTGCAGATTCCTGAACCTCAGTTGAGCTTCATTTGAAATACATTTTTATGAAATTTTGTAACATAATTTTTTTGCCTTACTTATGAATTCATTATAATGCATCTTTTGTGCTAATATTTTCCAAACAATTTTATTGCTTCTTTCTTCATTTATTATTTATCCTTAAAAGTCCAAAATATCAATACATTTATTACATAAATGAGATGTTGTCTGTCAAAAAATTTTAAATATGTATATGTTGATACATTTCTCGACAAAATACTTCTAGAATAATTTGATTACAAAGCTAAAAGAAAATGTTGCTTTTTATTTGTCAATTTATAAACAGAAATTAAAATCTCCATTGTTTAAAATGTAAAGGTCAAAGCGAAAGTTAATTAGAAATTTATCACATAACTGTATAAAAGTTACAAAGTTATTCGGAAAAAATTATCTCATTATTAATTATTTTATTTTATTAAATATTATATATTATTTATTAAAATTAGACAATATTATTCTAAAGTTTTGCTAATAGTGAATTATTTACATTGTTTAAAACATTCTGTGGTGGAAAATGATTTAAGGATCTAAATAGAAATAATGAAAATAAGTTTAATGTTGCTACTTGAAATGTAGATATCACCAGACAATTATGAAAATAAATGACTTCAATTCCCTTTATTGATGACCTGCTTATTATTTCAATTACAAAAAAGTGCGATGAAATAAAGAAATCACCACTAATAAAAAGGTATTAATACTTTTGAGCTGTATCATTTGTTACTTCAAATATTTACTATGTAGTTAAAGCAGATCGGGAAATACATTATTAGTATGCGAAACGGTGGAAACATTTCATTAGACGACGATTAAAATAATAAAGTGGGTATTTTAGAAATCGGTAGATAAACCTAGACTGTTATTCTGATGATTGATGGTCAGCATTCAAGGGCGAGTGATCCATCACATTTTAGGTGTGTTATGAAGTAATAGTCTGACTAACGACGCGAAAATGACGTTGTTACACATGCACGTTATGTGAATACAAATGAGTAAAAGCTCATTTTATACTTCAAAAACAGCACTCTTGTAACCCTAAATGTATCCAATATGTAAAGTAGACATATTTATTTTCAAAATGAAACTTATTAATAATTATAGAATAAGTATATAATTTGCAGAATTTGATTAATACAATGTATCCTTTTGAGTTTCGTAAAGAAAAGATGACAGTATTACAAGCTTCTGTAGAAGTTTCATTTCCGTTTTATAATTACATAAAATTCCCACGCATTTGTTCTATATATTTGTGTACTACGTAAAATAACGAATTACGTGAAATTTTCACGTATTTGTTCTATGTATTATTGCATTACGTGAAATTAAAAATTACATGAAATTCTCACGCATTTGTTCTATATATTTTTGCACTACGTTAAATAAAAAAAATACATGAAATTCTCACCATTTATTTTATTTATTTTCGCACTAAGTGTAATAAATGTTGGCATGTGCCGATTTCAGAAGAAATACGTTTTTAAATTCATGCTTAAAACGTAATTCATTCCACGTTGTAAAAAGTACAGAAAGCGTAAGAAGAAAAGTGATCCCTAAGACAAGCTAAAAAAAACTAAGCGTGACGGATTTAATTTAACTGGAACATTCTAAAAAGAGATAGAAGAAATTGCATAACTGTTCCGATTCAATTTAGCTGATCATTAATATTTGTTGAAAAAATATGACGCCAGTCACACGACATTTTTCTATTAGTCTTGCGTTTATCGAAGCTCTGTGACAGGTCTCGAAAAAATGCAATCATGTGTTTAGTTATAAAATGCCTTTTGTAGGCACGACTCGTTCTTTTAACCTTCGAATCATTAGTTTCGCACAGTCGGTAAAGAAAACCTAACAAACACAAAGATCACTTTTAATTATAACAGCTATGCAAAGAGTTGTCCAATTTTGCTTCGAATTCCTTTGGTAATTAGCAAATACCAGATTTGACAAAGTGATCACAAGAATAGCCGAAAATTGATGAATCTTTTCAATAGAAAAATATGAAACTCGGCTTTTTCAGAGAGCGATACAAACGCAAGTCACTTTTTAGTCACCAGTAATCAGTCACACGTAATTGAAAGCATGCAGTAAAATCCATTAGAGAGGCAAAAGGAGGATATTACTAATGAAAATTCCTTGATCACAATCTAAAATCAAAGTCGCTTCAAACTATTAGGGAGCGACATGATATTAGTTACTCCTATGATAAATATCCAGATAATATGAGTCATAATATATGATAAATAACCAGATAATTTTAGTGATAATATATGATAAATATCCAGATAATTTTAGTGATAATATAAAAGATGGGCATACTTCTATCAACAACTGGAAAAAAGAAACTTTTCATCAAAGGCTTATATTTATTATGAAATACGCAGACACATCATATAGAAAAAGAAATTGATTATGCGCGTTGTGCAAAAAATATTTTTCATCTTCTATTCCCTGTAGAATTACAGAAAATGAAGATCTTTAAGATGATACACCCTACAGCTTTTGTTTACTGTTTAATATCTATAGCATTAAAAATATAACTAAAAATAAAACTTTAAAAATTTATTATCTGAATAATTCCAATGAATGATTATGTTGCGTAAACTTTTCCAATACGAACTATATATTTAAAAAATGTATTTTCATGTTTATTACGTGTATACTGAGGATCTACTTTTTGAAACTGACATTTTCTTGATCATAATTTAATTAACCACACTTTTTGTCTATTTAAAAACAATTTACACTTAGATAAACACAGACCAATATCATAATAATTAAGAAATCATTACATTTCTCAATTTGTCTATTGCAGGAATAGAATGGGGTCGATTAAGATTCTCACAGCTGCTTCATAATTTTCTGTAAACAATTATTTCATAAGCTATCGTTTAATAAGTCACTTAAACAATGAGTAATGAAACCGCTTTTTTCAGAGCATCAACCTTTATGTTCGGGAGGTGTTATTAACCACATTTTTTAAGCCTCTAGAGAATTTAGAAGATATGTATGATTAATAACAGCGGAACATAGCACACCCACCCTTCATGTTTGCCACTTTGACCCCAATCTTGACGGGGGCTGGTCGATTTCTTCAGACCAATTTCCCCATCTTCAGGATTGGTAAATTACTTCATTACTTAAACCGTAACTGAAGAACGGTTTAAATGAAACTATCAGTATGAAACCAAATAATAATTTAAAATTTTATTTTATTCTTTTATAATTTTAAAATTTCTTACAAGCAATATTTCTAGCTATGAATCTGCATATTTATGATGCTAAAGTATTTTTGATTCAATCAGATTCTAGTTTGATTTCTATTGTAAATATTTCAATCTCACAATATTGTGTGTGCATAGCGCACGACAGATCTGTTGAAAACACCAACGAGCATAATTCTCTTACCAACTTGTTAAAAGACAAGAATTACTTTCTACTTCCTAAGTAAAACACCGTGTTATTCAATATAAATTGCAACAGGGAGTTTGAAAAGCAAAACAATGTGCTTTATTACTTAATAAAAATGTTTGACACGAGTATACTGAGCACTTGCAATAAGGCGTGGAAAATGACGAGCGATCTCTGAACCATGTAATTTTCTTTTGTTCTGCAGCAATAGATCAGAACACTTTGCTATACAAAATAGAAGGTAATAGAGACAATTTTCTTTTGGGATTTTTTTTGTTTGCTTTTTCTAATATGTTTTATTTATAAATTTCTTTGACGCAAAGAGAAATAGTACATTATTTTATTTTTCTGATGTCATAATGATGATGATGTCAAAATGGATATGAATCAAAAGTAGTTTTCTTTCTTTCTGTGACTAAATTCTAGTCAGTGATGCATTAAACATGAAAGTGATAACATAAACAGACCAAAAGGAAGCTTGCGTTTTCATTCGTAACACACATTCAGACTTGATTTTATAACGAGATATTTTTGATTTCAAATGTCTGAAAAAGGAATTATGATGAAAGGAAAAGTACAAGGTCATTATCAAATCAAATTTCCTTTTCCATTTCTCACAAAAAGGTCAGCCATTTCTGAAGATCAAAATCAACAAACAACAAGATCAAAGGCAATTCCGAAATGACACATCATCAAAATTTTCAAATGATGTTTTCACCTTACTCTTAATACCAATAACTAAGTCTCAAATCATGCTAAGATTTCTTAGATAGTAGTTCAAAATTTCTCGTTTCTGATAGAACTATTTTTTTACGTTATCTCGAAAAGAAACCATAAAATTATAATGATTTTTGAATAAAAACTATACTACAGTTTCTTTGTTTTTTAATGAAAGCTCAAAAGATTCAAAATGTAGAAGGAAAAATATAGATGGAAATCACTCACCTCTCAACGGAAAATTGACGCACATATGATTTTATTTATAATATAAAACATTTTCTAATAGCGATTGATTTATGCCTGAGCGGCCTTTTCCAGATAAAACTGGTTTGATTTGATTGAAGATGAATTCAGACTGTTCCCGGATTTTCCATTCCAGTAAACTGATCCATCAATTGGTCGGTTTCTCAGATTAACATTATGTTTTACAGCCACATGAGGGCTTCTGATGAATGACCTAAAATTTTGAACCAAGACAAAATCGACGCCTGTGACGGCCTACAAATCATGATGTTAAGCAGGTGTGGGGTCATTTCATCCAAAAAGATAAAACTGAATCGGTCCCGGGATTTGTAGATAAAAAGCATATCGCTTCAGTGCAAGGATGGCCTAAAACTTTCCGTCGACCACAAACGATCTAATAGGAATATTTCCCACGCTTTACTAATGTGACTTCTGATATTGCTTCTACCAAAGCTTAATACACAGATTAAGATTTTGATTTTTGTGTTTGTTTCTGCCTGATCGCGTTGGCTTGCTTTGTCTTAAGAATAGGATTAATGCTATGTATTTCGTACAGAATTATTAGAGGACGAGGTCAACCCCTTAACAGTGTAGCTTTTTGTACTATATAATTAGATGCCTCCCCCTCCCTGTCTTGGGGATGCATTGTAGTATTGATTCAACTACATGTCCATAGAACACTTGAGATATTAATGGATTACCGGTAATTTTGTATCGAGTTTTAACAGCTATGAATGACTTAATTTTAGCTTAAAAGTTTAAAAATGACGTAATTCGATGCACGAGCGGAGCTCGGGCATAACTGTTAAGGAGTTAATATAGAAGATGATTAATGAACTCAGGAGGATTTTAAAATATAAATCATATCGAAGCATTCTAAATATTCTTGTTACAGTGAATGGTACGTAAGTATCGTCTCACGCCAATGCTTGCCTAGCAAAATATGTTTACTTGGTAATGAATAGCACTACATAATGTCAAAAAGGGGTCAAAGTCATACATTCTACTATAACTTGTTCAGTTCAACATATTTAAGTAAAATGGGATGAAAGAATTAAAGTAATAAATGTATTGCTAATAATTGTATATTATATAATGGATTAGTAACCAATAAAGATTCACAATGGAAAACAAACCAGAAAAGATCAAAGCAAGTAAAAAATAATTATCACTTAAAACGAACTCTGAAAAAGATTGGACGAGCAAAAACAATTTTTCATTGCAGTCGTTAATCAAAGATAATCCTGTGATTGATAAATCAATGATCCTGTAGAATCTACATCACAACATCACATTAGTGATCATATATAAACATCACATTAGTGATCATATCTGAAATAATATAAGCTGCCTAACTTAAGGCAGAACCACTGAAAGTAATATAGATATAAATTTTCTCTAGTTTCTAGAAATCAAATTCTACATTTCGACTCTACTACAAACAAAAGAACTTGAGAATTTTTTTTCTTCTTATTTTTCTACTATATTACTTCGTTCACCCTCTCTTTCCAGTAATTTTATGTGAAAGAGTGTGGAAAATTGAAATTTGCTAAGATTAAAATTTATAAGTTTTGATGGAAATTCGAAGAACTGGGTTGCTTCAGACGGTAAAGTATTAATTAAATAAAATGCACGAAACCTTATAGAAAAGAGTAGCCGATATGACACTCTGGACCAATCTTTCAACCATATCTGTCAGGTTTGCAGATTTTTCAAACTGAAACAACTGTTTTCAATTTAAATTAATATTAAAAGATGGTAATTAAAATCATCAAGTGCAGCACTTTAAACAGATTACTCTACCTAAGTGATAAGAATTCCAAAAAAATAAAAAATAAATTAAAGCATAAAAACAAACAAAAAAAAATCGAAAAGAAAATGCATATTTGAAAGGAAAGATTTCAAACAGGAAAAAATAAGAAAAGTAAACAATAAGAGGAGACAAAAAAATCAAAATATTAACTCAAATTTAATTTGATTAGGCAACACTTTCAAAAACTGGTGAATATACCGATTGCATCATAAAACTGATAATTTCTTTAGAAAGTATTGTCATGAAAATAAGTTCAAAATAAAATTTAGGTAGATGCAATTGCTTAAACAAAATTACATTTTCTTAATAATAAAGTAATTCCATGCACATCATTAGAAATGAAAAATTCTCTATTTTAAGAAAAATTTCTAAACAATATTATTTAGTTGCACTTACAATTTTTTTTTTTTTAAAGAAAAGAATGTTTTCATCTCTTATCGTTCTAATTAATCCTAGAAGTGATTCATTTATCTATCAGTTAAAAATTACAGAACATGTGTTATTTTATGAATTTTGTATTATTATTTAATAAGTTAATAATAATCAGTTCATTCTTTCGAAAAATTAGCTTCGAAATAGATTTTAAAAAACAGTAAGTAATGACAATAAAAGCGAACTTTATTTGTAGAAAAATATTTTTTCACAATTTTTTTCTGTTAAATAAATCTAAAGTTTAAACCATTTTTTTATTATCGTAAAATATTTTTTCTATTATCGGAAAAACAGAAGAAATGTTTTATTTTTTTTATTATTAATAATCCAAGAATTTTAAGAATATAAGTTTTAATTAATGACAATAATTTCAATAAAATAAAAATAAGTTATATAAATTTTTAGAGAGCTAATGTCATTTTAAAAATAAATATCATTTAAAATTACTTTTATTTTCAAATCAAATATAAGATTTCCAAGTACTATCCAATGATCCGAAAAGAATTAAACAATTCCAAAGGAAATCTTTCCAGCGGTGGACGATAGATGGCAGCACCTATTTCTCGTTGGTAAATAATTTTTCTGATAGAATTTTCAAACTAGTCAGTATAAATCACGCTATGACCAAAACATTTTCAGTCAGTTTTTTTCGAAAGCAGGAATTAATTATTAAAAAAATATATAAATGATATCTATATGATACGATTCATTTTCGTTGAATATTTTTACTGTTTACTTTTAATTAGTAAGAGAACGAAAAGCCACATCATATCGAAAAATTCTTTCAACTTTTCAGCAAATAAAATAAATTTATTCTAGATCCGTATTAGCGATAAAATTATATTTTGAGTTCTTCAAAAAAGGAATTTCTTAGGATACAGACAATTCACTACAATTAAAAAATATATTTGAATGAAACTTTTTTTTTTTTCCGAAAGCGAAAAAAGATTTAATAACGTATCTTAAAATTTACGCAATTTATTTGGAGAAAAAGTCCGTAAATTGTAATAAAAACATCTGTTTACATGCAAAAGAATTTTTTTAATGTATGTTGATTTCTTCCCTATTTGGGAGCCGTGCTATCTTTTTTTCGGACGGCATCTTTCATTATCACACTGCGTGCATTTTCTTAATGCAGCAGGTGTACTGTTTGCGTCTTCCCACATTTATATAATAAGTACTAAAAGTTATCTTGTCAGTGTATCTGCTGCTTTACACCGATTACATGAGCTCTAAAAGTACTTCCTGTTTCCTGCCCAAACATTTAGAAGCACCGAGAGATATAAAAAAAATATAATGGCAGTTATACAATAGAATTCGTAACTTCATGATAGATTAAATTAGTATCGGAACCGAAACAATAAAAGATATGTACACGCTTTTAAAGAACATGCTAATTTTTTTAGGAGTTCTCCATAGTATAAAAATTTAGGGAGAAAGTTTAACTTAAAGTGCATTTTGGGAATTGTATTAACCGTATCCCCAAAAAATGGATATAGTATAAATGAATAAATAATTTTGTTTGCTTTTTACTATGTGAAAATGTCATGACTTTTTAAATCATAAAAAGAAAACTTTCGATGATTCGATGTCATTGTCCATTCAAGATTTTTTTATAGGAGTTCTGGCGAGATGAGGCATTTGCAAAGTATAACAAAAATTAAATTTATTTCACAAAATGAAAAGGGAATCGAACAAAAAGACTTTATAAGTTCATTATCAAATAAAATAAAAATTTAATTCCATTATACCGCTATCAATCTAAATCTAAAAAGCATACCTCAATATTATTTTACAATCGTGTTTGAACATCAGAACACTAATTATTTTTATGTACAGTAAGAAACCAACCTAAAATATAAATGACATTTCAAATATCATTTATATGAACCTAGACTTACATTAAGATTACTAGACTTCCGTTATATTTTCTTACTAAATTCGTTTTTTTATTTTTTTTACTTAATTTTATAAATTCTTATATAATTCATATTTTTAACTGACACTTGCAGCTCGAGTTCGTTCCTATATAAAGACGTAGAATGACGAGATGGCACAAACAGGGCATGATCTTATTAAAAATGCACTAGTGAAAAACATTACATTTTTGCGAAAATTTAGAATAAATTTTCGTGTTCTGAAAATGGAACTTGAAAAAGCACTTTCATAATTTGCATAATACATATCAAACGTTTTAAATGTGTACTTAAGCGTGAGCATTTTTTATTTATTTATTTATTTATTTTTCATTTTTGATAGTACTTAGGTTTCCGATGTGTTCATTTTAGTATTTATTGAATTTCATTATAACAAGCAGCTATGCTTAATCAAGCTGCGACTGTATTAACAATGGGAAGAAAGCAATAAGCAAAATATGGAGTTCGTTTCATTCAAAATTAAGGAGTTGTATATATCATATTAAAAATTTTCGCAGTCATGAGAATGCACCTATGATTCATATTTCACCATTATCAATAATAACTCTATTATTTACTCCAAATGAATTTTTGAACAACACACTTTCAAAATTACTATCATGAATTTTAGCAATTAAATGAAAAAAAGATAAATTTCAAAAATCCAACAGATTTATTCGTACCTATAACTTAGTCCCTCTAATCATCAAAAATTTGCAATAAAAATGCTGACATATATCTAAATTAAGATTTTTTTAGAATGTTTATGTAGCTAGGAATTCATTTAGTTGGTGGTATTAAAGATAAATTCTGGAATCGCTCATTTCTGGCTCATTGATATAAATATTTTTATTAAGTATTGTTATACTTTCTAAGCAATAAATTTGTAAGCAATTGTGAATTTAAAATGTAATTGTTTCAAAAAAAGTGAATGATGTAGTTTTAAATGCCTATTAATAGAAATCAATATGCGTTGTATTAAATTTAGAGACACATATATATGAATTTAAAACCCAGAAATATGAAAAATCAATGGAAACTGCTATAAAGACAATTATTATTTATAAAGTAATTCTGTCGCACATACCGTATTTCGCTTTCAAAGCGTGTTGGAAAAAAGTAGACAGCAAATGTCATAAAGCATACATACAGGTATTTGTAAACATTTCATAACGTAAAAATTTAGATGTTAAAAATGCAGCACCTAATTTAGTAAAATGCTAAACAGTTGCATTATTTTTTTAACACTTAAAATTAAGTTTATGAAAATCTTCTTTCTTGCAAGCAGAATTTCCTAAACTTTGTACCACATTTTTTTTGCAGTATTCTTTACCATATTTCGCATTTAGTAAAGCTGAAATGGTATAGAAATATTTTTGGAGAAATGTTTCTTTAAATGTTTTCTTTAGAGAATTTAAAATATACCTCTTCAAAAGTAGTACTTCATTTTTCATTCATGATTGTCATATACCTTTTTATTTCAAACTGCATTACAGCAAAAACTCAGTATAGTCAAAAATGAAAATAATATTTTGTTTAATAACATATGTTCATTTTGATACAAACAGTTTCACCTACAGCATATAATGAGAATGTGTATTCAAAATTGATGTGAAACAAATTTGGAAATGTAGGATTTATAATGAGTTAAAGGAGTTTGAAAGAGAAACAGAACTCCACCAACACATTTCACAGAATTGACCTGTTTTGCTTTATTTTATACTTACAGCAAACCTCTAACAATGAATATCTTTTTAAGATTAACAAAGATGTCTCTTTTTCATAAATAGTGCATTAAAATAGAAAAGAGAGGATCAAGATTAAAACAAAGCAGGATTGGGTGCATCAGAGGGAAAATAAAAAGTGAAAATTTAACCACAGAATGTCATTACATACCATCCAATGCAATATTCACCAACATTTTCTACGATGATTTCGACTATTACTATTAAGAAATGAAACGAATATTGACAAAAAGATCAAAAAGCCAACGAGAAAACGGTTCGATTTCGAACCATCTGTTTTCGTTTAATTTTGTACTAAGAATAGAAAACTTGAAAAATTTACCTCTTATCGATACTATTTCATCTGTAAGTTAACAAATAATAACTCCAAAAAATAGAAACTGCTTCTGAGCAAACTTAATGTAAGAATTAAAAAGCTAGAATACCATATCGTTCCTTCATAAACGAAATTCAAACAAAATATAGGAGAGATTTAGAATGCTTTGAAAGTATAAAACCATAGAACGCTTTAAAAACCGGTTTTAGATAGGTTCTCGTTCGACTACCAAAACAACCATTAATTTTGCATATGATTACAGGTTGCTTCAATGAAACCTATTACAAACCTTTCAGATAATCAAAATAATTTGAGCTTTTTACTTAGACAGCGAAGTTCAAGACCTACAGATGCATCAGTGAAAACAGACGCGCCGTTTGGAAGTGTCTGAGTTGGTTTTTTGCTGAGCATGAAGGTCTTTGCTCATCTGAAACCACAGTTCATCTGATGCCATACAGCGACATGAGGTCTGACAGGGAGGAACTGGAAAGGGAAAACTCCACCCGTTCACAGCTACTCAACCAATAAGACGCCTGAAGGTGTTTTCAAACCAAATGGCACAAATGCATCACTAATGAGAGCTCGACTCTAAAGGGAAGGTATTTTAAATAAATTCTTCAAAATTGCAGACCTCATTCACAACAACGAAAATAAAATCGTTTTTAAAAATAATATTAATATTTATTTATCCATATTTAAATCAGTAATATTTTTAAACGAAAAATAAATTATTATAATTTATTCTGCACTTTTAAAATGTTTTATTTCGAAAAGTATTAATATTAATAGAAATTAGTTACTTGTATTTTGGTTAAAAATAAGATAGAAAATATTGCTTTTTAGAGAAAATGTTTATGAATGAAGATTTAAGTGACAAATTTCAAATTCAAAGCTGAAAGAAAAGAGAAAAAGAAAGAGTCTCCGATGCCCATGACATAAAAATGGAATCTAAATAATGAATAAACAAATGGAATTCGTTTCAGTAAACCAGAAAATTTTAATTATATAAGGAAAATGAAGATCATTCGCTGTCGGATTTCATTTTTTATTTATAGTTTACTTTAAAATGACTGAATTTCTTTAAAGAAAAATAGATCGATCATTAATTCTGTTGATTAACATTATGTTTTGTATGCATTCATTTTAACCTAGTTTCCATACCATAAAACAGCCCAACTCACATGCTTCTTATTTTGATTTTTAAAATCATTTATGTTTCCGATTGACTTATTATTATTGCTTCTCCATTAATAGTTAATATAAGGGGAATGTATTTTTTAAATTGATAATATAATACCTATATAGTCTATCTAACGCACTGAAATGTTATTTTCTATTCTATTTTTAATATGTGTGCTTAGTTCAGTTATATAAATGGCCTGGGTTAAACCAATACGAGGGCAACACCTGAGCTGGCACTCCCCTCTCCAAATTTTCGCACCGCACCAGCAGGAGGACATTTGACAACTACGTATGATTTAGCGTGCAACAGGCCCGTATACGGTGGAACTTCAGTGATAACGGGTTTCGAACCTGGAACCCTCTGGCCCCGAAGCCGAGACCTTACCACTAGGCAACCGTGTACGTGTGTGGGTGATGATTAGAAAACTGACAAAGCCGTAAAGTATCCGGTCATAATTTATTAAATATATATCCACATTTAAGGCACCGAGTAACTTTTAAAATATACTGATTTAATGAAATAAAATAATAAAAATAATACAATAATATCAATTTTTAGAACTGTAATAAATTCTTCCTTGAATATTACTTAGGAAGGATTTTTTTTTCTGTGCTGCATTAAAAAATATCAAATGTAGAACAGTTACATAGTTTTCCAAAATTTTATTTTTCTAAATATGCACATACGTTCTTTCAATATTATCTATAAGCACTCTCCACCTTATCAAAATATTTTTGGCAGAAAATTGAAAAAGTTATTTTATTACACCACCAATGAAATTATTTAATATAAGTGTTTAAATATTCATATTAATTTCCTTTAAATATAAATTTGTATAAAATATCATTTAAAGAAACTCGGAATAAAATATTTCGCTTTTGTCAAACATTAAATTCATTTCCAAATTTCCTTCTATATTAAAAAAAATGTTAATAATCCAATATTTGATGTGAAATTGTGTAATTTGGGCACGATCCCTTCACCCCCTCCCCCTCTTCAGTATCCCTCCTTTTTTCCCGCTAACCGTTATTATACTCTCCGGGATGGGCCCTTAATATAGGTTTTAAGTACTAACAGGCAATAGTTCAAATGGGGGGAGGAGTCTAACTTGTAAAAGAAATCATACCTAGTTTAGCTTTATTTTTATGTAGAACTCAATGAAAGCGACTACAAACGTATAGCGGTATCACAAGAATGAAAGTGCTTGATTGAACTGCCAATGCTCTGTGCTGCTTTAGCTTTGTTGGAGAAAAAGCATTATTTCAAAATTGTAATTCTACTTTGACTACAGCTTAGTCATAAATTATTCCATCAAGCAATTTAATGAAACAATTTTAATAAGCTTGATTTTCAGCAAATATATTTTTAAGGGAAATTTTTTGTACTCATCCTAAGAAATTTCTGTCAGTTTTACGTTAAATGCTTTAGTTATTGATTGCTCTCTTTATGGAATGCTATATTCACACATAAGCCTATCTAATATCTACATCTTTTTCTGTTCGAGTTGCAGTATACGGTAGTTAATTTTTGACTCACATGATTAGTAGTTTATTTGTGTTGACATATTTTATTTTACTGTATTGTATATTATGTAATGTTATTTCACAACGGTTTAAAAATTAATATTATGTCAAATGTGGCAATAGACATTTGCCTTTATGATTATTTTTAACTGCAGGTCTTTATTTCGCATTAGTAACAGTTCCAATACTTATCAAATTTTCTACAGTAAAGGCAAAAATTAAACTGCAATATTTCGTAAAATTTAAATAATTCAAAGCTAATGATTTTTCACTTTAATAATATACTATTTATTTGTCTTGATAGGATTTTATGAGTTTTATTTCAGTTTTGTTTTTCTAAATCTATCTTATTAGTCTCACATTTTGTCAGGATATAAATATTTAAATGCTTCTTAAACTGAAATTAAATACAACCAATAGAAAGGCCAATAAAACTGATTTTGTTTCGATAATTGTATTGAAATATTGATTTCATGCTCTTCGGTTTCGGTTTTCCTCTCCCACAAGGCATTTTTGTTCTGTTATTATTTTTAGGAAATACTAGATTTTTGTACCCTGGTTGAGGCGTCGGTGTAGAGAAATAAATGTTAACTGTAATATTTTAACTCGTATTTACTATTTATCTTCTTTCTATTCTTGTTTAGTAAGAATTTGCATATCCCAACTCAGCTAAACTTTTTCTTTTTTTTTTTGGGGGGGGGCTAATTAAATTTTTCGTCACCTTTATTGTCACAATTTCTGAAAATGAAATCTGTAAACATTAGGAATGATCAAGGATTGAATGAACCGAAAACACTAGCTTTGTCGACATAAGTAGGTGTAATTTTTAATAATAATAATAACATACTTATCTCTCTGTTTGTCTCTTGGGGCTCTTTTGGACCTAGGTCGACCAACATGGCTGTTTGGAACAGTGGAAAAATTCATGGCGGTTCAATTTTTTCGAAATTTTAATTAGCTTTCAAATTAATTTAGTAAAATTTCGATAGATTTTAAATATATGCTTTTCTTTTCTTTTATTCATGCTAACTTGGAAAAAAATGCACAGAAACAATTTGTGAAATCTACTTAACATTCAAAACTTTTCCTCTGAGTGGCATTGCTTTTATTGCCAGAGCATTTTTACTCCAATTTTAACAAATAACTAAAAAAAATTATAATTTGGAACAATATACACTATTGTTTTAATAAACTTCAAACCAATTTCATTGTTTCTTCAATTTTTTATACTGCACATTTCTACATTGTTAAAGACAGAGTTTAAATCGTTTGTGTAATTATTAATTAGAGACATTAACAGTTTAAAATTTTTCTCTTTAACTTCGCAACTCTATAGCAGTAATCATAAGCAACAGTTATTAACATTTATATAAACATTAAATTTTCTAATGATTTTCTAAACTTTCTTTATTTACTTGTCTTCTGTTCCATTTGTTTGTATTTCTTCCCTTAGAATGCATTCAGTTGACATATAATTCCGCTTCTAATATCTCTGTCTGATTTATGCTCGACATTTGTTAAGTCTCAGAGATTTTATTCTTTCCGTTAAATGAATTATTGCTCATTTTTGGGAATGATTTCTGCTTTTATTTTATTTATTCACTTGTACCAATCTCATTATCAGCATGTTGTAACTACTGACATCAGATAGCTGCTTATAAATATGTATTTTAACAATTTTATGCTTAATTTAGAAACCATCCATTTTGGATTCTTACGACGTGAAAGAGCTGAACTTGAAGGCCCATTTCATCTAATGAAATTATATTGTTTATTTATTTTTTTGGATCTCTTTGTAAGAAGACTAAAAAGTTTTAATTATGATTTTGAATTCATGTTTATATGTAAACAACACAATTTCTGCATCATTCGAATAAATTTTATTCTGCATTATGCTCATAATTTTTGCCATGCATCATATTTTGATTGTTATTGAATTCAAATTGTAGGTTGCTATTTACCAACGGAATCATAATCAAAGTCAAAGAGAAAGGAAAAGGGGAGGAAACAAATAAATAAAACCTCATTAAATAAGTAAAAACTTCCTATTGGCACTAATTACATATCGCAATAAATGTTTGTCGCCAAGTGCAGAAAATAACCACACCCGTAACATTTTAAAAGAAAAAGATAGCTCAGAGGCCTTAAAATACGGTTTAGATCTTAATAACCCAAAAAAGTAATTAAAAATTAATGAAAAATGTTTTACTACTCTTTCTTGTGTTTCTTCCTATATGAAACTTCACTCGTTTAAATAATTGCATTTTATTTAAAAATGGATCCTAACATATTTTGAAATTGAATGAAACCTAGTAATTTTAGACATTTGAAAGCATTACGCGTATTTTTTTAAGAACATAATATTTTTTATTTAATATTATCAAAATTCTTAATCACATTTTTTCCTTAGTATTTAAATATTTCTATAAAAGACCGCATTTTACATCAAAATTATGAAGAGAATAAATTTGTTGATTAATTAAGTAGCTAGTGTAATGTCAAGTTTGGAGAGTCGGCTACAGGGTTAGATGTCGTCCTCGTCATCTGACCACAATTCAAAACTACGAAGTCCATCATTAAACATCCCTCAAGTAATTTCAAATTGGGACGTTAATCTAACTAAACAAGCAAACCATTAACAGGCACTTTAATTCTGTAATTAGTTAGCCAGTAATTTTCTGTTTTGAATTGTACCTCATTCATTCAAGTCATAATTCGATCTTTGCATTTGTCGCCACACAAATTCATTTTAAACTTTCGGTACAAAACACTCAAAAAATTCCTTGACAACGTTTTTACCATAAAGAGTGAGAGAACTGTCTGTTTTGTCACAAGTAAAATTAATTACACCATTAACATCTTTTGTACAGAAACGGAACAAAGAATAAAAATATTAATAAAATAGATAAGAATTATATAAATGTACTTATCAGTCTTTGAAATAATTAATAAACCCTTTTTTAGTACCTGAAACACATAATTTTACTCTCTAGGTCTATTAAAATCAGAATATTGCAGATTCAGTAGCTATTCGTAGATAAAGAGTTGCGATTATTATTTTTTTGATGAAGAGAAACAGATCAGTCAACTTCTACGTAAGTAAGAAATACCAAGAAATTTTTTTCAAGGAAAAGTTTAATAAATGCAAGGAAGGTATTTTCAGTTTAATCAAGAACAACAAAAAAACTTTTTTTCTATTTTAAAATACTTAGAGTTATTCTTGTAACATCCATGGATTTATTTCCTTTACCTTCCTTCGTTTCTTATTTTTATAGCCTTCTATTCTCAGAATTATAAAACCAGCAAAGCAATTATAAAATGAAGTTTTTGTGAAAGGTCTCTGTACCTCATAAAACTATTCGAGACAGTTGTTTCCTCCCTTTATTAATAATCCTTATGCAACATGAATATTGATGCCATACTTAAAATATTCTAAAGAAATAACAATATTTATTAACAGTTTCGCTTCCTCTAAAGTCATTTTTTAATTTAGCATTTATTTACGTTCGCTTAACTTTATGAACTACTCAATTATTTATTTGTACAAATAGCATTAAATCAAACATGAACATTTTTAAGGAAAACCTTTTGATATTTTGTATTTTGAAACGAAAAAAAAAGTTCTAAAACTCAGCTGCTACTCTACGGCCCTGTTTGTATTTATACTTAAGGTAATAATTTAATTAATATACCAAAACTACGAAAATGGAAAGCTATTTCAAAGTTTCTATAAATCTATAGCATGTCAGTTTTTATTAGTTATAATAAATATAATTTTCTAAGTACTAAATTATAATAGTTATCATACCTATTTCTGTGGACTGAGCCATAAATGAAAAAAAAGTAGCATAGCTTGAAATAATTTTCTTTGACGAATCATTAAGAAATGAATATCTCCCCAGTTTTGTTGGCAGAGGTATGTAAAATCCCTCTTTTGTCAGCTGACTAAGAGTGGAATACGTTCTTAAAATGTCCCATACGGAATATTTTTCGAATAAAAAAATCTCAGAAATACATACAAAAAACAAAAAAAGAGAAGGGGAAAAAGAGAGAAAGAAAAAAAAAGAAGAGGAAAAAAAAAAAAATGCATCGTTTGAGGAGAAGCATCCTCTTGATATCATCAATCACTCTTCCGTCTGAAACGAGATGGAAGACCAAGGGCGTCTTGTGAGAACTTTTTTACTTGATCCATTTCAAGATAAAACTTCGGCTTAACTTGACTATGCAACTCTGATTGCAATACAAAACCACAAAGCGTGAACATTATCATTTTGGAATCGATGTAATACTGTTGCTTTGAGTGTAAGGAACTTAGAAACCATTATTTTAACGACATTTTTGTTCGCTTTAGAAAACATTTTTCATAAACGATAAAAGAACCTTTTTTTTTCCACAGGATTTGGAATGCATTAGAACAAATGATTAAGCAGTATGTTCTTCCGTGGCTTGGGAATTCTATTCATTTCGCCTCAACGGAGCTTTATATTTCCTCTTCCAACATGCTCAAAGATAATCAGAAGTAGAAAAACTAAATTTTAAAATGTGTTAGATCAACTGATGTTTAATTTTTTCCTCAATAACAATATCTCAATTTTTCAAAAGTGTCCATGAAGGTTCTATTTTCAAGCAGTAAAAAATAAGATTATTTCATTATTATTACTTATTTCATCTGTAAGTTAGATCGTTCCAGTTTTTATTTATCAATTAGATAATTTCAAAATTTTATCTTAAACAGAAAGAACGAAATTTATTAGATAGAATACATTCTAAAAACCTCTAAAAATTTTCCTATCATTTGAATTGTTTTAAATTAAGCATAACTTTTGCTTTCTTACAGCAAAACTGGTGTAGTAATAATCTTTCAATTTGCTGAATAATTTTTAAACACAATGTTAGGTTTTATGTTTATTATTTTTCACAATTCAAGATGAGTTATATCGAACTCCCATTCGCACCCGTTCTATTCATACACTATGAATTAATAAGATACACCAGCAGGGAATTTCATTTAGTAACTTGCTCTTTTGCTACATAAATAGAATCTTTCTGAACAACAAAATTCTTTCGCAATTCTTCGATACTTCTCCATTTTATATTCAACAATGGCAGTTTAAGGGAAGAGTTTTGTTACCGCTGAGACCGTTTTCATCTGATTCTAAATTCAGTAGCCGCACCGTTTGGTCACTACTCTATAGCAGCCAGCAAAACGTCCCTTACTACCCTTGACAACTCACAGTTTATTTAGCGTGAGGGTGAGTTTTGGGGCAAGCCTCTTTTCAGTAAACGTTTATGAATAACAACCGGGAAAGAAGGGGCAACCAACCCATAAATCACGAAAACCGTCCTTGCCTATTGGACCGTTGGGGGGAAACGTCTTTGCGGCCCGTTTCTCAACACTTCCTCATGGTGCTTGTAAAAGGATTCGAAGCAGCTTGCAGTGAAGAGAGTTTTTCTGTTTCTGCGGGTGCAAAAAGATAATTAAGAAAAGACGGCAGGTTTGATGATAAAAATTGCACTCAACTAGATTATCTGTAAATGAAAGTAATTATAACTTTCTTTTTTTTGCGAAACATGGTAATAACATCTTGTATCCGTTTAGAGAGCATCAATGGATATTTGATGGTGTTTCCAAGTGATTGAAATTTAATTTATTTTCGTTAATGGTAATACTTTTCCAAGTCATTACTGTTCCTAAAGAGGCGCAACAAACTAGTTTATCAAATTTTAGTATTTTATTTTAAGAATGATAAAATGTCATAGTCGTTCGTCAACAACAACAATTGCGATGCATGATTTGCTTATTATTCTTTAAATATAATAATACAGATGGTCAGAGTTCACGAGATTTGAGAAAGTAAGAGGTATGGATTTGGCTGAACTGCTTCAAACATATTAATATAGGCCAGATGGGCTTAAGTGATGCAGAAGTTAGATATATAATAGATAGACATATAAATATATAGACATAATAAAGGGTAGAAAATTTGTCTACTTCTTGGATTATAAGATTTCAAAAGCTAAATTGAAAGCAAAAATCCATGTTTGAAATTCAAAACGGATATCTGAATGCTATTCATTGAGGCTGATTTCTTTGCTAAGTTTATGAAATTTTTCCAAGATAATGTAACAATGTAGATCTGAATTTGTATATTTTTCATAAAAATTCCGGAACTGAAGAAGAGCGAAAAAAAACTTTCTAAAACATTTATAGAATATTTTGTCTAAATTTTGAGTCATAGTCACTGCTATGTGGACAAATAATTATCTTCAGCAATTACATTTTACTTATTATTTGATGGAAGTTAATCCTTTACAGAAATATTGTAATTTTTTCATTAAGATTTTACTTCTTAAGTTTCTTTTCGGAGTTTCTGAACAGACAAGTTTTACATGGCTGGAAATAGAAATTTTCATAAGTCATTTCATATTATCTCCACACCCCTCTCCCATCCGCTGCATTTCTCCTCGAGCATATGAAAGAAAATACAGTTCATTTTATTTATAACATGAGGCAGCTTCAAGGAAATTCTTCTTCATAATCAACTTATTCTTATAAATGTTAAATAAAAAGCTAAAGGGCTGTTATTTTACATACCTCTTAACAAACTAATTTCAGGCAAAATTGATAAAATTTATGGAATAATTCTAACACGCATTTTATGACACCCAAACAAAGAAAAACAATCGTAAGATTGAGACAAATGGTGCGCTTAAAGCAAGTTCCTACATGAAAGTGTCTCCTTTTAATCAAAAAGTAAGAAAAAAAAGAAAATTCACTACTAATTTTTCATTACTTTCATTTGAAAATAAAGCACACATCTTTCTTTTCTGTATTTTGTGAAAAACTTCTTAAATAATTCGAAAGGAGTATGTATACATTAACATTTATTCATACAAAAGATTAGTTACCCGTATCATAGCAACTGCATGGATCAATCTTTTTAGAGACATTAATTGCTTAATGAGGAGAGCAAGATAATTTTCTCTTCGTAAGGCATCCAAACAAGGAATCATTTGGTTTTCTTCATTACTGCTGGCTAAATTTTATTGATTCCTTATTATAATACATTCATTATTAGCCTCACATTTATTATTAGCTTATTTTATTTATATTTGGCCCTATTTATTTCATAGCATTATTCATTTCCGCATCAGGAGGGGATTATGTTATTTTATAAGTATGCGCTTGTCAACGAGTAACTGAAATTTCCATTCCTATAAAAAACACTTTCCTTAGACACTTGTTTTATCACCAGCATATTGTGGCAAGGAAGCAAACCAAATCATCTTTTGCTCTTAATAAGCCCTTCTGAGAGGACTTAAGTTTTGATTTCCATTATGTAAGACAGAATGCCTCAACATAAAAGATGTTGGTATTACCATCCCTTAGGTAAGCATCTAAAAACCGCTTGTATGCATAAATATATATAAAAAAATATAATACATAAACGAAACAATATTATCGAAAATAAAAGATAAAAAATATAATACACATAGAGATGATTTTTAGATAAATATATAACGCAAATTTGAGGCGCAATATGTGCAGCACCAGTAAATGCATCAACATATTAGCGCAACATTTGAACCTTTATTGCCGTGTCAATTTCAACGTTGTCATAATTACCAAATATAAATACGTTTTAATCACATCCATTGTAGAACCTTAATTAATTATCCTTCTAATCACTAAATGTATAACCTTTAATGGAAACAATGCAAAATACGATCAATTAATTTGCATTATGGTATATATCTAGACAGACAATTAGTTTAACTAATAATAGTATATGATTAAATCTGCGTATACGAATTCACTAGTATCGAAATCGAAATTCAGTTAATTTTCTTTAATAACTTTATTAAGTTACAAATGTGATTTAAAGTGATCTACATAAAAATAAGAATTAATTTATGAAGCATATGTTTCTTAGTGCTTATCTAAAATTATTTGAACAACAACAAAAAAAACCGTACGGTGAAGGAAAATGTTCAAATAAAACTGTGAAAGAGTTTCAGTCTCACAATACCTGCCGTCTGTTAATTAATTTGATTCAAAAGGTGGCGCTTCGTTTCATGCAAAAGGAATGTTTACGCAAACTTCAATATTATCCTGTGCTAGCCAAAACAAACGATGTACTGGATTAGCTAGATATCTTATTCTAAACGTTAAAAGTCAGACAGCGTTTTTTTGCTCCAGCCTGTGTCTGCCAGTCAAAAGGTTAAACGTGCGTTGAAGAAAATGACTCCGTTTTGAAGTCATCATTTATCAAATTCGCCGCTCCTTTTGTCATTTACACGAAGCCTGTTTTTTCATCGTCTCTGCACTGTAAAGCGTTGAATATTTACGAAGCATATCAATTTTGGTTTTAAATTCAGCACACGAGCATTTCAAAACTTCGAGACGTTGAAGATAAATTTATTTTCATGATCACTTTCAATATATCTTTCAGACTGCTTTTAAAATATTGATCAAAATTTGAAGGTTAAGTATGTTATTCCTGTTTTCTTTTATACAGAAGGAAAAAGTCGACATGATTTAATAACGTTTTGTTTATAGTATGTCTGAATGGATAGTCAAACACAAATATTTTTTTATAACGTTTGGCCTTATAGCTAAACATATTTCAGCATAAATTTTTTTTTAAATTTTTTTACATACTTTCCTGTTAGTTTCATTCTGAATCCTTATTTATCTAATGAGGAATTACACTTCAGATTTTTGTCGGAAACAACCCTTTTCTCATATTCTACTGAAAGTTCTCTCAGCTGGAAGCCAGATAGAAACTTAGATACATTCAAATTTATTTTTTAGGGCTATCTGAGTTTTAAACGAAATTGGAACTTATAAAACTTAATTTCGTAGATTTGAAAGACAACATTCCGATTTACTTCGTAAAACAATTAGCAATCTACTCCTTATAAAATTTTTTTAAACTGCATATTTAATCAAATTTATTCTAATTTACGTCTTGTCATGGATGATGAATTATTTTGAATCATTAATTAACTCGATAGTTGTTCAACTTCAGCGATCTATTTTACTTCGTCTTGGAAATATTAATATTTTGAGGTAATTTTACTATTGATATTTTACATTTACTGGCTTCGATTTCGTTTTCAGATTTATCTGGTAAATAGGTGTGTGTGTGTTTTTACTGTGTTTCGATGTATCATTTATTTTAGACTTCTTATGTTTGGCGCAAAATAGCTAAATCTGCTTCTTGTACTATTAAATACAGTAAACAAAACAATCAACGATCTATTTGACAAAGTCGGATAGAATAATTCTAAAAGATCCACCCGGTAATTCGCTTGAAAAAGAAAGAAAGAAAAAAAAAAGCAATGATACGGCTGATTGAAAAAAATCCGTTTTCGAAGAACATAACTTACCACCCCTCCAGTTATCTGATTAATACTTTGCTATTGGCCTACTATCTGATTTGGGTATTTTCTTTTTCTCTCTGAGCTACAAACAACTTTCTTCTCTCAGACAACGTAGAGAGAAGAGAAAATTAAGAGGCACAAATATAGACTGATAAGTCGAACCATTTGAGGCAGTAAAACATCCAGTTATTGTTCCTGACCTCTTCGGTTTCATATGTCAGATGAGTAAGAGAACCGAATCGATTTTCACCTCACGTACTACATCTGTTAAGTTTCCGCTGCGTATAAAATACCTACCGCTGTGTTAACTGCTACTTTGCAAATCTTTCGAAGGGCTCGGTTGCCAGTTCCTTCCTCTACTGCCAGCTACTCTGCGTTGCTAATGAAACTGAAAATTGAGCAGTACAATTAACTCCTACAAACCCGACTCCCCGTCGCCTCCCGCTGCTTTCTCAAGGAAAAGTTCTTCCTACAACTAATAACCAAACAGGCAACACGTTCGAATGTTTTTAAATGACTGCCTTCACCTTCAAGTGAGGTTCTTAGGACCACTTGGTCCTAAGAACCTCACTTACACATAGATAGTCTACGATTTATACTGATGATCGATGATTTGCACATAAAAACAGAACCACATTACGACGGAAAATTGAAATTACTCTGATGCCTGGAACGCCTTTCCATTTCTGCAGATTAATTTACCATCACGATTTTCTATGAAAACATGGGATTTATTTGGGGGGCCATTAATTCATGGAATTTCAGACAAGACATGAAAAAAACGATGTCTTAAGAAATTTTATTGGATCGACTTCGTTGAAATTAAGATTGATCACCTTTGGGTACCTGTATTATTTTATCTAATTATCAATACATTTTTTTGAAAGAAAGAATATTTCTTTGACGTAGTAATTTTAAACGGCTAGGCATTGAATTGAAAACATAAAATTAAGCAGTTTGAAGACGAATAATGCTCTAAAAATGAATTATTATTAATGTTGAATATATTATTGATGTTGATTATTTAATTTAAATTATTTTTATTGAAATGTATCTTTTTATGTATCTTTTCTGATGTATCTTTTCTAAGGTAAAAGGTTATGTAAATAACAGAAAAAAACCCATTTGTTTCTAAAAGTTAAATTTTACGTAATTTTGTTTTGCATAATATATATATATAGCATTTAAAAAAACCAAACATTCTTCTTTAAAAATTCGGTATTTTCTCAAATAACCATAATAATAATAGCAGCGAACAAATCACAACTCATAATTTATCATTTTTATTCTACTTCTTTACGTTTATAAAAAAACGTATGGATTAACATCAGCCGTTGAGAGCAATTTGTAGGCTGAACCCTCAATTTAATCAGATTGTAGAGAGTGAACCAGTATTTGAAGCCTTCAAAAACATCAAGATTATAACATTTTAAACTAAGAGCATTCAAATACCAAGCCCTTGAACCATTTTTACCTAAAAATGTTTCCGTGCTGAGACGAAATGCTTGCTCCGAGGCATGGCGAACAAGATTGCTTCCAGCTACAAATAAAAGAAACGTGCTCACGAAGGTATTGGACTTGAATTGCGATGGAAAGTTTGATGTTGTGCACCCCCTTGGGGGATATGGAAAGAGGGAGAATGTCTTCCAACAGATCATCCCTCAGACTTTCCTCCCCCGTGTCTCTCCCTCGGAAAATTGCCCGCCATCTATCCCCCCCCCCCGAAAAAGCGCGTCATATGGTCTTGTCGCCTATTCACCACAGAACCTCTTCGACAAATTCGTCACGATAAGCTGGATAACAGGAAGCAAAAGGACCTACAAAAAATGACAGAAGATAGGGGCTTGGCGGATCAAACCAACTCTTCGAAAGCGTCGTTGTCTGGGGATGAGAGCAGGAAAAAAATTTGGTAGCACGCTTTGTTAGAAATAATGTCGGCATCTCTATTGTCTGTAGCATTTGCAAGCTCACGCTTTCGAGGGTCGGATCAAATTAGGTGAGAACCCGAGCAGCATTCCTTTTCGTGCTGTTAGTAACGCTCTAGGGCTTTAGAGAATATATTCAGGCGTTATCGATGAAAAAACTGTAATAGTACCTACTTTATTTTCTAAATTAATAGCAATTTGTGTAACGAAAAATCATTATTTACTACTAGCTACAATTACTTTCAATCGTTATTAATCGAAAGTTTTATTACGTGCTACGTATAAACAATGCCATTTTTACGTCATACTTCTGCAAATTAGAAATTCAAATCTTAGGTTTTGGTTTTTAATTCATATATGCAATTGAAATTATCCTGTCAGATGAAAGATTGTTTAGTAAAGGTTAATAGACTCACTAAATAATCCAACAAATGCTTCCATTAATGGCATATGTAAATTTATCAGACTTCGACACATGCCGAAGTTGAGTTGCTTTATTTTTATAGTTTCAAATGAAATAAGGAGTAGAAGAAATATATTTGTCACAAAACAAAGAATAAAATGGTTTATAATAAATATAATTTAAATTATAATTTATATGGATGCCGTGATTAAAAATGTGTAACAATGCGTGGACTTCTTCTCGGCCTTTTACACATGTTTTTTTAAATTAACAAACTAATTATTTACTTTTGAATTATTTCCTTTTTGGTTAAATAAAGTTATAGCGTGGATACATTTTACTCTGTCGTAATTGTTTCAACAAGGTTTTTTTTTATCTTGTTGTATTATTACTTAAAATGCAACAAATACTGAAATGGATCAAATACTTATCGTGAGTAATTGTAACGAAACCTTGTGCTACAACTTCCTGGTAATTTTATATTACATAGCGCAACTTTGGGATGGGATTTAGCAAATAGCAGTTTCCCACTCCTTAATGGTGTCTATATCTAAAACTATCCTTGAACTAAATATATATATTTTTTAATTTACATATCTATTGACTATAGACATCCTTAAGACTTTATTTGCTGATTCAGTAAAATACGGGTTTTATTCAACAGACCATTAAGTCTGATTTTAAGAAACAGCTTCCATCGAGAAATATGCATCATTAACAAGAAAAATATTTTTAAGTACGGGTAATTTTAACGAACTGCTGCTTTCTTAACCGAATCTCTTGTCATGAATGCTGATATAATATGCTATAATATGCTCTCAGAACTTAAGCGAATTTACTGTTGTATTTAGTTAGAAGTGTCCAGATTAAAGAGGTACATTTTCATATTATAAATATCACTTCACACACAATAAATTTTTTTAAAAAAGCCTATTCACATTGGAAAATTTGATTGACAGTTTTCATTTGCATTTTGTATATTTAAAATGATTATTTCACGAGATAGTTTACAATAAGTTTTTCTTTACTTCTGAAGGTAAAAAAAAATATAAAATCATACCTCTGGAAACAGACAATATTCCCTTATAAAATATATCCTTTAATATATTTAACAGTTTATAAAATAGATTTTGAAATAAAAAATTTTGTTAAAAGCTTCTTACGCTATTCCAGATGATGTTTCTCCCTTCCTCCTGGCCAAATAATTAAGGATAACGCTGTATAAGTTCCTTGATCAGCTCGGTGCTGGGCTTCGTACTCACGGTGTTCACAAGTAATTGTGAGAGCCTTGTAACGGATGACTAATGCCTTTGATAAGACTAAGTGAGAAGCATTAATCCTGAATTACCTTCGCAGGTGATGCCGCTCTTGGTCTTTACTTAAGATAAATGGATTAGGGCAACTGCTTACAGAAACAAAGGTTCTAGGGAGAAGAATAGATTAGGCCATGAATAGCTTCTGCGATAATAATCTAGTCCTATTCAGACTCTTTTCACAAAATCTTTCCCCTTAAAAAAGATTTCTTAAGAGCAAAGAATACAGAAACAATTATTAAGAAAGAGGGAATCTTATAAAAACTGTTAAGAGTAGTCCTGTAAGCAACTACCAAATAAGATAAGGTAACAATCTTTAACTGAAAAACAAACGGATTTGATTGCAAATCAATCCGTAAAGACATTAATGGCGCACTGAAAAATTTGGAGATCAGTCGTCTGTGATATTTGTTACTGATAACTAAGAATATGGCCAAAAGGCTTCAGAAAAAGGATAAAATAGAAAGCTTCCCTAGTCGAGAGTTTTGACCCTATATGTTCGGAAACCCAGCACATAGCTTTCTTTTTGAAAATTCCTCCAAAAATGCAACTTTTGGAATACAAGGAACAAATCCCGTAGGAAAATATCTCCAATGGAATCAAATTTATCTAAAAAAATGCATGAGTTGTTTTAAATGGAAGGCATTGTATTAAATGACAACCTGTACACACATTTAAGGCAGCAAAATATATCAAAACGCAGTATCAAATGCCAAGCACAATTTAAAAAAGGCGTTCTGAAATTTTTAAATGTCTGTCTTAGTAAAAGTTAAGTGAAAGGAGAAAAAAATGAAGATTTCGAACATCAGGAAAAGAAAGCATGTTAGAATTTTAAGATATAAATCACAACTTTATTTTCAAAAAATTTCTTTTTAGCTGAATTATTCCTAATGCTTATAATTCTTATTCATTCACGATTATAAAAATATCAGTTTTTTGAAGGTTAACTTTTCCCTTATAAACTACAAGTCTCATTTTTATTAAATAACATCTGAGAGATTAAATTATATTAATTATGGATTCAAATATAATTTGTAATAAATAATTTCAATATTTTCCCTGCATTAATACAGAAACTGTTAATAATTTCTCCCATTCATATAAAAAAATATATCACTATAAAATATTTTAAGAAACAAAGTGATGTAATAAAATAATTATGAAGGCAAAAGAGGAAAATTTCGAAAGATAGTTATAGTTCAGTCAGTTTGGTTTTGACTCAGTAATTCACAGAAAACCTTACGTCTCTTCAAATTTAGAACAGCGCCACCGAAAGTTCTATTCATTGACCGTAATGACAGAAAATATTTATATACTCACTATACAGGTATCTGCCATGGACTTTTAGGGCTGTGCTCAACTGATAATCCTCTTTAAAGAAAGAAATATGAGAGTGGCAGTTCATGGCTAGAGAATGAATGTATATATAATCTAACGCATGACTATATACCTTTAACACCGAAGCTCAAGGAGCATTGCTGTGGTACGATGGAAGTTAACTTTGGATCCATTATTAGCAAGTATTGCCTATCCTCAGATAATTAGGTTTTGAATAGCATCGTCGGTTGATATAAATTGCCCTTGAGAATACATTGTCGATAGCAGAAAGACGAATCTACATTAAATTACTCTTAATTCACAGAAGAAGCTCACAGTAAACAGTCAGAGGCAGCAGTTAATAAATCAAGTATAAGTGGCGGTCTATATCGGATGAACGTCTAAGTGTGAAACGCCTTGGCCATAAATTTCATTCGAGAACAGCTTCACTATGAATCAAATAGAATGTCATGGTTAATCAGTTCGGAGAGATCGTATTACAGCACCAACGGATTAAATGTTTCTGCAAATCGGTAGAGAGTGCAGGCATTTGAAGTAGACCATTAACGATTCCCCCCCCCCCATCTCTTTTTTCCCACTTACCTTCAGAAAGTGAAAATTCGAAAAGGAGGTATACTAGCATAAAATTTTTAAACAAAACGTATTGGAATACTTAAAGGGTACATCATTAGATTTTTTTCAAAAAATAAATTGATTGAAGCTTATTTATATTATTATATATTTATTTGTTTCAGCATATTTGAAAATCTTTCAAGGGAAGAACCATACACTTGCTATAAGGCTACTAAAGTTTCATTTTAAATAAATTTGCTGAAGTGCGAGCACAAAATATAAAAAAAAAATGTTAAAAAATGATATATATGGTATAGATAAATACCAATTTAATTAAAACATCTATCAAAATGTAGACATCTTTCAGGTAAGTTTCATTAAAAAAATCAACTGTAACGTCTTCGTTTTCATAAATTTGTACTAAATTAAACATTCCGTAGATAAATTTTCATGCTTTGCTTGAATCTCTAATGCATGAAAGATTGTAATTCTTCCACTTCTGATGGCCGATGTTAGCTTTTCCATGATGGCAAGCATTTCGAGACAACAGCGCAGTCTATGAGAGTTAGAAGTAATGAAAAAATTTTCAGGAGACTGGCGCGAATTTCTCCATTTACAGCAAATGTAATCTCAGCTTTTATTTCAAACACGGCAATTCTGGTAACATTGATTTCTTTATTGCGTGATGTAACACAAGATATAACTATCCAATCGTTATAAACATACACAAGCGTCTTGCGTGTGTTCACAACGATTGAATTGTTTGTAGAATTGTTTTTCTTGATGAAAAGTAAGATCATTTAAGTTAAGAAGGAGGAATAAAAATCTCTAAAAATGGGAAAGATATTTTTGAATAATAATCATGATGTCCGTGAAGTTAAAATATAAGCCTATATAAAAGAATAAAGATTATACGTCATTTTAAAATTTTGCTTATTAAAGTAAACAAACAAGATATCCTTATATATTAAATTCGGCAGTTAAAATACTTTAAATTAACACATGTTTCCTTTTTTATTTATTTCATCCATATTCGGATTTATTTATTTCATCCATGTAATTACTTTCATTAATATACATTTTTCTGGTGATAAAACATGGAGCCGAATGTTCAGATTAATGTTATTTAGATATTCATTACTTTCTAAAGAATTATTTTGGGTAAAGACCCTGGATGAACAACGCAATAAAACGTAATTTACAGAAAAAAAAATCTTACAGTGCTGCAAATCAACAAAATTTGCAATTGTTTGGCACTTCAGGCTTTTAACATAGTGTTCTAATTCATTTTATTTATTATTGATTTACATTAGGTTTTATTATATGAATCTGATTCGTAAAAGTAATTTGTATATTTACATTTTTTTGAGCTTTGTTGTTAATATTTACAACATTTAAGGAGGAATATGCATCTTTATTTCATTTAGTACGGTGCATTACGAAACACGCTGTAAAAGGTATTTTTATCCTGAAAATATTATTAGCAAAATAAAATAACATTCACTTCTATTTGTCTCAAGGTTATGGTCAAAGTAGTAATTATAAATTATCGTGAAGATTATTATTGTTTCTCCATTTTTCTCGTTTAAGATATTCATTAATAACAGGATAGGGCTTTCTTCTCACGATTCCTTCATTTACATCGTGAAATGACTGAATATTATCTATCAAAACTTCAGAAAGGGGACTCAATCCTTTTATAGTTTTTTGGACAATTACTGTGTTGAGGGTTGTTTTTTCCCACTTCCCTCATCGAAATTTAGATAATTCTTCCATTATTTTAAAGTCATTCGAGTCCCTTAAACAAACTAGTAATCTGAAAAATAATAAAAAAATTTTCCTTGAGTGCTTCATTATGCTTTGAGTGCTTTCTTACAAACATTTTAAATGGCCCAAGATTCAGTGATTGCTCGGCATCTAAAATTAACTAAACAAACAAGCCTTGAATGCTGTTTTAAGAGGAATTCTCAAAAAATTTCAGAAAACAACATCGTCTGTATCATCTAGGATAATATATTTGGATCATTCATCTATCGTCATTGACTTATAATGATTGCTGAATTCTTTTTGTTTATTGAATACATTCCCTTGTAATATCTTAAATAAGTTTTGTTTCTTAAATTAAAAAAAATTCTAGGTTACCTAAAACCATCTCTAAGGCCTCTCATTCAGTTTTAATTTGTCCAGTCGAAAGAAAAGCAATTTCACTTATAAGAAAAATGCTGTTGTTACAAAAGCAGCATTTTCCTTTCAAAAAGTGAGAACGGGTGATATTTTTTAGCACCTAAGTCTGTACATCAGACTTTCACCTTTAATGCTAAAAGGTGCTCGAAAAGCAGAATAATTTTACGGTAAGTGAATTGAGAGTTCAAGACTGAGACACTTGTAACAAATATATTAGAGAGGCGTGAAAGAATGTTTCATTATTTCCTGCTGCTGAGCACAACGGGAGTGCTGAGTCGAGTCCTAACAGAAAGAGCGAAGTCGTCTCCCTTCCAAGTGGGAGGGAAAGAATCCCTTTGGGATATAGACAGGTATGGGGTGACAAATGAGTATGTTTTCTTATGAGCTAAACCACGAGGATAGAAAAGATGACACTGTCACAGCGGGCCCTAGCCTCCTCTTTAACGATTTCCCACTGCTAAAGGAAGCAGTGGATAGACAATATCCCCTCCCTTACTTTAACAGATGCCTTCAACTCTTCTTTCTTTTCCCAAACCTAAGTTGAGGTCTGTAAAATGAGCTGTTAAACCGCTCACGTAAAAGGTAACGTGTAGTAAAGAGAAGCCGAATCTGCCATTCTATGTCTTGCTTCGGGGATCTGGAAGGGTATGAATGGAAGGCTACTGACAGGTGTGTGAAGGGACAACCGTGTAAAGAGATAAAAGTGAAACTATCTTTTATCCAGTCAAACTAACAAAGCCTAAATGGTTTCTCCCCAAAGATCGTTTAGCAAACAAAACGCAGAAGCCTTCCTTATGTCTACTGTAAAATTTATTACAAGTAGGCGGTTTTCAGGATCCTTTTTACTGTGAAAGGAAACGTATCCTTAGCAGATAAAAGGGAATGGAGTTCATGATGCTTCATTCGTAATAGAGCCAAAAGCTAAAATTGAAAGATATAATTTTACGATAGGTCTGTTGAATAAATCTACTTAATCGTTAATAAAAAAAAAATGTTGTATTTGCTCCTTTTGGTTTCACGTCAATTTTTCATTGAAATTCTTAGCCTGGTGTTTTAAATTACTTCTACATTTGTATTCGATAGAAAATGTGTTCTAATTTTAGACAGAAAATTATACGTTAAAATTTAGGGCGAGTAAATTACAATTGAAATTGTAAAAGAAGGAATAAAGCTATTTTCTGCATTTTAATATAAGATAAAAATTTAAAAATATGTGTCATAGAATCGATTTGAAAAAATCTTATGAAAAATAACAAAGTTGCTTGAACACCCTTGGAAAGAATAGTTTAAGTTGTACATACTATGCAAATTAAAGTTATTTCTTTTTTACAGTTTCTTTTTTATGCAAAGCATATAAAATTAAGAATCACGTTTCCAGTTCATTTGGAAACTTTGCAAACTCTTTTTTACTGCGAAGCTCATTTTGGTAGATTAAGTATAGAGTAAGTTTTAACAAAATAAAACGTACCCAGATTAAAACGAAACCAAAATAAAAACAAAAGTCTTTACTAAATAAATTACGCCTTTTGCATAATGAATGATTACTTCATCGCAAACCCTTAGGGACCATTTTTCTACTTGCTTACCAGCTCTCAGTAATTAATCATCTTTAGCTCTGGCAAAAGGGAAAGTCGTTCTATTTAAGTTTTAAATCTACTGGAAATTACACACAACGGGATTCTACTGGAAAATCACAAAGAGCTCCATGGGATACTTTCTTCTTCGTTTCGTTTTTTAGATTTTGTTATTTGCTTTGTGATTGATGTTTTTAAAATGGAATCCACTGAAAATTAAATTTGAAAAATTACCTGAAAAAGTAATTTAGTCGAGAAAAAGTTTTGCTGCAAAATGTTGGATAAACGTTGAATAGCTAATTATGAAAACCCGTTTGATGACTTAAAAAGAGTAAGCATTTTATTGGAAAACACACTTAACTACAGAGTGAAGTCGGCCAATTTGTGATAGCTATAAAGTTTTATCAGGGTACAGTAGTCACTGATTAAAATGGGGTGGATTATTTTAAGTTTCCGAGCAAAGCAAAGGAACATAAAGCAGTTTTGATGTAAAAAAGACGTATTTAGAACTTAAGGAAGGGAAATTGTAATCATAGTCCGGAAAAGAACAAACTTTGAAAGTGAGGAGCAGTAATCTCAGTTGCATGATAGACACGTGCAATAGTCGCAGTTGCATCCAATAATTGTGTTTACCAGCTACACGTTCAAAATGTGAAAAATTACACACCACCTGCAGTTTTAAAGATTACTGTATATAGTTAACATTCGTAAATTCTGTAAATGATTTTAATTTAACCATTTTTCCTATTAAAAGTTAGTTTTGTATGAAACAATTAAAAAGCGACTCATAATATTTTTATTCTTTATTTTATTAATATTTTTATCAAAACTTTTAAAAATAAAATAAACTTTTTGGCTTTAAGACGTAAAATAAAGTACCTGTTTATTAGCTTTATTAAACAATAGAAAAACAAGAAGTACTCATTTTTATTTATTTTACTAAACACAATAATAGCTTAAAATAGTATATAGTTAATAATTTTTGCAATCCATTGAACGCTATGAATAGTTATATAAGAAAGGAGTTAATTTAACCACAAGTAATTATAAAGTTTAGAATTTTGTAAATTCTTAAAGATTAGTACGAATTATATAATGCATTTTTAATTGGGTTTAATTAATTTCACATGACTGCAAATATTTTTTTTTCCTTTGCGATTATATCTGGAGGGATATATTATCGAACAGATTCTGGACAAGACTAAAATAGAAAGTTAAATCATTAATATCAGTATATTTCATTTTACAAATCTAGTACAATTATGAGTAATTTTTATGAAAGAATTTTCTAAATTAACATTTTTGCGCACGTTTTAGTCACATTTGTGATTAATTCGACGACAATGTTTTCATTTCCCAACAATGAAGAGAAAGAGGAAAGCTGTTTCATTTAACGACTTCACAGATTCTTTCTTCAAAGCACAAAGGGATTTTCTGTTCAGGTGGCGTTACCAGTGTTGATGGGCGGGTGCTTTCTCAAAATTAAAGGCGTCACATACGATAATTAATCAATCATCTCCTATCGAATTCTCAGCCCCACTCTGCAAAACTTTTCAGCAAAATTTCCGGACATCCAGTCTTACTCAGCTTGATTTTCCCGAAATCTCAGCGAATATCTCGGACACTTCTCTTCGCGACAGTTGTGATTATTTATGATTTCCTGTCCCCGAATGCAAATCGGGCCGAGATCTTTGAAAACTCGCTAATTGCTGCGAGTTCTGCCCAAAATAGTGCTTCAAAATATCTTTCCCTCCTCTCTGTTCCTCGCGGTCGGAAATGACGAGCAGCCTTTGGGTTGATTGATTTCTCCAATGTGTTGTTATCAGCGCGTCGTTCATAATTTACTACTAATGAGAATGACATTTTCCGGTCTAAAATCGTTTTCGCTTCGGTAGGGGGAGGTTGTTGCTAAGGGGTGAGTAGGCAAATTTCACGATTTACTAACACTTTCTGGGGTAGCTGCCTCCATTTTCTCGAGCGGGAAAAGTATGAAATATTGTGAAAAAAATAAGGGAGTATACATTATTGTCAAAATTCAATTTACCCCAGAACTATTATGTGAAGAGTATAATTTTGAGAATTTTTTTTGAAAAAATCCTCAGAAAGCTATCTTTATATTCTTTTTTTTTATCTACGTTTTGATATTTATATATTGCATTAATTCAGTTTAGAATCATCATAATCAAATTCTTATTAAGAGATTTCGAATTCGGACTATATTTGTACCATTATCAATACAAATAACTGAGAAATCTTAAGCGTAATACAAGTTACATCATTAGAACGAAACAACATCATAACGAAAAATATCAGCTTCAATATTGGGCAAGGAAATTAGGTATAAGAACGTCCTTGTATAATGAGCAGCTAAGATGCTAACGATCATTATTTTAATGGTTCTGATTTTCCTTGAATAATTTCAGACTTCTTTGTTAAAGAAATTGGAAATTTCTTTTTTTTAAAATTTTATAGACTTTCAGTAGCAGGAACAGAAAAATTTCTATCTTAATTTTCTAAGATGATCTTTGTACTCTACCTCATTTAATGATTTTTATACTTATTATTCGATCCAAGATCTCTACACAAATATGAATCCTAGACTTTGGACTGTATGTGTTTTCCTTGCACTAATGTCTTGAGAAATCTTCATATAGTATACTTATCAATATGCCTTGAGGCGTCCTGCCGTTGGTGTGGAGTGGCTGGTTGGAAAGAAGCATGTCGGCTCATATGACGTCCTCCTCGTATGACCTCGGTTCAGAATTACTAGGTCCGTCCAGAAATAAACCTCGGATTGCTTCGAAACTGGGCGTTAATATAACTAAACCAAACAAAGTACAATTTTTAATTAAGAAATATTACGGAGTGACTAGCGAGTGCCAAAGTATTGAAAACCTAATAAGGAATATATTATGTTGCAAATTTTAAAGATTCCCAAAACACCTTCCGTAATTTTGGTCCTCAGGAAACCAGAGATTTAGAATTCTGTATCAGAAAACATTGCACCGCAATTTAAATCCGACCCCTTTCGCAGCTTCCGGTTTTATACAATCATAACTCGCTTCGCACATATTTCATTTTTGCTTTGAAAAGAGACCTTCCGACTGTTCCTCTGCCGCTAATACTTACTCTCTGTACTGAACATAAAGAATTAAATTTAAAGATAGCTCGAAAATGTCCCATTAAGCAACGTTATTTTCTTGGCGTTTTATAACATTTAATAAACATCAGTGAGGTTGGTATCTAAATGGTGGAAGTGCTATCAGCAGCGTCAGCATAAACAGAATGAATGGAGAAGGAGGGAGATGCGCTAATTTACTTCAAAGAAATTTGAGCCTTGTGAATTGAAATGGTACTAATCAAAAGTTTTGTTGGATAATAAATAAATTCTACATTTTCCGTCGTTAAAATAAAGAACATCTTGATGAATATAAATCATTTTTATAAAATACGCTATACTGAAATTGATAAATGTTTTCCCGCCATAAAGACATTAATCTTGCATGCGACAGTGAATCGAAACAATAAAGTCACACAAAGACAGTTTTTAGACTTTTCCTATCTTGTAAATAGTGCGAGTTGAGGTTCAAGACAGAGGGAAAGTATTTATGTGTCTGAATCACAACAATGAAGTGAATTTGTAGAAAATTTAGTCAACTTTTAAGATAAAAAAGGAAATGATTGCGCTTATGAACAACAGTAATTAATAACTGATCATTAATTACCAATTTACATTCAGACCTATCTGCTTTAAAGGACTCGGAATTTTTAGGAGATAAGCTTTTAGAATGGTTTTCTGTAAACCTGTTATTATTAAAGCCTCAGCTTCATTTTCGATCGAAGCCTCACTATCATTAGGTCACTGATAGGAGAAATAACCAATTTCAGTGAACATTTGGGAAGCTCGCAATTCAGTTAAAGACAGGCTTAGCATGGTACACAATCATTTATCTTCAGTATTTTTTTCCCATCCGCTTGTCTGGCAAGTTCAGCCAAAATTGTGATTTTACTTTCTGGAAATTAGAGTTGGTATAAAAGAGACACGATTTTCACTTGCCTAAATATAAAAAAATTATTCATCTTCGATCGGAACTCACGCAACTTTTGGAATTTTTACTTTTTTTCATTATGTTTTGAAAAAAAAAACGATAGAATTTGAAATCAAGGATCCAGCAGTTTGAATAAAAACAATCGAAAACAATTTAACAGAGCAGTCAAATGTGAATAACTATAACCTTCAACCACCACAGAAAATCATTATATATCATTTCGGAGATTTCACAAATTATACACATTAAAAGTCTTAGTTTAGAAATTAGCATATAACCTCTCTAAGAGATGAAGTTATAATATCATTTTCGTTTTATTTTCTGCTATTTTTATAAGATCAAATATTTAAGATTCGTAATTACATATGTAAAAGTAAATTTGCATTTAAAATTCATTACATAGATCTGCAATTTTTTTAAAGCTATCTGAAGAGGAAAAAAATCAAAATTTCGATTCTTTTACCTGCAATGTCGATTCAAAAACCATTAGTGAGATCAAAATAGATATAACAGGAGAAGGTCTCCGATTTTTATATGTGAACTTACTTCAATTTTCTTTAGTGTGGCTTGTCAGGGCTTATTAAGCTTTTACCCCTCGCATCCGCTTTGTGGTCAAAAATATTTCTACTCCATCCGAAAGTTATATTTATATACATTAGAAAAGGAGATAAATGAATAAAATTTGTTCATCTAATTAATTAAGGGATTTTTTTTCAAAACCATGATGACTTTCCTATTTATATTTGCTCACTAGTGTCAAAATATCTGACTGACGCACCGCTTGCTGTATAAATTTTTGAGACCTCTAACTCTTCCTTCTATGCCACCAAATTTCTTCAAAATCCTCATTTGGAATCATATGACCCGTAGTTAAGAAAAGTTGGCATAAAGAATTTGAAAGATACCTTTTAAAGGAGAGACCATTTTGAAAACTGATAAATATGCATTATTATTTTCAGTGTTGGTAATGATGCTGAATAAGAAATGTAAGATTTTTCTATTAAAATGGATATCTTCCATTTAACTTGGAGATAACACAAAAAGTCGGTTTCTTCATTACCAGTACAGAAGGAATGAAACCACAGAGAAATAATTGTTAAAGAAATTTTTTTGAATGGTTTGTATTCCAAGCTATAAAATCGCATATGTATAAACCATAAATGATAGGATCCGGATTGATTTCGACAGTAGATTATATTGTTTTAGTTATTGGCAATAGTTTTCTTTTAATTAACGTCGAGAAAAATTCTTATTAAAATAATCCATAAATGCATCAAGAGAATGTCACCTAGCGTGCAGGTAGTAATTTTTCAGGTGACCCATTTCATCATCACATTAGTTCATTATTAATTAATTTTTTATGAGAAAAAAGTCACTTGACAGAATAATTGCCGTATTGTTAAATCAAAGATAATTTTTCGCATCTGTGATATTAATTAAGAATTGTGTTAAAAGACAATTTAAACAAAGATATTAAAATGATAATACTCAACATTAGACAACATCTGTCTCAATCACACATTAATCATGTCTTTTACTAGCCTTTATGTCCCTTCGGTGGCGATCAAAACGAATACGAGGATTAGAAGTGGCCCATTTCAGTATGCTGGTTCTCGCTTTCCCTAGGGGAAGTAGGGTACAGAATGATGAGAAGTCATCGACGATGACGCGACATACCTCCTTTAATGAATTGTCTGCGCATGGGCTGGTGATGGTTATTTTTTAACTGACCACACAGTACGCCCATTATTACTTACGGTGAACTAGTCATCCAGATTCACCAAACGGTTCAGGATAGGACGGAGTGTTTCTTTCATGCATTTGCTAATCATTACAGTTTTTTGTTTTTTTACAACTTGCTTATTTGTCGGAGTTTCTCCAATTTATAAGAATATATAGTATAAAGAAGTTTAGAAACATGACCAACAAATGCAAAATCTAAAACAAAATGACGCAACTACATATTAAGCTTGCATTTTTAGAAATGCTGCGGAAGGGAAACTAAAAGAATCCCATCAGATAGTATTAATAACTGAAACCTCCTTTTTGTTGTCAAGCAACCATGGAATTGTTATAAGAAAATTGAGCGGAGTTTGAAAATTGTAACGATATACCAATAAATAATCCCTGATATTTATGAACGTTCTATACCTATCTTGCTTTTGTTGTATGCAATCCTATGGACGGATTTCTTTTATTATGTATTATGATGATTCTAATTTATATGAGAGAGTTGGAGACTAATTAAATTACCTCCGTTTTGACATTAAGCTATATAACCGGGCTTTAAAAATGTGAACGTATCAGTAAATTAGATCTTTAATGATATTTAGAACAGAAAATGGTGAAGTTACTGGTTTTTTTCAGAATGAAAGGATTATATGACCATGTGTTGCAATATTAAATTAGTCTTTGATACTGCTACAAAAAAAAATGTAACTCACTAATACACTGACAAAATAGGAAAATAATCCTTTTTATTTTTATTTCGAAGGACAGTCGAGATCATAGTTTTATACAAATTTAAAACATCAAGCTTATTTATTAAATTTTTATTCAAAAACAGATCGATCCTGAAAATAATACATGCGCATTGTTAATATGCCATTTATATATAGACCATCTTATACCTAGACAAAAAAAAAGATATACGATGATAAAAGGATTTATTTTCAATGCTGGATAATGATTTACTTACCTTAAGGTGGTCACTGCACTTCAGGGCTTCTAAAATGAATTCTTTACACAAGCATTCATGACCATTACAAACTTGCATAATTAGTTTTAATTTAAATAACCACTTACTTCTAGCCATGTGACTCTGGTTCTTGTTAACTCATCAATCATTAAATCTTTACAATCCACAATGTAGATGTATATTGAATAAAAAATAATTTTTCATAGGGTAGGAAAAAAGACTTCTTATATTTCATTACAAATAATCGTTGTTAGTAAGGAATAAAATTCTATTACTTTATAAACAAAATTGAATCGACGGAAGTTTTTCTTTATTCTATATATGTTAATTACTAATGAAATTTAAATAATTACTTTTGGACATTGTTGCATAAAGACCCTTAAATTTAAATTAATATCTAAATTTTATCTTGTTTATTAATTTCTCGTTTCATGAGTCAAAAGTCTAATGATTGTTTAAAAATTAGTTTAAATGAAGATAATTCTGTTTCTTTTGATATTAATCTCCACATAAGAAACAGATCAGAATTCATAATTCTAATAATACTTCCGTTTATGAAAATTAATTTTAATTAACCGATATTTAAATAATCCTCATACCTTAGCAATTTATAGACTGTCCTTAAAAAATATTACTACTTAGTTGGTTACTTTCTGGATTTTAGTAACTTAGCTTTTATATTTAATCTATTTATTGGTATTTATGTATCTTTAAACTAGTTGTACACCATAATATTTTTTTTCTATTTTATGCAATTTACTTCTGTTTTGAAGCTTTTCCCCCAAGTTTTTATTAAATTCCATTCCATTTACCCCTTACTACAGTCTATTGTAATAACTGAAAATATATTGTTAATACTGAAATGACAAAATCCTTTTTCATTTATTTAATGACAACGTCAATGCTTGTATGTATTTTATGAGACAAATTCCTTTTCATCTTAATTTTTCCTATCTACAGAATATATTTAACCAGTATCATGTAATATCCTGATGAAAATCATAATGTTTAAGTCAATGCAATAAATAAATGCAAATACTTTAGTCACTGTTCAAACTTTGGAATTTTTATATGATGAAAACGCTGTGCATTTCTTTAAAAAATGCAATGTTTTTCTTCAGTGATGATAATATGGTCTTTACATTTGTTTTACTGATATTTTTTAAAAAGCCTATCGCATTTTTCCTAACTTTTATAAATTATCATTTGAAAAATAATGCAATGTTAGTAATTTTTAAAAAACATAAAAGTGAGTTAGAGAAGCATTTTGCTGTATAATGTATAATGAAAAGCGATAAAAAAAAGTTTTATCTCAGAATTTCATGATAATCTTTTTTGATTCTTTTCTCCTGCTCCATTTGACGAAAAGTAGATCAATTAAAATATGACTGACAATGCAATAATAACAATAGTAGGCTTTTTCCAAGCTGCTTCCGGACTGAGAATTTCTTGTGGAGTGCCTGGGGTAGAGTTCTGTGAACCTCCTCATAAGCAAGGTAAGCTTTACATTAGTACTATTTTGTGAGAGTATAAATTTTCCTAATGGAAGTCCGTGGGAGTTATTAAAGCTGCTTTGGACAAAAAGTGAAGCTATGTAATAGCAATAAATGTCTAAGATGTATGAGAGAATATAATTAACTTTGGCGACTTTTATGGGTTTAGAGGTTTTACTTCTCATCTATAATAGAAAAGGCGTGTGAAGTCTGTAACGTTCGGGAATGTGGGCGTGGCTACGTGCCAAAAGTGATTCAGACCAGACGCAGACAGTCTGTCTACAAATTAGCATACACACAGGATACTGTTTTGGAGTTATGAAAACGAAAGTTCGTAGCAATTGATTCATGGCGTTTTTTTATATATAAATTGAGCCGAATTAGCAGTTCTATTTCTTTTTATTAATGCTGATTCATTACCCTCACTTCAAGGATCAGTTGGAAATTAGTGTAGACTACTTTCGTTTTAGTTAAAAGGGTCCTTTCTATATATATTTTACATTTAATATTTTCACCTTAACCGTTCTTATACTGAAAGGCTCCCTTTACTTAATGATTTGAATTAGGGGTGAATACTATTGCAAATATTTTCTTTCAGTATTATTTTAATTTTGTATTTGGTAATGCATTTTTTCTGTTAGTGGATTTTGCATTATTTTCACTCGGACGAAACGAAAGTAATTATTAAAAGTAAGGTTATTATTAAATGATGGTTAGCGTCAATTGATTCATCAGTTCTGCTTTTCATGCTTTTTAAAATTTCTTAAGCACTCTGCTTATGTACATGAGATTTTCTATTATAACTTTCGTTAGTAAATCTGTGACAATGGGATATGAGATATGTTTGGAGGGCTAAAAGCCCGTCTTAGACGGGCACAAATCATCTAGTATTAAATATTTAATTCTTCCTTTCTAATATCTTTCTTCAACTCGTAATAATCTGTTCTGCTTATTAAACTGAGCTTTCAGGGAATTAAAAACTGAATGAGAATTAAGTAATCAAAAATCATCTTTTTATTACATACATATGTATGCATCATAGAGTTCAATTAAGGAAAATAAAACTATTTTCATTGTGAATCACAATAACCTACTTGAAAAAAATGTGCATGACAGAATATGTTCCACAGCTTGTAATTCTTTTAGAATTGTAAGTGAAGGGGTTAAGAACGAACTGTATAAGGCTACAATTGAAACAATTTGTGATAAAGTTTCTTATTTCCTTTCTATTACTAAATAACATAAATAAAAATGGGTATATGAAGTGTTAATAGTTATTAGTTACTGATGAGAGTATGTTAGTAAAAACTCATTATTTTAGTTCTATTCTGGTGAAATCTATTTACATTACAGCAAAAAGTGTAATTTGAAGATCTCAAACAATAGAAATTGTTGTCAACAATTTCCTTTGGCAAAGTGTACCAAGAAACCTAAAAGATGACCATACATCTTAAAGGTTCAGCATACTTATTTGAATAGAAAACTCAATGGATTCCTTATAAGTAACTTCTTTTCTTATTAGGACACAAACTGAACAGAATGTGGCATAAGAGCCAATTTTCAGCAGCATTATTTGATCTTGAAAAAAATAATTCGTAAATGAATTGGGAAGCACTTCAGTTGAAAAAGTTTATGGTGTGAAGTATTGTTTTAAATTTTTGATGACAAGTGTATTGCAGTTAAGTTAGAGTAGTAAAAGAATTAATATCATATAATGTGATAGAGAGCAAAATCAGTGTTGTTTATGTCCAAGTCATACGTAAAATAACAGAAATGTTATGGATGGATGATAAAAGAGAGAAATACATTGCAATTTCCATTCACATAAGTGCTAGTTTAAACAACAGCTTAGGTACTTCATTACAAAAATGTTGCTACAAAAAATGTTATTGAAAAGAATGAATTATAGCTTAACGATTGTTAAAAATCGAGAAAGGTAAACTCCAAAGTTTGATTTAAAAAAAACATTGGTTTAAATTTTGAATTGAAATGTGTCTTTAAAACTACTGCAAAACATAAAATTTGTGAGTTAATGGTGAGAAAATGCTTACAAGTGTTAAAGAAGATCTATGATTGTGAAAATTAAGGTGAAAGAAATCAAAGGTGGGATTGAAAATTTTTGAATAAATTTTTTGTTTGAAAATTGATCACAATTATTTCGTGTACAACAGAAACGACGATCCACATGCTTGAATTTCCCTATCTTGAAGATATTAAATGATATTTCAAAAATGAAATTGTTAGAAAGAAACTAAGGCATTTTCAAATTTGGGGTTGCGTATATGAAAACTTTCCATGATGTGTGAAAGAGTGATAAAAATACTTTTCTAATCACTCTAAAGTAAATTTAATAAGCTTTTTGATGCAATGTTTTTCTATAATTTTAAAGAGAAGTTTGTGAGAGAGCAACTTTGGTAAGTTTATTTTGATAAAATTTTCTTTTTCAGCACTCTGGTTTCATGGAATAAAATAATTAATGCTACAGAACTAAATATTAACAAACAGATTTTTCTTTCATATTTATTGAAACACTTATTTAAACATGTGGATAAAAACACATTCAGTTAGAAGTGCTGAAACCAAAATGTTGAGTAGGTTTATGGACACAATCTCACTTTAAAAAACCTTCTAGAATCACAAAAATTCTGTAACAATCTATCTGTATTTTCAAAATACATAAACGAATGAAACTAATTTGCAATGCCTATTTATCTGCCAAACTGTTACAGAATGGAGTTCTTGTTGTGGTTTCAAAAAGATTTATAAACAGTGATATCTGTTTTCATGGGCCGTATAGAAACATTATGATAACTGTGGATGTAAAATCTATTGTGTTTATTATGCTGATTAAAAAATGAAAATTAAAAAGCAGCACTGATTTCATTATCATAAAATTAATTTAATAAAACATATGAAATTCAGATTTTAAAACAGAAAAGTGTTTTTTTCACATAAATTTGTACTGAGGAAGAAAATTCAAGCAGGTTTAAAAGTAGCTTGAATTAAAATTGTGTGTTATATAGAATATACAAGAATCTATAAACCATTAGATGAATAAAAAAAAAGCAAAAATATATCTTGTATTAAACTGATTAAGGATGCAAAAGAAAGTGTTTTGGCAATGAAAATATAGAATCGATTCAGTGTAGTATTTTGATAAAATTCATTGGAATCATTGGTACAGAAGAAAGGGTCGTAGTTAAGATTAACAATAGTTTGAAATACTATCTATAGAAGTATATAATGTTTTTATGAATTCTTTGTGGTGGTTGAAATTGTGGCATTTGCAAGAATAGTTACATTTTCATGAATTAATTTTTAAGGTAGAAGAAAAGTTACTGAAGGTACTTTGTGTTGGTGTCAAAGGCATATTATACTATACAATGCAAATAAATCTATTGTGAGATGTATAGTAGACTTTTTACCAAAAATACATGAACTGAACAGGCTTCTAGGAAAGAGATCTTGTGAAGAAAAACAGATTTTTAACAGAAAGATGAAATGAAAGTGCAGTGAAGAAAATGGAATGAAAGTGCAAGAATTTGAAATTACTAAAATTGTTAAATGCAACTTTACGAAGCATCTGAATGGTTAGAAGGCCATTAGAAAAAATATGTCAGTTTCTGTAGAGTTAGCACTTTTTCCTAGCTTTTGTAACTGTTTCTGTGGCAAAGTACTGTGAGAAATTACAGGATTAAAAATGCCTTTGACTTTCATATGCAAAATCATATATATATTTGAAATGAATGTTTGATGTGTTTGTTGTTTCACTTGTGAATAAATATGTTATATATATATATGTGTGCGTGTGTGTGTGTATTTTTTTGTTTTTAACCCAAAAATCTTTAATATCTTATTAATAATTTGGGAACGGTAAAAGTTTTTAGCAAGTACTTATAATATAGGATAAAATGTTTGGAATAAGTTCATATATAATTTAAAAGCATTTTAGGGGAAAACAACTGTACCTTAAGTAATTTTCATAATGTATTTTCAATTTCCAATTGTAGCGATTTGAAATTTGATATAACTAGAAAACTACCTACTATATAAGGAATTTTTTTTTAAATTGAGCATTTTTATTCAAATTTGATAGTGATTTAAAAAAAGACTAGCCTTTTTAATTTCATAAGTTATTAGTAGTACATGTATTCGCACTTAAAACCTTGGGAGCAATTTTTTTTTCGGACACTTCTCAGTCCAGCCTCCTTTATAGTAACGCCAGATTTTAGAAGGGGATATCAGGCACGTCAGGTCAAATGTGCAATATTGAACAAAATAATGGGGATTTCGTTTCTTTTAAAAGTGGTGCAAGTCATAATTGTTATACTTGTATACATCCTATTGTTAGCAGTACACTCACGGGAAACAAATGAGTTAAGTAATAATTTTTTATGCGCACACATTTCATTACAAGGTTATAAACGATTCAATCAACATACATAAAACAAAAAAAAACATTGTGAATTTTGATATTGTGAATGTGTATGTGAGCACAGATAAAATATGCAGAAAAATTATTACCAGTTCAATACAAATTTTTTGTAGAACTTCGGATTATTCTATATTGCTGAATCATTTGATTTTTTTGCCTTTTTAGTTTTAATTGTAACGTTTGTAGGTATATAAGAAATTGCTCATATATAAAAAAAACGCTCGTGTATATTTTCTTAAATTATAACAGCAATAAAATGAATTAAATATAGGGGATTTAATTTATTTTTAAATATAGGGAATTCAGTCACGAATTTTACGGCAGGGGCCGTAAATTTGAAAGGTGAATGATTTTAAAATTTAGATAAAGAGCATAAAATTCAAAACTTTTGGAATGAAAATTTTCTTGTACTTTTTTTTAGCGTGTTGGGACTTGCTACAATCGATAACTCAGCTTTCCGTTGAAAGCTTTCCCCACGCTAGCATCTTCCTCTCAACTGGACAACGGAATTTATATTGATCTTTCTCCGGTTAAAATAAAGGTTCTTTTTTATGCGCTTTAAAATCTTATTCTATAAATTATTTTCGCAACACCTGAGGTACGGTCTTCAATTTTTTTTCACTAATTTCTTTACTTTTTGAGTTCTAAACCATCTTCTTAGAGTATTTTACAATTTCAACTATGTTTTTAAAATTAATTTAGAGGGAAAATTTTTAAGCAATCTAACTAGAAATTATGCTCAGAGAATGAAACATTCCGCTCCCTCCCTTGCCTTGATTTTTTTTTTTACTATCTCTTCTTCAGATGGGCATTTTCTTTAACCTGCTAATCTACACCGACTATATTTTTTTAAAATTCATTTGAATTTACTTAACTAGTAATGACTTTTTCTGCATACAAGCATTGGGTTGCCATTTGTGTTAATTATTATTATTATATGATTCTGAATATCAGTATGAAACACTTACCATTATCCGGATTGAAAGCGCCTCCAGTCTGCTTCTCAAAGAGATTCTTGCTATTTTCAGTAAAAGCATACTTGCCGGTACATCAAGTTTTTTTTTTCAAGTCATTGATTCCGGATCATCTTGCCCACAGATTTCTGGTTTGACAATCAAAAGAAAGAATATGTGTTATTTGTAGAATCACTACATAAGTTAATCAGACAAACATCAATTATTTCTATTAATATCAAAATGCATCGTCGGGTTATTTTACGTGATTTTCATTCATGGCACAATCAAAGTTTCATAGCTGTGGCTAATCCATTTGTTTTTAATTATTATCTCGCGTGCATTTTCACCGTAAAGCACGTGAGGGTAATCCAAAGCATGATCATACCGGCGAGTAGACGTTGAGAGCCGAAGAACGCCTACCATTCAGAATTTTGGCGATCAATTCTCTGCCCCAGGCAATAAAAACACTGGAGGTTCCCCCTCAGCCACAGAACGACGCCGGGAGAAACTTCTTGTCGGTCAGTGGAGTCTGTTCCTGCACGGAATATGGTTCAGGGATTCAAAATAGCCAGCCACTTGCTCGTTTAATTGGATTTTTTAATGATCGCTATCGTCTTGAATATCGCCCAACCGGTTTGAGTCAGTTCAATTTTTCCAAACCTAATAATTAAAATAGTTTAAGCCTGAAAAACCCGAAGCTAAACCATTAGTTTAAAACTGATGCCTATTTCGTAAACATACTTTCTCCCCTTTTTCTTCTTGTTTTCTTTGATCTGAATGCGTTTTTAAAGATAAGAAGAATATGCAATGAGCTCCGTTTTTTCAGTCATGCAAATAGTTTAAAAAGTGAGCGTTTTTTTATTACTATTTTAACAAAGATAAGATTTAAGTTTTTTCCCCTTTCATGACTTATGAAAAAAAAAGTATCTAAAGGGGAAAAAGGGGGGGGGGAACCGGTCTTCTTCAGAAAGAAGAAAACAAATGTTGAAATTGCTTCAATTTTCTCGACTCCGTTTATAAACCAATTTCAATAAAAATTTTGTATGAGGCCTTTATTATTTTTTATTTAGTTACTTATGATCGCTTTCATTTTTTTTTATTATTTTGTACACCTTATGGTTGCTTTGTTTTTTAGTCATTTCATGGTTGCCTTTTATATTCACCTCAATGAAGAAGAATTCAGAAAATAAACCAATATATGCATTAATTAACAGAGAAAAATGTCATTTGTACAAAAAAAAAAAAAAAAACCAGTAAAGGGCACTAACTATAGAAACGAAAGCTATGTGGTAATATATTGTAACTTTTGAAAAACACCGTTTCAAAAGAGTTCATCAAAACAGATTAGAAAATCTTTTGAGAATTCGAAGCAATTATTTTGAAAGTTATTTTTTATTTACTATTTATAGTAATGCACATAATGTGTGAAGATCCATTTTCACAAACGTATTTCATAAATACTTACGCAATTTCAGGCTATGCGATCAAAGTTGGCTTATTTTCTAAAGAATAATGAATTTAAATTTTTAATATGTTCCAACATTTTAAAAAAAGTTACAAAAAACTGGACATAGAGAAGACACCTACAAATTTCTATTATCAATTATAGAAGGACATTAATCTGCCATCGAGCACATCGGATCTAATAAGCATTCTCACCACTCTTCTAATTTTGAAACTACTGCTTGTTACAAACATCAGAAATTATTTCTACCTTTTTGCTGTGTTTTAGAAATTTAACAAAAATGTATACTAATTACCTAAAAAGAAATACATAAAAATTCCTAATTTGGAATTTTGATTGAAATATTTGAATCGATAATTTGATTCAACTGATAGAAAGAGAATTTGAAGCCACCTTTAATTGAAGGAAACATCAGCATCATCGATAAGTCGTCTAGAATTTTCTTTAGAAAAAGCTTTCGAACATCGCGGATGTATCAGTTGCCTTTTCCACGGCGTAATAAATATGCATTCAAAAAGGAGTAAATAAGTATATAAAATTTAAAAATATTTCGGTATGAAAATTAAAATTATGTTAAGGGCATTAATTTAAAAAGGTTTTAAAAGTTAAAATTACATTATAGATAAAAAAAATAACATTTTGTTTTAATCTGTCACACTGCTTCCCACCCTTACTGATAATTGTTGGGGGAAAAATCGATCACCAAAGAAATCTGATGCTGGAACTAAGCCCACCGGCAAACGCTTTCTTTTGCACAGGTCAGAGAGTCCTCCCCCCTCCACTAATTTCTAGGAGTACAGTCGCTATAAGGAACATGTGACAAGCAAAACAATATTTGAATAACCTAGATGTTACCTTGAAGAAGTGTAGAACGTTAGTGAATATCATGTGCACAAAACACATTAAAATTTTTTTGTGTACTCGATTCCTTAAATAATAGGAATCATTAAAAAGAAGTGGCTGACAATGGGTCTTTGTTCAACTTCGCTCAAAATTCATTAAACATTTTCGACAAGGAAACCATAAAAAAAAATCAGATTGATAAAAATTCCTGATGCAGACTGAACAGGAAAATTTAGGTCTGGTGAAGCATTTGAAACAATAATAATGTGCATATGCTTAAAATCCAATTGTTTTAACAATGGAACTAACTTGAAGCAATTATTATTTAAAATTAGGTATATGACAGCAGATATACTTGAAGAGCTAAACCATGAAATCTATTGTTATTTTTTGATTGACAAAAAAAATAATAATAGAAAGTGCTAGGAAGAGGGAGTAAAATCTAATAAAAAATTATGAAAAAAAAGAGAGAAAAATTATGTTGGTAGTTGGTTACAAGGTTCTATATATTATAATACTAAGTATTTGTACAGACTAAGTTTACTATCTGCATCTCCGACAAAAATAAAACTAATTTTGATGTAACTTCCTCGGAAATTAATTTAATAAACCGAAATGAAATGAGAAATGAAAACTGCGAAATAAAATGTGAAAGAATATTAACAATTTTTAGGAAATTTTATTAATTATAAATGTTTATGAATAAAATATATTTATACGAAACGCCTTATAAACATTAATATTGCGAACCAATAATGCCATCCAAAGGAGTAATAACTGCCACAGGGGAAAAAAGTGATATAACCTCATTAAGAAGAATGCCATATTTAAACTAATTATAATTCTTGCTTGCGGATTTCATTCTTCACAATAAAGAAAAACCAGAGGAACTCACAATTCGTAACACAGAGATGAAAAGTTTATACCTTTTCTATAAGTTAAACTTAATACTTATTATGTTGTAATGTTGCAAAGTTTTGAAAAAGAAATGAATTTAATTATATTTCGGAAATACCATAACAATGGTAAAAAAAATTACACATATACATACAAATAACCAAAAGTTTCTGAAAAAATCCATCTACCTAGGGAAAAAAATTGTACCATATTTTCATTGAAACAAATATTAGTCGAAAGCTATTTTTTGCGTGTGTTTATTTACATCAGATTGGTAGATCCAAGTAAAACTTTTTATTTGTAATCAAGTAAAATGTTATTAATATATTAAAACAAATTTTCTGCGTAAATAAAATCCAGATTTAGATATATAAATAACGACAATGGAAAGTATAAATGAAAAAAAGTCATCCATCTGCATACTATAACATACCTTATATTCTTCTTTCCGAAAGCCACCTGATGGCGCTTTCTGTCTTCAGCAGCACCGCTGGCAAGTAACAATTTCAGAAAACCCCATTGATTAAATAAGCAAAATTTATACATACACTTTCATATATTTTGGTTGTTTTTCGTTATGACATGAACATTGAAACCTTGAAATTTAGTCATCAGTTACGAACAGATTACTAGTTTGGAATTTTTGTAATAAAATTCCAATTTGTTTACTTGCCCAATTTTCGGATATTAAATTGCAAAACGCAGTTACCTGTTTTTAATGTTTATTTTTTGCGTGAATGGTGAAATGAAATTACTGTTAGTTATTAGTTGACATAATAAAATGACACTAAAACCGATACCCGTATGAAAATGATGCGCAATATGGAGAGTGCAGGTAATGTGAATATTTTTTACCATAAATATCAACTCATAAACTTGGAAAGCATTTGTAAAAAGGAAATTAGTCAACGTTGGATTCATTTGATTGGTTTGAAGTGCAAATATTGACAAAAAAAAGCAAAATGCATAGAACCAGTTACAGAAAAAGGGATACTTTTAGCAAATATACACTGAATTTTCCCAATCCCGATTAGGAGCCTTTATAGTTCAGTTAAAAATAAAATTAGCACACCTTCATGAATTTTTATTATATCTTCACAGAATTGAACTTCGTATATTCAAAAATATCATTTTTATATATCCTTGTAAATATCGATGGAGTGAAATTCTTTACTAAAATTGACATTAATTTGTATTAAAAGGCAACTTTATAAAATTCCTTCTGAAATAATATACACTGAAACTGAGCAAAGTGAAAAGACAGTACGATCAGGAAAACACAATTGCGAACACAAATTAAGAGAAGCCAGAAAATATTCAAACATTAACAGAAAAAAAAACTTTTTTTAAAAAAACTCATATGTCTGCTCCTTTTTACTTGATATAATGAGCTGCTGTTTCCTTAAATTTGAGAAACAGAAATATGTACTCTCCTTTATTTTTATATTCATACATGAGTGGAAATTTGTTATCTTGGACCGCCACAAAAATTGTTTTGGAACGTTCGTGCATTAGTATACACCAGAAAAATTTAAAAACACTTTCAAATATTGGTGATATTTATGAAAAATACCCTGATTCTGTAAAATATAATAAATAATAATTAAATCTGCTATGCTTTCTTATTTACATTATGACAGCATAAAACATTGCTCTACATGCACCTTTAATTCTTATATATTTCAAATACTGCTCAGGCATCTCTCAGTAATAGTGAAAATTGATAACAAGCACGTAGCCCATAAAGATTCATCAAATAATTTCAATATTATGAACAACTGAAATTACCATTCGGGTAAGTCTATTAGAAATAAATTGAATGATAGTAGGCATGTAAACAGCGAATCATTTTAAAATTGAATGAAAGAGGAAAATATATATAGAAGGAGAGAGTACTACTCTCCGAACTAAAACTTTTTTATAACTGAACTAGCTTTATTCGTACTGTAAAGATAAATATATTAAAAATATATATACATATAAAGTTTTTTAACCTCTCAAGTGAGTAAATCATTCCTGTAGTAGTAGTAGTTCTTGATAGAAAAGGCATAAATATATTTTTTATAAAATGCCGAAGAATGAAATTAAGCTTTATTCGCCAGCACATTAGCTTCATGCTCATAATTAAACCATTGAGTCAAAATTTTTCATACATAATTATATCGAAACTTTATACACGCTTTTTACTGTCCTTTCGCTGAAGATCTTGATTTACCTTAAATTCTGATATACCTTAATCATATCTATATCAAAGTAATAGCAAAGTAATAATTACAAACAAGACATGAAAAAATATGAAAATCTAAGTATTATGAAATTATTTCTTAACTATGAATTTTTCAGTTATTATTTATTAGGTATAAGCATGGATTTGTTCAAATATATTTTTAATACATAAAAAATAAATCAGGATCGGAATACTTCCTGAAATTTAAAATAACTTATCTCTTTTCATATTTGTCAATGTTTACATAATTTTGATAATCATTCGATTTTATCAAATTAAAAAAAATCGCATTTTAAGATAAAATTCGCTAAGAATGATTATCATGAAATCACACGAAAACGGTAAATTTGTTTATAAGATGACACTTTTTAAAATGTTATAACACGAAATGAAAGTTCTGAATGCTCACTTGAATTTATATGCTTTTCAGTGATTATTTATAAATTTAATTTTTTAGATCTTGATAAACGCTAAATAGAATTACTTTTTTTATTTAAATGGATTTAAAAAATTATATGTTATGCAAGATCTTTTTATTACACATCAATTACTTGGCATATTAAGATCAACACTCAAAGGAATTCCGATTATTTATAGTAATAGGAAAAACAACCGATAGATGCCGTTAAGCCTAACTATCTCTACGGAGAATATACATCTCCGGCATCGGGATTTAAAACCGAAAGAAGCAATGCGTTTGTGAATTATAACTTATATTAAAAGTTTCCTGGAAAATTTTCGAAAAAATTATTTCTGTAGGTTACCGAGGAAAATTTACAGCCAAAGAAGGAAAAATTTTGACTAATGTAGGAGCATTCTCGAATTTCGAAGTTGAAATCTACCGACTGCGGAAGGTATTCAGTTCGTGTCGGAGACCGGAAATGCGAAACGAACATTGAAATGAATCGTTAAATTGGTTGAAAAGAGTACTTACCCCTTTTGGAGACGAAATCGAGGTTTGTTGTCAACTCATCGATTTCCCATTAATGTTATGCGGCAAATCCAGCTACTGCAGTATGCCGGCTCTTTTTCTCCGCTTCTGGGAGGAAAAAATACAAAGCAGTGTCTTTTCCGTTTAGTATTAGGGGACCTTTAATTCAGATATCCATATGGGTCCGAGTCTCTTCTTTCGCTTCCACCCGGGCCAGTCTCCCCTGCACTGGAACAAAATAAACAAACAGCCTAGCATCGGAGTGCTCGATTTTAGGGTTAAGGAGTGATCCCGACTCGGCATACTGGGTGCTTCCTGGCCTCTGGGATCACTTGAGATGGGGTGGCTGACGCTCGGGCTCAACAGAAGAGCATTTAGGAGAGCCTTTTTACTCATATCTATTTATCTCGGCTCTCCTTTCTCAGCGACACAGCTCATAATTTCTTTAATTCGACCATCGTCACGTGATCGGCGGCGTACCAATCAGACCGCCTTCTCTTCTATTAAACATCCTGTTCCGTATTTCCAAAAATTTCATTTTCTTTTTTTTTTCGCATCTTCTGATACGCGGTTCTGAGATGAGGAAAGCATTCCGTTTTTTTTTTTTCGCCGCTGAGCGATAACCGAAAAGGCGTGGGGAAGAAACGTTCGTTAAAAGCTATGTGATTAACGGTTCGAACCGCCATTGCGCGAGAGAGCGTATTAAGCATCGGGATAACAATTTTAACGTGTGTCGCTGGTACCGGACGAAAGCACAGTTTAGACTCAAGCGTCTCTTCAGAATCTCACTCGATTCCCCACTTTTTTTAGCCCCCCTTCCTCAAACTATCATCGGCTTCCCCCCTCTCCCATAAGCGAGATAGGTTGAGCCACCCTCTCTCCTTAACGGCCGCCTCCTTTCCTTAACGACCGCCCCTAAGGCTTGAAGTTTAAGCGAGTTATGCCCTCCCCTTTCTTCCCCGCCATTTTAGTTAGGGCGGCCGTAACTTTGGAAGCCCTGCCCTTTGCGACCGGCTTACGCGCTACTCAGCTATAGATTTACATAAATTTACATGGTGAGGTAACACCCTCTTCTAGTCTGACAGATGACAAAATTTTTAGCATTGTACATCATCGAACGTTATGTTTGCGTTATTGATGTGCATCGATTAAATGATCGACAAATATTAAGAATGTTAAAAAAAAAATTGCACTGATTAGAGATTTTCCAATTTAAAAAAAATGTTTTTCCGAATGTGTGTATAAAATGTTATATCCGATTAAATTTTTTAAAAAATTATTCAGATAAATTGGAATACTTGCAGACATACTAGTTTGAAACATACAAATTAATCATAATTTAAATTTTTTGAACTGTATTTTCTAAAAAAATATTCTATATTATTTTATTTTAATACTTAATTGTCAAAACTTCTGCTAAATGCGTTTTATTTATACTTCATTTGTTATTTTTAAGATTTCACTTAGTCCGCATTTTTTACCGGTAATTTACGGTGCTTATGTTAGTTAAAAATGAACTTTATTGATAATTTTTTATTAAATGAAATTTCTTTAAAAAAATCAAATAGTTTTTATTAATTTCTCAAACCCATAAATTTTTCTGTTAAGTTGTGTGAATATCTGAACTTTAAGCCTTCGAGCGAAACGTTCTGGAGTTTTAAAAATGTTTTAATGGTTGAAGAAATGTAAACTTTTTATTTATTTTTGTTTTCGCTTTAAACAGAACAAAACTATTTATTTTTTAAAGATTCGCATTTCTCTTTCTTCACTATTACTGCTATTTTTGACACCGACTGATAATAAAATAGTTATTTTAATCATTTTTTCAGTCTTGCAAAGATAGCAATAAGTATATATTAATTCTTAAAATATGTTACATAAATAAACTTGTTCGTTATTAAAATTTTAGCCTCTTCGAAATCCTGACTTATCAACTTTTACAAAGCATATAAATTATGTCGGGACTTACATTTCATAATAAATGCATCTATTTACAAGACTACTTCAATTTCTTAAGCAACAGCAGCTCAGGATCTCTAAACAAATCCTGCAGACGAAAATTTAATGGAACAGAATTTCTGGAAATGTAAAAGCATTCGTATTCTACATTATTTTTCAGTCTAACCTTTAAATTAAAACGGTTTTCCCCAAAAATCTTATGATGTTTGTTTTAGAAAACCCTTCGAACTAGTCCTTTTTTCTAAAAATAAATAAATAAATAAAACAAAAGTAAAATTAATAAAATTAAAAATTTTCGCTTCCATAAAAATATAATAGAAATAAAATCCTTAATAAGATTAGTTAACGTTTTCATGAACGAAATTGTCTGAAAAATTTTTAAAATATAAACTTCCATCAGAAAAAAATACAAAAAGGAACGCTTAAAGTTTTTAAAATTGTTAAAATAGGAGAGGAAATATTTATACAAGAGAAAGAAATTACCTTAATATAACGATTCCTTTTCATCAAATATTTTTATTAGCAAAACAGGCCTAGAAACCATTAGAGATATAAAGAAATTGAAATTCGTTGTCTTTGGTGCCTGCGAAAAGTCATTAACTAGTCCATTAGGTTGTAATAAGGTGTGAAAGACTTACCAACTGTCGATTCCTCATTGTTTCGAGAAAGAAAGCGCAGCAAAAGTTTTATAAAACTTCTCATACAAGAAGTGTCTATGCATTTTCGATTATTACTATGGTTTTATAGCTGTTTAGAAAAGAGGAAAAAAGCTCAGCTGCACCATCTTAAGTGTTGTATGATCGGAAGACTGCCTTGGATAGAGATACTAAGCATCATCGCACTAATTTTCAAAATGTAGTGTTCCAAACGGAAAATAGATGGCGCAAGGTGTGCCGCTACTGGAATGAAGCCGTTTCATCCATACATTCTTCAGATATTCGAAAAATGAATATGTTTTGTTTTGACAAGAAGATACGAATAATGGCAGAATATTTATTAAATTAAATTATGTAGAAATTTTATTTTTTTCAGAGCCTAAATGCTCTCTTAAGTGCAAAAATTTTTATTATACCGAATGTGGTGCGCCTTTTTTATTCGTTTCGTTTTTAAATTTTTGTGATCATTCTACTCTTCGACATTTATCGTTTCCAGAATTAAAAAAATTGAATGAAACATACCTTCTCGGAACCTTTACTACAAATTTATTTTCGATTTTTAAAACTATATTTGGGAACTTTTACGATCAATTAAAAAAGAAGTGCAATATTTTACTTAAAATCCACAAAACACTCTTAAAATCTTTAATTAATTTCAAAATATAGAGCAGTAGAACTCTTATTTAGTAGAATTTAAATCTAAGCATGTCAGACAGAAGCTAATTGAAGTTAATTTTTTCTGCATATAAACGCATATGTTGTGAGGTAGAAACACTATACCGTGGGGGAAAAGCATGTTCACCAAGGAAAAGAGTTTCAATAAAATCAGGATAATTTATTCTTAGTGCACTCATTTCTTAAATAATGGAAAAAACATTTTAATGTTCTCTCATTCGGTTTTCAGAGCTAGTTTTCTTTCTTAACACTTAATCAAGAAAACAGAAAAAATAAGTTATTGAAAATACAGAAGGGAGCTCCTATTGTTTCTTTTACATATATTTTTATTTTACCGCTAAGAGGAACTCATACGTAAAAGTACAAATTTGTACACAGAAGTTTAAATTACAAAGTCTATGTGTTCTTATACAAAAATGATTCAAAGCTATTTGTACAAAATTGAAAAGAAGTATGCAATCACGAATTATATTCACAAAGGAAATTAAACATGAGGAAACACGTTAATGCTCCAGAATGCACTATATGGTAAGGAAAATATGAAATAAGTAAGAAAAAAATCTTTAAAATCAATGAAGAAATAAAATGCAATTATAGTATCATATATACGGTATTTGTAACTATACAGATTCAAGACTGGTACTCTAACTCCCTGTTATTAACAATAATGCGCGGGTATATTTAAAATGTGCATTTTTTAAAATAAAATACTTCGTTTAAAACAGTAAGCATGTACAGTTGTTAAATACGAATCTTCTCCTATAGAAAGTTAAAGCGGGGTGGGGAGATAACTATTTAACACTGTTATTCTTCAAGAGCATTCAGAAACAAAACAAAATATCTTTAAAATATATGTACTATATTTTATTGAAATCATTCATTCATTCGGTTGGAAGCTATTCTTTCAGTTTTCTAGAGAGATTTGCAAAACGCGATTATTCCAGTCATGGATATTATAGCACGTTGAATATTAATAACTTTTTTTTTTTTTTTAATTAACAGTCAAGACAAAAGAACGATCATAAATTACTTTACTGATTTGAACTTTTCAGTATCTATTGGTTCTTTCTTTTCCTTTTCTAAAATACAATTATCAGTCTTAGCTTTCTGGTATTGAGTAGAAAATCTTAATAGTTACATATATTCTGTGGCATGTCACTGATAAGCAATACATTCTTTGATTCTTAATGCTCAAAATTTGAGACTTTTTAAAAATTATTCATTAAAAGCATCAAATTTGTCCAAGTTAATACGTAATGCGCAAGAAAAACATATTGTATTAAACTGACCATTTAAAATGCTTATCAGTATTTCTGTAAACTACGTACAAATGAATTAGATTGTAATCTCACGAGCATGTTAATATACAGTAAAACAACGGTTGTCAGTGAAAACCCAGGTTATCCGAAATGCCTCTGAAATCGCAATTCCAAAAAACACATAGATATTGCACGGAAATAATCGTGAAGGCGAGACTTTTTGCTAGGATAACCTCTCTTTTTCTTCTTTTAACCCTCCCCAAGAAGGTCAGGTATTGATTTTAGAATGCTAAAATTAAAATTAATGGGTATTTACAATATTAATTACAATATTTTTTATTTGTGCCTGTCACACGCATTGCGCCCGACGGAGGGTTCACTTTAATAAAAAAAGTGTAGCCTGCAAAACGAGTTTTCAATTCGTTTTACACTCAAAACATTTCAGAATTACATACTGTAATTAGATACATATATATAAAAAATAGTAGTAGAGCTCATTGCTTAACCGAAAAAATCGTTATCCGAAACGCCCCCCTTCTTTAGTTCGGTTAACCGGGGTTGTACTGTATTTCATTTTAATTCATAAATCACTGTTAGTATGTAACAACTGTAATTTTTCATAACTACGTCCGGCATGATGCAAAACTCAATCAACTTCTGAAATAAACTCCTTTGGAAATCACTACAGAAAAAAACCCGGATGCCGCATTGTCCAAAATTCATTATTGCGTTCGAAGTAAGTTTGTAGAGAAACAGATGCAGTTAGTTCGATGGAATTTGTCTTGGTGTAAGATCCTCGTTTATGATAAGCTGCGTCGAAACGTATGACGTTTCTAAAGGCAGTCTGCAAGAAAAATCCACAAATAAAATCATGTGATGAGCAAATGAAACAAACCCAAGGTTAAATTCAGAAATACAAGCTTAAAATTAAAATACTAAAATCCATTTATGGTAAAAGTCAAAACTATTTCAGTAGAAAATTCTTTGAAAATTGAAGAACTTCAGGTAAATCCTTCGCGCTTTCCAAATGAAGCCAGTAAAAAACAAATAAAATCTTTAAACTATAAATTTATATCATATAAATGGACAGATCTCATTGGGTCATTTAAATGGTAAGGGTCCGTTCAAATATTACGTAAGCACCTAAGGGGAGGGGTTTGCGATTTGCTTATTTTGCTGACAAGGGATGTATGAGCATGCACGCAAGACATTAAAACCACTTTATTTCGAAAATCTCTTGCACTTGAAAAAAAAATTAAAAAAAAATTTAAAAAAAATTAAATTTGAAAGAAAAAAATTAAATTTGGCAAAAGAAAATTAAACCAATTTTAAAATTGTGATAAACTAAGAAATTTTCTTAAACAAAATAAATATATATTTTTTTCATTTTAAGCCGAGTTAAGAGTTTTTTATTTGAGTTAAGTCCTAAAATTTTTTAAAATTAGATTATTACTTCTTATACGTTTTGTGAAAAAAAGAGCAGAGGTTGCCGTTTGCTACGTAATTATGAGAGGGGTTTGCGATTTGCTTATTTTTGCTGACAAGGGAGGGAGGTCCAAAATTACCAAAACATGCTTACGTAATATTTGAACGGCCCTAAATTAAATACAAACAATGTCTTGAATATTAAATTACTTTCACCGGTTTTGTTTGTTCTTGTTGGACTTGTAGTCATTAGAATGATTTCTTTACTTCATACGTGTTATATGTCAACATCATTTTCTTCAATATTTTCGTCACTGGAAATAATAATATTCTAGTGGCGTGGATTCTTTCTTATTTTTCAGGAAAGGATTTTTGTTTTCTTTTGGGTTTCAGAGTACTTTCAGGAGTTACTTATGATTCCCATTAGGTTTTGAAATTTTTTGTTCTTTGTAGATTTAATCAATTAATTTGTTTTAGACTTGATTTTACTATTCAGAATTCTTTTGTAGATGAGGGTGAAAGGATCTTAAGGAAGAGATAGTCATATGGACTGTGACATCCGAGGGCTTGAATGGATGCAGCCTGGGAAGAACTTGGAGTACTGTTGCTTGGATTGTACTTTAGTTTCCCTTTAGATTTACACACGCCACTTTTTTTTTTGGTGGTGGAAATGAAACTTTAGTAGACGTTTTCAATAGAATGAATGAAGCTGCAGTTACTTGATCAGTTTACATCAGGCCATAAGATGTAGATACTTTTGAGATATTCATTTGCTGAGATACCAATTTCGTTGCTTCAATAAGTGTTATTTAACCTAATAACGCGAACCTGTTTCGCTATCAGCTATGTGTTTTGGCTGGAAAGTTGTGCTTTTGGATGGGGATGCAGTGCCTTTATGAGCGACTCCAATGGAGGAACATCTAGTTAACTTGCCTTTACTTTATCTTTTGAATGTTCATGTAAGAAGTACAAGAACCTTGGCATTTAAAGAAAAGCATAAGTTCGGAATGGAAATTTAGCCATCAAGATTTGAATCTTATGGTATTTTGAAATAGAGTTAAATATTAATATATAACATATTTTACAGCAACAGTTTCAAACTTTTTTGATTATAACTATGCAGCGAATACTGAACAATTTGGTTAGAAAAGGATATTATGATTTCAATTCAAAGATTTCAGCCATTCAGATTCGGAAATACTACCGACATGTGTCTTAGGTCTTGTAGATGAGCAGACATTGAGAGAATCAAGAAGGATTTCGCTAATGATCTATTTGTCTAGAGAGGAAAGCTGTTAACAAGAAGGTCTCAGATTTAAGTTTTAATATGTCTTGTGATGCGCTTATTGCTTCAAGATCTTTTCCAGATCAAACAGGAAACCAAATGTAAATTTATTTATTCCGCGGGGGGGGGGGGGGTGAGAATAAGAAAACGGAATGAATTCCAAGATTGTCAATATAAGCCATTCGTTAGTTTCAGTTTAGGTCCATGTTATGTAGAATGAAATTTGAACCCGGACTGCTACCCTTCCCCACAGGATTGATTGTTTGGTTGTTTGATTTTAATGGCTAAAGAGACCATTTTAACTGCGCCAAACAGTAATGAATAAACAGGATCACGGTGATAAAATATATTGTTATATTAAAAGAGGTAGATAAAATTCTAAAATAAATTTGAAATTCATAGTTGCATATGAAAAGATAAAATCATGTTGCCAAAATTGGATAAATGAACGATGAAAAGAAAAAAAAATGGAAGTTTTAAAATGTATCAGATGTAAAACATGTACAGATCACATGGTGGGCAAAGATGACAAATTCCAAGGACGAAATCTATATAGAGAAAATGTTTAATATTAAAGTTAGTTAGAAAACTGTGTAGCGTAGATTGTTTGTTTTAAAATATTATTTAAAAAAAAGCATAAAACAAGAAGCAATAATGCTACCTGTTTTTATATTTTGCTCCTTTTTCAGGTTTGGAAGAGGATGGAGGACTGTAATGCTCAGGTGGTCTTCCAAATCCTCCGTCATGTCATATTCAAGGCATCCTCTTCTGATAAAGAGGAGGAGCTCATCTCGGCATCCGCATCAGATTCCCAGATTGCAAAACTGTTTTTTTTTCTAATGGAGGAGAACAGCCATAGGTAGAAGTTGAGTGTCAACAGAGTGGGTTTCCTTTCTTTAAAAGGTTTTAATCGATGACTGATGAGTGCAGATGTTATCCTTTGTTGGAATGGTGTTAAGAACTACGGCGAGAGGAAGTGTATTTGATATCTTTCAGCTTTGCGATACCATTATTTGTTTTAGATGGAGAGTCCTTTTCAGCTTTTTTTGTTTGTAGAGGTTTAAAATCAGTGAGATCAGCAAACCAATCTTCTTCTGACTGAGAACAGATGGAGAGGCAGAAATTAGTAGTTGGCTATTGGAGGATATCTTACAATAGAATCAGGTTTAGAAATAAGAATATCAGGATTTTTGGACGGATGATTTGAAAATGATTTTCACACAGAAACAAGCTATGCGGGTAGTGACAGAGATTTTCAAGTTTTCACTTGCTTCTTGATACGAGATTTGTTTTTTTTTGTGGTTATAATTTCTTTTCTGTTTCAGGCAAAACAGTTTCGTGAAAAAGTATTGCTCCCCTGCAGTTGACACACTTTTTCTGTTCGATTGCAATCATTACTTTCATTCCGACTACGATGGGCAAGGTGAGTGTTCCTGCGGAAAGAAGTTTCAGTAATTCCGGCACTTAAAAAACAGGGAGTGGTTGTATATATGTCTAACAGAGGCGCATATAACCTGCTTAATATGTTCAGGCAATTTGACAGGTCGAAAGTTAGTATCAGTGCTTTGTATTTTCAAGACTGACCATCTCTCAGATATAATACGGCGCACATGGGTCACTCTGACTACTTAGTTCTTCAGTTATTTTTTTCCACGGATTCATTCAACAATTACCCAAGGAAATAACGCCCTTAGACGTTCAATATAGACAGGGTTAATAGTAAGAATAGTGACAATGAATTTAATTTTGTTATTTGTTTGGCTTGCATTGGGGATTCCACTTCAACAGAAGGTCACCAGACCAGTTTTTGATTGATTTTACTTCATACCACTTACTAGTTATTCCTTTTTCACCAGAAAGGCGATACATTATGGAAGTTTCATTATAGTGGAAATTCGGTGAATTATAAAATATGTTGGAAAATTGTTTCGTTTCGAAGTTGATTCTATTCGTTGCCCACTGAAGGGACCAGTTTTTCTTTTTCCCATATGACATTTGTCGGGATTCAGGCCCGACGGCACCGCCCACCACGGAGCCCAACAAGGGAAGGCAGCCACCGGCTCTGGGTATTCCCAGCCTCGGCGCTTACCTTGGTGCTAGCCGGAACCTATACGCTCAGGGTCACCCCCGGGGACAGTGACCACCCTTAACGCCAAGCCCAAGGAGTGAACCCTTCGCTTGATTCCCTTGATCAGACCAGCCATGTGACTGGGATACCAGCCGATTGATACACCGGCGACCGAAATGTACCTCCCGTCTAATGGGTCGCCACGCACGGCCAACACGTGAGGGTAAATTGCTGTCCATGAGAAGCAGGCAGCAAACAGAGTGGCTACAGCTTCTCATGGAGAGCTCCCTCGCCTACCCTCGAGGGAAGGAAGAAAAAAGCAGAAACTCAAAAGGAAGGCAAAAAATCGAAAGGAGATCAGACACTAGGGTACCTCGGGATCGTGAATCCCGTCACATCTAAAGAAGATGTGCCCCTGAGGGGCGCCACAGGATTAGAGTTGCAGCTCTAGGAATTCCCAGCCTCGTTACCCACCTTGTGTGACAGCCAGTTTGTATATGATAAGGTTCATTCCCAGGTAATTCAACCACAATTAACGCTGATACGCAAAAATTTATCATTTTTATTTGATCCCTAACAGACTAACCACTTAATTGTCTAGACGACTAGAGGTTGATTCTACGGTGACCACAGAGTACCTCCTGTTTGAAAAGTCGCCACCCATAGAGAAAATGTTGAGTATTTTCATGGCCATGAGAAGCTGGAAGAAAACAGAGAGGCAACAGTTTTTCACAGAGAGTGACAAGGTAAGAAAAAAAGAAATCAAAAAGATGCTGTCGGAGGAAGAAAGAAATTTAAATGGAATTCTTCTTAGACTAAGTGCTGATTTCATTGAGAAACAAAGGACTGATTTGAAAAGCATGTTGCAAACATTTGATCAAAAATCTAACGACACGAGTTTATATCTTAATCTTTTTGAAAGGCAAGCGAAAAGAGCAGAAAACTGGAATTGAACTTGAACTGGAATTGAATTTTTACTGTATAAAGTGGCACAAATAATCCCTAGTGCGAGGTTACTAATGGTTACGGAAAAATAAATGTCTTATAATCAGAAGATGAAATTGAGACCGGAAAGATTTCGGCAGTTGTTCATGAAGCATTGTAATGGACCTGAAAGCATGTGTACTAATTTCTGACAGGAACTGAAAAACTGCTGGATTTTTTATTTTCGGATTTTGAGGATTTATCCAACTTAATAATAACTGAGCAGATGAAGAAAAAATTATCACTAGATATTCACGACGATTTTATAGATGAATGGTCCCAGACTAAAATACCCTTGGAATTCTCAGACAGATTGGATGGCTATGTAAATGATCGAGTTTACAAGAGGGTTGAAGAAGTCTTTCGGAAAGAGAATCCAGTCAGATGTCCGAGTTATGTCACCAGTGAAATTTCATAAACCAAAAGTAAGAGAAGAAAGAAAGCAAGGTTTTCTAGAAAAAAAAAGCTGAGCACAGTGCAAGACATAACAAAAGGCTGCTACATTTGTGACTTTCCTATTTATCAAGAGATTGCCCAAAGAGATATGAAGGGAACAGCACCAGATAAGAAAGAGTGGAAGCATAGGAAAGATATTCTAACGGCCAATCGCATATCTTGAAGATATGCGATTCTCTATACCAGAGAAAGTAAATGTCCCCATAATTGCACTTTAGTATTTAATTATCCCAGCAGACAATTAACAAATAAAACTCTGATAGGTTTAGGAGTTATTAACGCAAATTTCATAGCACCTCAAAATATTATGACAGGCAATAGTATTCTTACCACCGCTATTGGAGAGAAAATTGAAGCTGGGTTAGTGAAATATCACATTTCATAGAAGACTGAAGACAGAGAAGAGCTTCATCACCCAACTGAAGTACTCACAGAGTTCACGGACACTTAATATTTCGCCTAGTAGAATAAATGAGTTACTCAAGAATTAACTGCACAGAAGAAAACAATCATGTTAACGAACATACATTCTATAGCCAAATTCTTGAAAATAAAAAAAACTTCTACTTGAAATTCAAAGTGGTAAGTTTCTCGGTTGAATCGTCTCCGATTCAACCAAGAAAGAAATCTCTTTTAAGGTGGAAAATGTAACTTTGATTAGAATGGGATAAATGTGAATCAGCAGAAGAAATTAGAAACAAAATACAGCTCAAGATAAAGGAGATTTCCCTTTGATTAACGGATTGTTGTTCCACAAGGAGAAAATACTTCGCGGGATATTCAGCTAGTGTTAATGCAAACCAGAAGAGTCCATAGGCTGAAGTTCACTCATGAATCTATTTTTGGCAGACATATGGGGATGAAGAAAATAAATGAAATGTATCATTACGGTTTCTACTGACCGATGATGTCTAGAGAAATTGTATAATGCTGCAAGCTGTCCAAAGAATGACAGTTGAAAAGTGCAGGGAAGATGATTGGCAAACCCCCATTGTTCCTATTTAAGACCATAACTCCTATTTGAATCTGTCTATGTTGACATCATCGGACCGACTGAGCCTCTATTAACTCGTAGTCATAAATATTTGCTATGCTTGATGGACCATCATTCTCGCTCGCCGGAAGCTATTTCTCGACGTTTGATGAGAGATAAATAAATGTGTGACTCATTGCTGCAAATTTTTATAAGAATGGGATTCCCAAATTTAACATAAGGTATTCAAGGAACGATTTTAGTGTCGAAACTGACCCAGGAATCCATGCATAGCCTCGGATCCTACCTACATTTTTCTAATCTGAATATATAGCTAACAATGGAGTTGCAGAATGCTATAATCTAGTTCTTAAGAATGCACTTCATCATACAATTCGTACTGATTCAAGGAACTTGGACAAATTCATTCCAAATTTATTATTTGCACATCGAGAAGTTTTTACTGCACCAAAGGTGAGTCTTCATTGAAACTGATGTGTGGTCGAGATGTAAAAAAATCCTTTGAATATGCTAATAGTTGGTAGTGATAAATCTTTTTCAGTTAAATATGAAAAAAAATCCGATGTTGATTATCTTCAAGAACTGAAAATTAATTTCGAAAGATCGAGATATTTCGAAAAACAAGCTTCAGACACTGCAACAGCAAAACAAATTACTTACATCGATTATATTACTCGCCACTCAAAATCAGACGAATTTAATATAGGATAAGAAGTGTACCTACTAATTCCAGATTCGTCTAATAAAGTATGAAAAATGTACAGGACCTGGAGAAGGTATTGAACATCCAAGAATGAACGCCGTTGAAGTTGTGTGTGAAGAGGATAATGATTTTGGAGAAACCTATGCTTCGCCTGGAATTAGAAATTATCAGGGAATGGGTGAGAGCATTGAACCATTATATTTACAACACTTAAGTGGGGAAGTGGTGGCTCACCCCATCAAGATGCTAATGAAACACCGAGGGTTATTTCTTGTGAAAGCGAAAAGTGCTAAAGTCTGTAAGCATAAAATCAGAGTTGAAGCAGACTTGAATCAGAAAAAAAACCTTTACCTACAGAAGTCCGGAAGCTAAAGTAATTGAAACTAACTTCTAAAGCCCTTGAGTACTAAAATCCTAATTGAAGAGCACACTAGAAATAAATTTGACAGTAAAAAATTCGGAATAAATCTCTCACCCTGTTGTACATGTCAGCGAAAAGAACGGGAGTATATTATGTGTGTCGATTATAAAGTCCTAAATTCTTTTACCAAGGTTTATAATTTACCCAAGGAAGATGTCATGCAGCTACTACATTCCATAGATTAAGCTGCACTCTCACCACACGTGATTGGTTTAAAGGGTGCTGGGCTATCGCAACAGAAAAAGATAACCTGGATTTCACTTTTTTCAAAATTCACTGATCATAATATGGGTTCAAAGTGATGCCATTTTGTTGCACCTCCTATATTCCAGCTATAAATGTACGGAGAGCAGGTCCTTGCTCCATATAGGGAATTATGTCGGACAAACATAGTTGATATTGTTGTGTTTTCAAATAATATGAGTGATCTTCTAATGCATTTAGAAAATGTCTTTTAAAAGATTGAAGAGTTATAATTTACTGTCAATATACAAAAACGTTTATTCGCAAGGCTATAGATCAAGTACTTAGATCATATCGTAGGATCCGGTAAACATCCGAAAGATCCAGAAAATATCAAAGGTGTAATCGACATGCCTACACCCATGACCAAGAAGCAGCTGACAAATGGGCTTTGATTGTGAAACTATTATCGGGATTGCATATCCATGTTGTGCAGAAACCTTTAATGGAATTAACAAGAAGAAAAATATCTGCAATCTTGGCCTTGGTTAGACATGCGTCATGCAGGCTTTAACAGCCTAAATTGGCTCCAATGAAAGCTTCTGTATTGCATACTGCATTCATGAGTGAACCATTTATAGTACTCACAGACGCTGCTTGTTTACCTCCGAAGATCCAGGAACTATTATGGCTCATCACATAGGCTAGAAAGAAAGGATTGGTCGAAAGGACTTTTCTTACGCTGCACTTGTGATATGTGTATATATATGCAAGATTATAAATAATATATTCAGAATTTTGAACATAGCAAAACTCTTGTGTATAACTATCAAGGATGATGGTTGGTGTTTGCTATAAATATTCGATATTTCTCTGTAAACGAACCAAAAAACATAACTGTCAATTTCTGGCTCAGAGAAAAAGAAAAGAAAATACAAATTAAAACATTGTTCAGTTTCCTTAACCATTGAATTTATAATATGAATATATCCTATTAGCTTTTAAAATTATTAGTACAGTATATGATATCCATAGACCGTAGGTAAGTACTTGATTTTCAGCAGCTAGGTGTATGGTTTATGAGGTTGTCCAGCAGTTCAAGAGTAAGTGATCATATTCTTTTCTGGTATATTCTGAGTTATTCAAGTGTCTGTAAAATGGTTTCTAAACTGAAACTAATAAACCGCATTAAATAATGCAGACTAAAAGATGAAGCAAGTAAGGGAGTTCTAATTTAGAGATCACTGCTAAAATCAGGTGAAGGCACAAATCAGCCCTGTTGCATAACATTATCCGATTCTAGATATTCTTGAAGCGAGTGCGCTAAGGCGCAGTGCTATTGTCCATTTACAGAAAACTTCAATCAAATGCATCCAGGAAATGGCTCTCATTTTGAAGCAGGATTTTATATCAAAAATCTTATATGTGACAGTTCAATTTTCAAACAATGTATAGGTGTACGCCAGATTGATGACGCCGTACCAAGCAAGGACTTTTTATTTTACACGTAGGCGTCCTTTAACAACATTAGAAGGATTCTGAGCTCATTTTTGTGCTGTCCAGTTTTATACACTCAAACTTGATGCTGAATAAAGCGAGGCCTATCTGTCAACAAAAGAGTGCCCTGCTGTTTTGGAGCACAGCCTTGGTTTACAGCTCTGCACTTTACGAAGCCTATCTGTGAACAAAAGGATATTCTGCTGTTGATGGATGGATGTTGGGGTTTAATGGCACAAGAGCCATATTTGGCTATGGTGCGCCAAACTTATGGTAAATTTACAAACACGCTGTATCACATAAAATTGCTAAAATTCTAAAAACCAACTACACATTGCTGAGCTTTGAAACAATTGTTTAAAAGGGAATAGCACACATGTAAATTAAAGGTAAAATTGTAATAGAACAGAAACAATCTTAACATGCACAGAGATCCAAAAGTAATGTCATGAATAAATATTTTACGGACGAAAAATAAAAACATATTGAAAGCAATTTATTATTGATTGGTTCGTTGAGGTTTAATGGCGCAAGAGCCATTTTTGGCTAAACTCCGCCAAACGTATGGTAGATAAGCAGGATCACGGTAATAAAATATATGGTGTTATATTAAAAGAGGTAGATAAAATTCTAAAATAAATTTGAAATTCATAGTTGCATATGAAATGATAAAATCATGTTACCAAAAATGGATAGATGAACGATGAAAAGAGATAAAAATGCAAGTTTTAAAATATATCAGATGTAAAATATGTTTAAAATATCACTTGGTGGGCAAAGACCAAATAAAATTTCAAGGACGAAATTTATATAGATAAAATATTTAAAATATTAAAGAACAAAACAAGTTAGATTAAATAAAACAATTCAGGGCAAGTCATTTGTTTAAAAAATATTATTTTTTTTTTAAAAAAGCAAACAATGTGCAAAACAGAAGCAATAATGCTACCTGTTTTTGTATTTGTTTGCCTTTTCAGGTTTGGAAGAGGGTGGAGAACTGATAACTGCAGGTGAGTCTTCCAAGTCCTCCAACATGTCATATTCCAAGGCATCCTCTTCTGATAAAGAGGAGGAACTCATCTCGGCATCCGCATCAGATTCCCGAGATTGCAAAACTGTTTTTTCTAATGGAGGGAGAACAGCCAAAGGTAGAAGTTGAGTGTCAACAGATGTGGGTTTAGTGGTTTCAAAAGGTTTTAATGCAGACTGATGAGTGCAGATATTATCCTTTGTTGGAACGGTGTTAAGAAGTTCATGGTGAGAGGAGGTTGGTTGGTTCTGTGAGGTTTAATGGCGCAAGAGCCATTTTTGGCTAAACTGCGCCAAACGTATGGTAGATAAGCAGGATCACGGTAATAAAATATATGGTGTTATATTAAAAGAGGTAGATAAAATTCTAAAATAAATTTGAAATTCATAGTTGCATATGAAAAGGTAAAATCATGTTGCCAAAAATGAATAGATGAACGACGAGAAGAGATTAAAAATGCAAGTTTTAAAATATATCAGTTGTAAAATATGTCTAAAATATCACATGGTGGGAAAAGACCAAATAAAATTCCAAGGACGAAATCTATATAGAGAAAATGTTTAAAATATTAAAGAACTAAACAAGTTAGTTGAAAGAAAACAATGTAGCGTAGATCGTTTGTTTTTAAAATATTATTTAAAAAAAGTACAAAACAGAAGCAATAATGCTACCTGTTTTTATATTTGTCTCCTTTTTCAGGTTTGGAAGAGGGTGGAGGACTGATAACTGCAGGTGAGTCTTCCAAATCCTCCGACATGTCATATTCCAAGGCATCCTCTTCTGATAAAGAGGAGGAGCTCATCTCGGCATCCGCATCAGATTCCCGAGATTGCAAAACTGTTTTTTCTAATGGAGGGAGAACAGCCATAGGTAGAAGTTGAGTGTCAACAGAAGTGGGTTTCTTGCTTTCAAAAGGTTTTAATGCAGACTGATGAGCGCAGATATTATCCTTTGTTGGAACGGTGTTAAGAACTTCACGGCGAGAGGAGATGTAAAATTTTGAGATCTTTTCAGCTTTGGCAATGCTATTATTTGTTTTAGTTGGAGAGTATTTTTTCAGCCTTTTTTTTTTGTTTGAAACGAGTTTAAAATCAGTGAAGTCAGGCGAAGCCAAACCTTCTTCACTGACCGGAGAAACGGATGGAGAGGAAGAAATTGGCAAGTTGGTTATTGGAGGAGATGCTCTGGCAATAGAATCAGGCGATTTAGAACTAGAAATAGAGATATCTGGATTGGTTTGAGTAGATGGAACTGTGGATTTTTTTCACCGCAGAAACGTAACTATTTCCGGGAGTAGGTGTCCGAGATTTTATTAGTTTTCGGGCTTCCTGATATGAAATCCGATTTTTTATTTTCATAGAAATTATTTCCTTCTCCTGTTTCCAAGCAAAACAATTCCGAGAAAACGAAGTGTGTTCCCCTTTGCAGTTAACGCACTTCTCTGTACGGGTGCAGTCAGTGCTTTCATGCCCGACTTCTGCACAACGGGCGCATGTTAGTGTCCCGCGGCAAGAAGTTTTCGAATGCCGGAAAGGTTGGCACTTGAAACAGCGGAGTGGGTTTGGTATGTATGTCCTAACAGAAAGGCGTGTATATCCTGCCTTAATATGTTCAGGTAATTTGTTGGAATCGAAAGTTAAAATGAGGTGCTTTGTATTGAGGAGTTGGCCATCCAAGGCGGAAAACAGAAGGAATCGGAAGACTGGATGGTAACATTAAGGTCGAGTCATGAAGAAGCATTTTGGCTCTCTCACAAAAGGGCAGAATATGAGAGGGACGAGCAGCATACAGTCTGTGGAGACTAACTTGTAATGTTAATTGATTTATAGGGTGCTTTGGAACAGATTGTGCTCTGAAAAAATACAAAGCGGAAATTTTTTGTCGCCTTAAATGAAGCGGCAGCTGGTGACAAATAACTTACAGGCTTTCCACTGGAGAGGTACGAAATGCTCCAGAGCAGATCCTTAAAGCAGAGTGGTGAATGGTATCCAGTCCCCTCAAAACAGTAGGACGGGCAGAACCATACACCATGCATCCATAATCAATACTGGAGAGAATGACTGCTTGGTAAATACGGAGAAGGGAGGTTCGATCGGCACCCCAAGATGTTCTGCAGAGGACCTTTAGAATGTTCAAAGATCTCTCACACCTCTTCCGCAGATGCAAGATATGCGGAAGGAAAGTGAGTTTACGATCGAAAATCACTCCCAAAAACCGTATGTCATCCACAACAGGAATGGCAACATTCTGTATATGAATTACAGGATCAAGATGAATGTTTCGCTTCCGACAGAAGTGGACGCACCGACTCTTCGCGGGAGATGTGATGTGTTGTGATTATACCTGGCGCAAGATCCTTTTAAGGATAAGCTGCGCCGAAACAAGATTTCAGTTTAAAATCTTGTCTGCAGTTAATAAAGTTTCAAATCAAATCAACAGTTTTGCTAAGAACTAGTAAAGTAAAGGTAAAATTAAAAATTCATATGCCATTAAAATAACCAATGTCCTTTAAGAACAGGAATAAATTAGCATGAGGCTTCTCTCCAAGCAGGAAAGACAAATTAAAATCAATACTTTGAGTTTGAGTTTGGTTTTGTGGCGCAAGAGCCATAGATTTGACCATGCTGCGCCAAACTTTATAGAGATTCGTCAAAATAAAAATATGCAATTAATATTTAAAAAAACAATGGTAAGAAGAACAAAAAGGAGCGCTGTTTAAATATGTGGATAAAAATCAATTGACCGCAAAAAAGCAAAAAGGTTCACATGTGGAGTCTTGCCAAGTAAAAGAGATAAATCAACAGAATTCGTTTTAAAAAATTTTAACCGTTGGGAGTTAAAATTCGGACATTTAGAGAGTATGTGTTTAACCGACATACTACAGTTGCATTGAGAGCACATTGGTATCTGTTCTCCGAACAGTAGCCCCTCAGGGGCAAATCTTCTTTAGGTGTGACGGGCTTCACGACCCCGAGGTACCCTAGTGTCTGATCTCCTTTCAAGTTTTTGCCTCCCGTTTGAGTTTCTGCTTTTTTCTTCCTTCCCTCGAGGGTAGGCGAGGGAGCTCTCCATGAGAAGCTGTTGCCGCTCTGTTTGCTTCCAGCTTCTCATGGACAGCAAATTACCCCCATGTGTTGGCCGTGCGTGGCGACCCTTTAGACGGGTGGTGCACTGTTTGTCCCCGGTGTATCAATTCGGCTGGTATCCTAACCGTCTGGTTAGTCTGCTAGGGATCAAGCGAAAGGGTCATTCTCTGGGGCTTGGCGTTAAGGGTGGTCAACGTTCCTAGAGATGACTCTGAGCGTATAGGTCTCGACTAGCGCCAAGGTAAGTGCTGAGGCTGGGAAAGTCCAGAGCCGGTTACTGCCTTCCCTGGTTGGGCTCGGAGGTGGGCGGCGCCATCGGGGCCTGAACATTCAATGCATCTTGTATGGGCAAGAAAAAAAATTTCCTTTCAGTGGGCAGCATATTGATCATATTAAACCAGTAGATAAACCTTTTGATACCTTCTTCATTATAAAACGAACTACGACATCGAATGAGTCCTTTCATACAGTTTCACCATTTCTTGTCGAAAGAGCAGTAACTGCACATCTTGGCATCACAAAATCTAGAAGAAAACTTCGTTCTGGGGACTTGCTTATAGAGGTCGCAACTCGTAAGCAAGCCGAGCAAATTATTAAACTTAAATCTCTAGACAACATCCCTGTAGCTATTAGTGCACATGCAACTCTCAACTCCTCGAAGGGTGTTGTATCGTGTGGAGAACTGTTGAATGTTCCGATAGAGGAAATTCTTAAGGGATTTCAACCACAAGGAGTTACCCAGGTGCAGCGTATCAAAATCAGGAAGAATGGACAACTTATAGACACGAAACATCTAATTCTTACTTTTCACTCCCCAAGAATACCAGAGTCTGTTAGAGCAGGGTACATAAAGTTGACAGTTAGGCCTTATATTCCTAACCCCCTGCGATGCTTTAAATGTCAGCGTTTTGGCCATTCAAAAGCTTCCTGCCGCGGGACTCTCACTTGCGCCCGTTGTGCGGAAGCAGGTCACGACAGATCAAATTGTACAGAGTCGGAAAAATGTGTAAATTGCAAGGGTTCTCACACTTCCTTCTCCCGCTTGTGTTCTGCGTGGAAATTTGAAAAGGAAGTAATTGCTGAAAAAGTGAAAAAAGATATCTCGTTTCTCGAAGCCCGATGACTCGTTAAGTCTCGCACACCAGCTCCTGGAACCAGCTATGCTAGTGCAGTGAGCCAAAAACCTGAGACTATAAGTCCTCGAATCCTCCCGACAATCTTACCTTCTGTTCCCTTTAAAGCATCCTATACACCTTCTGAAATCTGTCCCAGATCTATTGACCCTGTTTTAAAACTCTCTTCAATTAACACTCAGATAGAAACAGTTTCATTTGAATCCAAAGTTCCAGAACGTTGCAAAGATCCACCCGACTTCTCTGATTTCAAAGCTGTCACCTATAAGAAAAAATTCAAAAAAGATTATCAGATTAATAAGGATAACATAACTACTGACCAAGTATCTCAAAATTACAAACCCCCACCACTTTCAGACAAAGAACCTAGTGCAGCTTCCAATTCTGTCACCAAACAAAATAATATCACAGTTATTAACAGTGGTACTAAATCCACTCATGTTTGTTCTGTTGGCCCTGTGCCAGAATCTATGGCTGCTTTCCCTCCAGAGAAAACAAAAGTTTTACAATCTCTAGAATCAGATGCTGATGCCGAGATGAGCTCTTCTAGCGCATCAGAAGGCGACACACTGGAATATGATATGTCTGAGGACCTTGAGGACACACCTGAAAACATTTGTCCTACAACTCTGCCTCTACCCTCTACTGCACGGAAGCGGTATTTTTTAATTTTTACCTCTTTCCCAACATTTTTCAAAGTTTGCTCCTTTCTGCTTTAATAAAGCGATTTCATTTTTTTAACTGTAAAAGTTGCTTTGATTTCTTAACTTTTTACTCGGCTTGACGTCTTTTTTATGACACCGTGTTCCTGTTTAGCTATCATATGTTTGGCGCAGTTTAGCCAAAAATGGCTCTTGCGCCATTAAACCCCAACCAACCAACCGAACAGTAGATGGCGATGGGTATATCGAGTGTGACCCACTCGTAGTCTGGTGAGGAGCGTATTCGCTTTCCTGGTCGTTAGAGAAGGCCAAGGTTGCACGTGTGGTTTAACAGAGTGAAGCTTGTTATCCGTCTCCGTGTCCCACTGTCTCTGCCATTTTGTATAAAAGAGTAATTTAGTATATTTTTTAAAATCAGTCAAAGGAGTACTAGAATTCGTTGGAGCAGTCGCCAATTTGGCGGCCTTGTCCGCTTTCTCATTGCCCACAATCCCAACATGAGATGGCAACCAACACAATAAAATATTAAAATCATGTGATGCAAGCTTATTTAAAAGATGCAAGACATTTAAAACTAAAGGATGGTGGTGAGAATGCATATAAAATGATTTCAGAGATTCTAAAACACTAAGTGAATCCGTGTAGATGATAAACTTTCTTTCCAGGCAATCGGAAATTTTCTCGAAAGCAAGTAAAACAGAAGCTATCTCTGGCGTGAAAACTGAACAAGATGAATGAAGTTTAAAAGAAAAAGTTGTGTTTGGGAATACAACGGCAAATGAAACATGATCAGCTGATTTTGAACCGTCCATATATATTGCTATAAAATCATCATATTCCTGTCTATGTTCAATGAAAATCCGTTGATAAATGATATCAGCCGTGTCGGATTTGATAAAAGTTTAAAAAGGATTTAAAAATTGCACCACAGGAATTCCCCAAGGAGGAAAATTAGTTTTCGGCTGTGGGGTTACATGCAGGCAAAGTAAATTGAAGCCAGAAAGAATGTCATGAACTCTTGTAAAAAACACGGGTATGAAAGATTTTCTGGCATCCTGTAATCGAAGAAGAAATGGGCGAAGTTTAAAATCATGAAATGGATGATTCATATTCGATTGAATTCTAAAATAATAATGCAGTGATAACATTTGTCTTTTCAGTTCAAGGGCCGGTTCGTAACAATCAACATAGAGGCTTTTTACAGGGGATGTTCTGAAAGCTCCCGAACACAGACGGAGAGCCATATGGTGAACGGGATCAAGTTTCTGTAAAACGCTTTTCCTAGCTGAACCATAAATTGTGCAACCATAATCAAGCTTGGAAAGTACTGTAGCCCTATAAATTTTAAGCATAGAATCTCTATCAGCTCCCCAAGCTGTCGTTGATAAAACTTATAAAATATTTAAGGCGCTTTCACTTTTTTTTCCGCAATTGTTTTACGTGAGGAAGAAATGTGAGTTTTTTTTAATCAAAAATAACCCCTAAAAATCTGATTTCATTTACAAATGTTATTATTTCACCGTATAATTTTATTTCTGGGTCATTATGCAAGTTTCGTTTTCGCAAAAATGAACACCAGCGGTTTTAGATGTTGAAATGGTAAAACCGTTACCGTTGCACCATTCTGTTATACTGTTTACAGCTGTTTGTAACTGTCTTTGGATAAAATTCATATTTGTCCCTGTACAAGAAATGTACAGGTCGTCAACATATAAATAACCTCTCACGGAAGTTGGTAATTGTTTTAAAATATTGTTAATTTTTAAAATAAAAAGAATCACACTAAAACGCTACCCTGAGGAACACCTTCTTCTTGAATAAAAAAATCAGAAAACTTGGATTCCACTTTGACTCGGAATTTCTTGAGTTTTAAAAATTTTTTAATAAAAATGCGTAGGTTTCCCCTCAATCCCTGATCATGCAAATCTTTTAAAATTCCGTACCTCCAGCTCCGGTCATAAGCCTTTTCAATGTCAAAAAAGATTGCGACCAAATGCTTTCTCTGTAAAAATGAGAGTCGAATGTCTGTTTCAAGAGCAAGCAGGTTATCTATGGTACTCCGACCCTTCCGAAACCCACTCTGGAATGGGTGAAGATATTTATTTGCCTCCAAGTAATATACGAGCCTGCGATTAATCATTCTTTCGAGTAACTTGCAAAGACAGCAGGTCAAAGCAATTGGACGATAATTAGATGGATTTTTTGGGTCTTTACCTGGTTTCAATAAAGGAATTATTATAGCCTGCTGCCAAAGAGTAGGAAAATATTGCTCTTGCCAGATACGACTGTAGAAATGTAATAAAGCGTCCTGTGATTCAGTTGTTAGGTGTTTAATCATGGAATATGTAAAACTGTCTGGACCAGGAGAAGAATCATGTACAGAGGCAAGACACGACTGGAATTCCAGGAATGAAAAATTACTGTTATAGGAAAAATTGGTCCGGGAATTAAAATTTAATTTTTGTTTTTCTGTATTAATTTTGTGATTTAAAACCTGTTGAGGGCAATTTTGGCTACTAGATGTATGAGCTAATGTCGAGGCTATTGAATCGGCTATTCGCTTTAAGGATGAAATTGTCTGATCATTATGTATTATAACTGAAATAGCATTACTATTGCAAACATCTGAAGCCTTTTTAACTTTCGTCCACAGATGACGACTTGAAATTGTTGAAGTGATGGATGAAACAAATTTTCGCCATGAAGCCCTGCGACTGCGCCGCTGGATTCTTCTGGATTCTGCTTTCGTTTTTTTTTGAAATTTATGAAGTTTTCGGTCGTGGGGTACCTGCGAAATATATCCCAAGCTTTCCTTTGTTTTTTGTAGGCCTGCTGACAATCCGCATTCCACCAGGGTTTGCTTTGTTTCCTCCGCTTTCCCAGTGTTTTGGGAATGGAATTATCTGCAGTCTCAATTATGGTGTTCACAATATAACTCAGCGCTTGTTCGATGGAAGAGGATTTAATTGTTTCTGAGTTAATGTTGGAGAGAGAGGTGAACCTTTCCCAATTTGCGGCATTTAAAATATATTTGGGTGGACGGTAAGAATTGGATGGATTATGTCGATTATCCGTAACGATTAAAGGAAAGTGGTCACTATTGTATAGATCGTTATCAATAGTCAGATTCAAAAAAGGTAAAAGGGATGGAGAAGAAATTGCGAGGTCTACTGAGTGAAAGGTGCGGGTTGGTAAGTGGAAATGTGTCTTTTGATCTGAATTTAATAGGCATAAATTGTGGTCTGCAAGAAGATGTTTGATTTGAAGGCCACGAGAGTTGGAATCAGTACTGCCCCAAAAGGGACTATGGCCGTTTAGGTAGCCCAAAATAATAAATGGAGAAGGAAGTTGAGAAATCAGATTATTGAGGTCTGTTTGACTGATCCGTTCACTGGGAGGCAAGTAGAGGCTGCAGACAGTTACCAAGGATTGCATCTGAATGCGGATAGCAACAGCTTGAAGGTTAGTGTTCAGGTTTAAAGACATGGACAGAATATGAGATGCTGCAAGAAGTGCGACGCCGACAGAAGCGCGATCTTGAATATGGTGTTTACTGAAAATTTCATAATTGCGGATATAATGCTTATCTGTTTTGAGATACGTTTCCTGAAGTGTAATACAGGCGGGGTTGTGTTTGTTTATGATATCTTTCAGTTCTGAAGATTTATTCATAAAACCTCGACAGTTCCATGAGATGAAGGTAGCCATGAAAAAAAGGGACGAAACAAAAAAGGAACCACACAAAACACAGGCGACTAAGAGGAAAGCGAGAGGTCATTGACCTCACTAGTCGACATGTTCGATTCTTCAGATGGATGGACTTTGAGAGTGTCGCTGTCATCCTCGTCGTCAGTATTATTTTTTTAAAAGAATCTTTTAAAAAATCTTCTCTGGAGAGGGGACATCTCCAAGAGAAGATTGGTCTCTTTTCGCGGCAAGTATGCGCGCACGTTTTCCATCCTTTGATTCTTTGGCTTGCGCCAACTGATTTGATTTTTTTGTTGTTTTCTTGTGGTCACGGGGTTTTTTTAATCTTAGTCTTTTCAGAAATGGAACTATTTTTCAATGGTGAATATGTATTGTGTATAGCTGGAGAAGTATTAGATGCTATTTGAATGTTTAATAAATTTTTTGAAGGAGGTACGGGAGTATTTTTCTCAGAATCTGTACTTTTAACTATTGGACAAGCTAAGGTTGGTTGAGGCATTAGTGTAGGAGTTGGATTTGAAGGAGTCTGAGATATGGAAGAGGAGCGAGACATCTCCTCCCATGATTTTTTTTATGGTAAGAAGTGCTAGCCAGTCGGATTTTTTTATTGTTACCGTGTCGTTTTTATCAGATGGATTTACTATTGTTGGTGCAACAGCTGTATTGCTAACGACAGTGGGTTGTAATTGTGGAGTTTTGGAGATTAAAGGAGGTGTAACTGAAGAATTTAGTACGGAAGAATATGAGAGACCTGGTTGTGGTGTTCTGTCTATTACAATCTTTCGGGCATCTTGAAATGAGACTTTTTTTGTTATTTTAATTGTTTGAATTTCTTTTTCTAGTTTATAACGTGGACAGGAGCAAGAAAAGCTTGGGTGTTCGCCGGAACAGTTAAAACATTTTGGTGTGGTAGATTTGCAGGTTTGGCTAATATGATCTGGAAGAGAGCAACAGGCGCAATTTTCTTTGTTTCCTCTACAGGCTGTAATAGTATGACCGAACTTTTGACACTTAAAACAACGGATGGGATCTGGTATATACGGTTTCACTGGACAGTTTATATAAGCTATTTTGACACTTTTGGGTAATGTTGGGTTATTGAAAGTGAGGATTAGATGTTTTGTGGGAAAAATTTGGCCATTTCGTTTAATTGTGATTCTTTTTACTGCTTTTGTATTTTGGTCTTTTAAACAGTCCAGGAGATCTTCTTCAATATCTCTCTAGAATTCACTCTCTGATATGACACCTTTTGAGTAGTTGAGGGTATGATGTGGACTGGTTTTTACTGTGATATTTCTTATCTTATTAAGTTTTATTAAATTTTCTGCTTGTTTAGAGTTCATGATTTCAATCAGTATATTACCATTGTTTAATTTTTTCATTGTTTTAACTTCTCCAACTATTGCTAAGATTGTTTTATGGATTAAAATAGGTGATGTAAGTTTTAAGTCATTTTTTGTTTCGGAACTGATAATGAAGAATTTTGAAAAAGCATTGCTATGTTGGTTACATGAAGGACCCATACGATATTGTGATTAATTCAGGTCCGGCGGCATCGCCCACCAAGGAGCCCAACAAGGGATAGCAGTTACCGGCTCTGGAATTTCCAGCCTCGGCGCTTACCTTGGTGCTAGTCGGAACCTATACGCTCAGGGTCACCCCGGGGACAGTTACCACCCTTAACGCCAAGCCCAAGGAGTGACCCTTTCGCTTGATCCCCTTGAGCAGACCAACCAAATGGATGGGATACCGGCCGATTGATACACCGGGGACCAAAATGTACCACCCGTCTAATGGGTCTCCACGCACGGCCATCACGGGGGGGGGGGTATTTTGCTGTCCATGAGAAGCAGGAAGCAAACAGAGCGGCAACAGCTTCTCATGGAGAGCTCCCTCGCCTACCCTCGAGGGAAGGAAGAAAAAAGCAGAAACTCAAAAGGCAGGCAAAAACTTGAAAGGAGATCAGACACTAGGGTACCTCGGGGTCGTGAATCCCGTCACATCTAAAGAAGATGTGCCCCTGAGGGGATCTGCCAGTTGCATGAAATTACCCAAGTCTGCCCGCTGGAATGGATACCGTGGTGGATATTGAATCGCACCACCACTATCAGCATAGGAGACTATTATGGGAAAGTGATCACTGTTGCAGAGATCCCTTCCGACGATGAAATTCAGCAACGGCAGAAGTGTAGGAGAACAAATGGCCAGATCGAGACTGTGGAATGTGCATGTGGGTTCGTGGAAGTACGTTTTCTCATCATTATTGAGCAGACAGACACAGTTATTGGAAATTAACCGTTCTATCTGTCGCCAACGAGAATTGGTAACATCCGAACCCCACAAAGTACTATGTCCATTGAAATCGCCCAGCAAGATAAATGGTGTAGGAAGCTGGTCCACTAAGGTTTCGAGATCCTGTTGACTAACCACATCGTGAGGTGGCAAATAAACACAGCAGACTGTAACTAAAGTTCGGGCATGAACTTGTACAGCCACAGCCTGCAGAGAAGTGTGCAAAGTAACAGGCGTGCTCGGGTATAAATTAGAAGTAAGGATACAAACACCACCCGAGTGATTACTACCAGTGGCTGTATCCTTCCGAACACTGTTATAGCCACGCAGTTTAAGAGAGATATTGGACGACAAGAAGGTTTCTTGAAGTCCAATGCAAACAGGATTAAAAAAGTTAATAAAACCTCTGAGGTCCTGCAATTTGGACCGAATGCCGCGACAGTTCCATGATAGGAAAGTACTCATTAAGAGAGTGTTGGAGGATTCAAAGTAGGAACACAAGGTGGAGTTTCCGACGCATCACAGTTCATCTGCAGATCTTCATCCTCATCGGATGGATGAAGTTTGAGATCGGGGACTTGGGGCACACCACCAAAAATGGACGGCAAGTCCTTGTGGGCTATACCCCGATCCGCGAGTCCCAGAGCGACGGAATTGTGGTGAGCAGATTTTTTAAACTTTGCAGGGAGATCCTTCTGAGAAAGTCCACGTTTGGCTTGTTTAAGCTTTTACGACTTCTCAGATTTGGATCTTGCCCTGTTTTTCTGAGTATTTGATGCCTCAGGAGCACTGGTGACGGTTAAGTCAGTGTCAGTGTCTGAGGAGATTTCTTCACTCGAATCAGAAGTCGAGTTAGCCGCTTTAGCAGTGGAAATTTTTTGTTTATCAGGTTTGTTTTCTAAAATTTTATTTTTAGCTTTTTCTGAAGCAGATGTCTGTGGCGATTTTTTCCAGAATTTTGTGGCAGTGTTGGTTTTGATTTGGTTGTTTGTTGACTGACTTTTAGAAGATATTTTAGGTTTGTTCTTCCGTTTTACTATTGTAAATCCGTATGAATCTTGTGAATCAGGTGAAACTGCAGAGGTTTGTGAGCTGGGTTGAACTAAGATATTTTTAGTGCTAGAGGAAGATGCTATTGCGACAGGTTCTGGAGATTTTGAAGTGGAAGGGAAATTAGACATAGTGACGACATGATTACAGTGAGGACAATGCGTGGTCTGGTAGACGGGATGGTTTTTTCGACGACAGAAGCGTAACTCCTACCATCAGGTGGTGCTTGCGCTTTAACTAGTCGTCGAGCTTCAGGAAATGAAATGTTGTTTTTGTACTTGGTAGTAACAACTTCTTTCTCTTGCTTCCATTTAGGGCAGGGACGCGAGAAAGAAGTGTGCTGACCTTGACAATTGACGCATTTTTCAACGGCAGTGCATCCAGTGCTCTCGTGACGAGCCACTGCACAACGGGCGCAAGTAAGTGTCCCGCGGCATTTGGTTTTGGAGTGGCCAAAACGCTAGCACTTGAAACACCTTAATGGATTGGGAATATACGGCCTTACGGAACAGCGAACGTATCCAGCCTTTATATATTCCGGCAATCGAGGTGTGTTAAACGTCAATATGAAATGTTTGGTAGGCACAAGTTGACAGTCTCGACGAATATTAATGCGCCGCACATCCTTAATACCTTGGACCCTCAATTCCTGTGTGATTTCTTCAATGGGGAGATTGAGGAGCCTTCCACAGGTAATGACGTCTTTTGATGAGTTAAGGGTCTCATGTGGCTTCACAGGCACAGATATTGTTGAGAGGGAACGCAATTTAAGTATTTGTTGTGCTTGCTTGCTAGAGGCAACCTCAGCAAGCAAGTCACCTGAACGCATTAATTTTGTTGATTTTACAATGCCAACACTGCCAGTGATGGCTTTCTCAACGAGAAAAGGAGAAACAATAGCAAAATTTTCATTTTTATCAGTGATACGCTTTATGATAAAAAAAGATTCAAAATTTTGAATAGAAGATTGCCCACTGAAGGGAGGTTTCTTTACAGGACCCATGCAAAGTAAAAATGTTATTCGGGACCCGACGGCACCGCCCACCACGGAGCCCTACAAGGGAAGGCAGTAACTGGCTCTGGGAAATCCCAGCCTCAGTACTGACCTTGGTGCTAGCCGGGAACTATACGCTCAGAGTCACCTCCAGGAACGTTGACTACCCTTAACGCCAAGCCCCAGAGAATGACCTTTTCGCTTGATCTCCTTGAGCAGTAGATAGTAGATGTAGATGCCCACGGCGACCCCGCCTACCAAAAAAAAAATGGTTTAAAGCAAAAAGGGTCGCCGGGGAGAAAGGGCACCCCAAGAGCACGCCGAAAGAACAGCGGGCCCCAGCCCAACGGGCAAGATTTATCGGGTCAAATCAAGTCAGTTACAAGCATTGCCCGTAACATGGGCAGTATTTAATTACATAAGAAATTTTTAAAATACACAGAACGATGACGATGAACAAACTACGCCATTATGGCTGTAAGAAAGGACAAAACACAGACAAACACACAAAAACACACGATTCACACCAAGTAGCACACAGGAGCCCGACAAAAACCGAGCTCAACGAGATCCAAAGATCACGCATCCAACGAACATGACAAAAAGATGAAAACCAGTCAAGAAATAAAAAGTCAGATAAAAGTTACCTAGGGAACATATAAAATCTGTAAAATCTAGAGTAACGTTAAAAAGACTCTAAAACCCTAAAACCACAGGAAATTGGCCACCTAGACCAACTGGGTCCCCCCGGGTAGATTACTAAAACGCGGGAGGGGAAGAGAGGCAGTTAGAATAAAGGACTGACCAGGAGAGGGGAAAACAAGCAAGGATCGACATGGAGAGCGGTGACAAAATACAATAAAATTAAAGAAGACCAAATATAATAAAAATACAGCTTTAAACATTTACAGTCTAAAAATATCATCTAAAATATTAAAATGATCAATAAAATCATGTCTAATAATAAAACATATAATAAAAATTTCTCATAACACAATTAAAAGCAATTGTGGAAAGAAGTGCAAGCAGGGAATATTGGAGTGGCCTTCACGCCTTGGGTGGCCCTACCAGGAGAATACACTCCCGACGTACTTCACCCACCCCTCCCAGCAGCACCCTCAAAAGAGTAAACTCCCCAGCATGCAGTCACCATTTTAAAAGAGTATAATAAAAAACATACAATAAAAATTATGAGATGAATATATATAAATAGATGGGAGATGAAATGAATTTAAAGATGAAAAGGCTAAAAAACTTAAAAGTCCCCAGTTCGGGTCAGTGAATCGCACAATTCATTGCTAATTTTAAAAGATTCCGACAATTTACCGATAGCCTGTCTGTTATTTAGAAGATTTTTAAACCACATTTTCTTGTTAGAGTCAGCAGGCTTAAGTAAGTGAAAATCTTTGGTGAGCGAGCAGTAAAAAGTGTAATGATCTGCTTCGCCCACCTGCCCGCAGACACAAAGTGGTGAATCTATTCTCTTAAATCTATGTAAATAAAATGGAAATGGACCATGCCCACTTTAAAAAATATATTAAAATCTTGTTATGTATTAAAAAGGAGGGGCTAACCGTATCCAAAATACTTCTAACTCTGGTCCCCGAGGCTGAGTCGTAATTATTCCAATAAATTGTCCATTTGTGTAAAATATAAACCTTAAGTTTTCTCCTTAAATAAGAACGAGGGTCTGGGATATCCAGCCCCACACCTGTAGAGATCGCTGATTTTGCTTGCTGGTCGGCCCACTCATTCCCTTGAATACCTACATGGGCTTTTACCCAAGAGAGGCCGACCAAACCTTTAACTGCGGACAAATCATTTTTAGCGGATATAACGAAACTAGATCTGTAGCTGGCGCTCTTTAAAGCCATGATTGAGGACAAGCTGTCTGTATATATATATATTGATTTTATAGTTATTACTGGCGGCCCAATTTGCTGCATATTGAATGGCCGCCAGTTCTGCCTGAAAAACTGAGTTATGTGGTTGGAGCTTGAAACAGAAATTATTGATGTTTTGGTTGTCTTTGAAGGTACACACGGCGAACCCAGTCTCATTTTCGATTCTGGATCCGTCCGTGTATACCTCGAAATCTATATCTTGAATTTGTGGCGGAAGAGAGAAATATTTTCTGTTGGATGAAATATTTTTAATTGGCATATTATAGTCAAGAGAAACATTGTCAATAATATTGTTGTAATCGGTAGAGCGCCGCACCCAGATCTGAAATTTTATATACTCAGCCTCTGCGGTTATATGAAGAGGGGGATACCAGATAAGACATTGAGTACATTGGTCGATGTTGTGCGGTAGCCCCTGGTGAATTTTAAAAGAAATATTCTTTGGATGGAGTGTAAACGGTCAATTTGTACTTTGGTTAAGGCCCCACCCCAAACTGATGCGCCATATAGGAGGGCCTTTTCGATAGTTGTTGAGTACCAGGCTTTAATAAGATTCTTGTTTACACTCCAATCCGACTTTATAACACGATTAAAATTTGATGTTAAAAATAATGTTCTATCATGCAGGGAGTTAATGTGGGCAGTCCATGTGAGTTTGTTGTCAATAATAATACCAAGAATTTTTAGGCTATCGGTTACCTTAATAGATATATTATTTATTTTAAAAGTCGGTTTCCTATTGAGAACGGTTGAGTTACGTTTAGAAAATTTTCGTGAACTGATACTTCGATATACGACGGCCTGACACTTTTGGATAGACAATTTGAGTTTCAGGGAGCCGAGTGAAGAAGAGACTTTGGCCAGAGCAATATTGGTATTAGATTCAAGTTCTGTGGCCGTTCGACCCCCAATAATTAGTGCCAGGTCGTCGGCAAAGGCCTGGATATATATTTCATCATTATTTAGATTTAAAATTGAATTAATATAAAAATTCCATAAAACCGGTGCTATCACAGACCCCTGGGAACAACCTCTAAAGCATTGTCTAGATGTTTTAAAAACCTCATTAATATAAAACACATGCCTATTGTCCAAATAATAATATATAAAATTTCTAAAAAAGGCTGGCAGTCCATGAATATCAAATAAGTTAAAAAGAACCGGCCAGTTCATATTGTCGAAGGCTGACTTTATATCTAAGGAGACGAGGGCAAGATGTTGATTAGGTATTCGAGTTTTAATTGTCTCCAAAATTTCAGAGATGGCTAGATCACAGCTTTTGCCCTCTGTAAAGCCGTATTGTTTAGCATGAATTATATTATTTTGATCTAGCCATCGATTAAACTTTAAAAGAAATAGCCTTTCGACAATCTTTCCTAACGTTGGAAAAAGGCAGACCGGCCGGTACGAGGAACAAAGACCAGGATCCTTCCCATCTTTTAAAAGGAAGAAGATCCTGGTGTTTTTTAAACACTGCGGAAAATAGTTAAATTTAAAAACTAAGTTTAAAAAGTCAAGGATAAAATTTTTATCAATATTAAAAACCGCTCTCCACATGCGGTAGTCGATCCTGTCTAATCCGGGTGCTTTACCACCTTTTAGACCCCCAAAAACGAGTTCAAGATCTTCTAATATAAGGGGGTCTATAGAGCTAATAGAGGGAGAGTACAATAGTTCTTCTCCTAAGGCTTGGCCTGGGAAGAAATTGTTCATAATATAAGTAATTTTATCATTTATATTATTATTGGGGTCATTATTCGGATTGACTCCAATGGCGTTTCCGCCACCGCTTTTATGGAAAATTAATTTAAATAAAGATCCAAAGCGTTCATTGTAATTGGTGCAATAAACCTCCCAGGCCTTCCTTTTGGTATATAAAAGTAATTTTTTGTACTCTGCTCTTGCCTTCCGATATGCGCACCCAGAAGTTTGTACCACGTCAACACTAGTATTATTTTTATTTCTGGTGTAGATTTTAAATAACTTGCTCACATTATTTCGGTCGCGACGGAGGCTCCCGTTCCAATAGCTGAATTTGTTGGCAAATTTCTTGGGTTTCTTTTTAAAAGACTTAAAGGCACCTCTTTGAACAAGGTCCATAAAATCTTTAACGAAAGAATTAAGATAAATTGCATTAGTTATCTTAAAAAGTCTCTTTTTAAAATGACCGAGATGCCTTTTAATAAAATGAACGAATTTGCCCTGCCCGTATTTTGATTTAAGATAAAAATCCGTTTCTGGAGGATCATCAATTTCTAATTTAAAATATATATATTTGTGGTCACTATGGGACTGCACTTCCAGGATCCCCCAATTTTTGAGATAATTACAGATTGTAGTGCTGATTAACGTAAGATCGGGGAACCCCACATTTATTGGGGATTGAAAAGTGGGACCTTACTTCGGGATATTACTGATATGTAAATTATTCGAGGCTATGAACTCCGATAATTTTCGACTCCTATAGTTGTCGAAGTCATAGCCCCAACTACATGATTTGCAATTAAAATCTCCTACTAAAAGGTTAAAGCTATTAAGAAAATTAAAATCATTGAATTCCCCAATCATGGCATCTATATCATTATGGGGTGGAAAGTAGCAGTTCAAGATGTTTAAAATAATGTTGTTAAAATGTAGTTCAACCACCACCGAATTGGTGGTATGAACTTAAAATAGCAATTGAGATTTTTATTTAAGATATATAAAATTGCATTTTTGCTCTGTGAAGTAAAAACCTTACAAACGAAGTCGGTCCTAGGAGGTTCCCCTTTAAAAAGATATGGGTCCTGGACGGCAATAAAGTCTAAATTTAAGTCCCTAGCAACCAACAGAGCCCCCGAGTGAGCAGCAATACAGTGGTTTACATTAATTTGAACCCCTCTGAGATTGTTATAGTCCATAGTCAGTCCTATCCATTATAAGCTCTTTCTGCCTAATCAACGATCTGCAATTAAAATCTAGACAACTATGAGAAGTTCCGAAATTTTGATCCCCTTGAGTAGACCAGCCAAGTGGCTGGGATACCGGCCTATTGATACACCGGGGACCAAAATGTACCACCCGTCTAATGGGTCTCCACGCACGGCCAACACGTGGGGGTAATTTGCTGTCCGTGAGAAACATGAAGCAAACAGAGCGGCAACAGCCTCTCACGGAGAGCTCCCTCGAGGGAAGGAAGAAAAAAGCAAAAACTCAAAAGGGAGGAAAAAACGGAAAGAGAAATAGACACTAGGGTACCTCGGGGTCGTGAAGCCCGTCACACCTGGAGTAGATGTGCCCCTGAGGGGAACTGAATGATGTGAGGTCTTATAGTATTGAGATATTTTCCCTGCGTTTGTGGTATTATTCGTTTTGTCTACTTTATCTTTAGGAACTGATGAAATATTTGTTTGTTTACAAGCTGAAATAGTATTATTCATAATTTTTCCTTTTTATTTTTCCGTTTATTACATTTCTGTAAAGAATTTGTAGGATTACGTGGTGGGTTTGGAGATGTTGCAGTGTTAAAGGGAACTGGGGAACTAGTACCAGGTTGAGAAATAGATATAGCTTCCCTGGAAGCAGATTGGTTGATAACGCAACACTTGTGCGAGCGGTATTCGACACTAAAGGCTGAGATTTTGTCAATGGAGGGGCAAATAACCCGAGTGAGTTTTTCATCGGTTTGAGTTGTACTGGAAATGGCATTTTTAAATACCTGTGCATATAATGGTGATGTAATACTAAAAGATTGCGGATATACGAGGTTTCGTGCTTCAAAATACGATAAATCGTTAATAATTTTAAGCTCTTGAATTCTCTTTTCCATTTTCCACCTATCACATTACTTGGAGTCGGCAGTATGTGGTTTCTGACAGTTGATGAATTTGGGATATGCAGTGCATTCTGAATTGGAGTGTCCAGCTATAGCACAACGAGAACAGGTCAATTTCCCTTTACACGCATGTTTCGAATGGTCAAACCTCTGACAATTAAAACATCGCAGAGGACTGGGAATATAAGGACGAACCTTATATCGAGCATAACCAGCAAGAATAGTCTTCGGAAGCTGTGATGTGCAAAATGACTAAATAATATGTTTTGTGGAAATTAATTTATCTTCACGTTTAATTCGGTGAGTTTCACAAAATTTGCCTTTTTAATTCATTAACTATTTTCGACTCTGAAACTGATTCAAGATCAAGTTAAGAAATCACTCCTCTTGATTAGTTTAAGGATTTATGAGTGTATGTTTCTACACGAAATTCTCCCAATTTTTTCAAAGTTTTATCTGCGATTTTGTAGCAGCTTCAATTAATTAATACACAGATTTCAGTTTCTTGACATCCTTCACTTCTTCGACGAAAGAGACAATAAGTTTCTAAATCAAAAAAGGTAACAATTTATAAAGGTTTTTCAGTATGCAAGATGATGAAAGGAGTGTTTTCAGTTATCGAATATCCGGACAACGACGTTTCAAAAAGGACCATGCAAAGTAAGATGAATATTCGGGCCCCGACGGCATCCCCCACCACCGATTCCAAAAAGGGAAGGCAGCCATCGGCTCTGGGCACTGCCAGCCTCAGCTCCTACCTTGGTGCTAGCCGGAACCTATACGCTCAGAGTCACCTCCAGGAACGTTGGCCACCCTTAACGCAAAGCCCCAGAAAATGACTCTTTCGCTTTATCCCTAGCAACTAACCACACAGGTGGCCAGCCACCAGCCGAATTGATACACCGGGGCAGAGGCGGCGCCAGCGTGGGACAGGAGGGGGCAATTGCCCCCGTCGGTGACCGCTTGCCCCCCCCCCGTGGGGGGGAAATTAAGACTTTAGTCGGGAAAAATCTTTGCGATTTTGGGAAATGTTGAGAGCAGGGTATCAAGGGGATTCAATAATTTTAATCCCATCTTTAAGTTATTATATAATAAACGGTCGAGATAGCGATTTGTATCCGAATTTGAGGACTGATTAACGGTTAGGTCAACAGAATGGCTGACATTCTTTTAAGTTGTAGTCCATTCAGCCAGTAGTTCGCACCACATTTGAAAGAATAACCGACAAGGTGACAAGTGAATCAGATGTCCCATTTTGTGGACTGTTTTCGGTCGGTCGGCTAAGAGATCAACAAGACGGATGAAAATATTTATGCTTTGTGTTTTTCTATCGACTGTTTCGATCACTTTTCTGTGGAATTATTAGGTAAAACTAAAGTATCTGTATTGCACAAGAGTGTGGATACACATAGTGGTAATTCCTCTCAATGGCCATTTTTGTTCGATGTGGAATTTTTTGGCCCATAGTCATAATGTTAAAATGAAATCTATTAACGGCCACTCAAACCTCTCTGAACAGTTGGGTTTGTCGCGCCTTCATCTTCAATGAAATTCTTTCTTTTTGTCTCTCCGACCGTAGACATTTTATAAAAAGAAAATTGAGGAAAGAAAGAAAAAAAAATCATACACTCAAAAATAACACCGGAAATCAGATAGAAATTAATAATTCCTGTCCCAATGCGAAGAGAAGAATGAATTTCAGACTCTATAAGGTGTTTGGGTAATAAAGAGGTCATCAAGAGGTTTGGGTAATCAAGGGTTGCTTTTTCTCGCGCACCGAGTTGCTCAGTGAGGGAATTTTATGCAGCTCTAGTCTCTCTCTTAATTCTTGATTGATTTGTTATCTTCCTTTTACTTTTTTTTTATTACTGTTTGCCATTTCCGTTAATTATTGAACTTTCAAAGTGGAAAAGTAAGCCAATTAAATTTAAAAAAAACGAAAACACAAGCTTTTAAGATAATTTTAGGGGGGACTGCAGCTCTAATGGACGAGCTGCCACTGAAGTAACCCGCAAAAAGTGCTACCATGTAACGTGCGCAACAGAGAACCCCGCAGTCGGAAGTTTCCTTTAGAAAAGTAGCTCGACAAGCAAATCACCAGAACTGAGTTTCCATACTGAGAGTACTTCCTTTTCTACGAAAAACGGGACACAGAATGAAATGTCATGTTCTTTCAAGATGTCCTCTCAAACATAAAAACATATCAAAGTAATGTTCGGTAACAATTTGCAATTCAGATTGACGCCAACTTACAAGTAATTTCTTATCTTTTCCCAAGCAAAAAATACAGAAATTCAGCCCCTACGGTATCTCCCACCACGAAGCCCAGCATAGAGAAGGTAATTATCGGTTCTGGATATTCCCAGCCTCAGCACTTATCTTGGTGCTAGCTAGGGCTTATATGCTTGGAACTGCCAACAGGAACTTTGACCACTCTTAACGCTGAGCCTTGGAAAGTGACCCTTTTGTTGAACTCAAGCAGACTAAGCATTTAAGCTACCAGCTAAGACAAACAGGGCACCACAGTGCACTGCACTACCCGTCTAAAGTGTCGACACGTATGGTAGCATGTGGGGTTTTGCGGTCCAGAAGCAAGAAGCAAATAGAGCGGTAAAATTTATCATGGCGAGCGTATCGCTTGATTTCGAGGGAGAGAAGAGAGAATGTAAAAAGCAGTAGCAGGAAGGAGAGTAAATTAGAAACTAGATAAGATCACTAGAGTACTTCGGGGTTGTGAAGCCCGTCACACCTATGGAAGTTGTTTGAAAACAGTTTCTTTGAGTGCGCCTTCAAAGAAAACTGCACTTCTATTCGCACCTTGGTATTTGTTGCAGTTTGTCTACTACGTAATTCTTTCTTTAACATCCGGAAAGGTGGAAACCGCATGGAGCGAGTTCTAGGCTGTACGATGTTTTTTATATTTATTACTTGCACGACTTTTAAGCAGAAATCAGTGAGTGAAACACGCTTTGAGCGATGCTTTGTTTCAAAACGAATTGAACTACAAGCCTATATTGATTGAACTACAAGCCTATTTATGGTTTCATTGCATCCTTCATTGTTGGCACTTTCTTCTTTGAAGAGCGTTGCTTAGTATCTGGCTGGAAAACTAGCATAGGGACTGGTGAACTATTGCTTGAACTCGCTCCGTCCGCTTTGAAGGGTTGAGATGTACTGTCAGCAGTAATCTTCATGCAGGATAGTGCACCGCCCCGCATTGCAAGTTCAGTTAAGTCATTTCTTTTGAATGCTTTTTGTGAAGATCGAGGGATAAGAAGAGACTGTAAGATCATATGTCTCTCCACGATTACCAGACTTCACTCGGGTCGATTTTTGGCTCTGTGGTTATTTAAAGTCCCTTGTTTACCAGTCTTCTTTTGTCACATTAGCAGAACTCAAAGATGCTATTTGGTAGACCGTAGGTGGAATCCACCCAGACATTTTGCACACAGCTGTTGGAAGTATTGTTACTCATAGAACTTGTGCCATATCATGCAGTGGAGGTCATGTAATGCTTAAATAAATCTATGTAATGCAAAGTTGTGCTGTTATTGTCTTCTAGCGACCTATTTTGCTGACTTCTAGAATTATAACTCTTTTGTTATAGAAAAATATCCGATTATTCCCTAAGCCTCATTCGTGCAAAGCCAACTGTTTATGAGCATTTGTTCCTTTTTAATTTTTCAACGAATTTATATGGTGCACCCTGTATAACATTTGACTAAATAAGTCAGGAACATTGGCAAGGTCTCTTGAAGAAAGATACAGTTCGTGCACCCCTTCAACATAGGATGAATGACTGAACCAAATATTCGTGCACCATATCCGCTCGCATATTAAGTGATGAGTAAACATCGTCTCGAAAGTATCATTCCACTTAGGATGAAAATGGGTTAACTGGGAATCTACGCTGATAGGAATGTGATCTTATTATGTCGTTTCCAAGCGGATTTCCATGCTCCCAAACATATTGTTACGTATAGTGACTAATCAACTTCGCATTAGGAAATGACAGAAGAAATACAAACACATAGAAAGTAATAAGACCTTTTTGCATTACACGATCAACGAAAGTGATGCTGTTCTCCCTTTTTCGACCCACCTGACGGCAGAAGTTGGACTTTTCAATCACCTCGAACACCCAAGCCTTACGCGGGAATTGAACTTGGGCCCTCTGGTGTGGGAACGTCATGAATAAACCACTTTGCCAGATCGGACGGCTCGTCTAAGCATGAGCATAGAAGCAGTTAAGCATTACCCTTCAAGTAAACGTAATTTCATTCGTAAATAATAAGCAAGCAAGGAAATCAGCCTGATGCAGGCAGAGTCTACAGGAGGGGTTGCAGGGAGGGAGATTATTGGAAGAAGGCGACATGGAAAAGAAATTGTTCACTTTTAATACCTGTACTCTCTGTAAATTCAATGGGTGCACTGTTTTGTCCTGTAAAATCTCTATACAACCCAGGCTATGAGAAACAGCATTCGTAGATGTAGTAACTAACACAAAACAACTATATGTAAGAAAGCTGCTTCAGCTCGATGAATTCTGGAAGTTCTTTTGCGGTGCTCATTATGTCTGTTGGCATTGAAAGATTCACTTTCGCAAGGCTGCCAGTGCACATACTCGAGCGCCCACCGATTCAGCAGTTTTTTGTCGGGAGTTGTCCACTTTGAGCAGCCGGTCCGTTTCTGTCAAACTGCGATGGTTAAAAAGGTATATATAGTTCGCAATGCTTTACAATTTGAACTTGTATTTTTCGAGCAACCCGTATGTATAAATTATTTATTTTTAATTTGCTATTATTCTTTTCAATTTATTTTTATTATTACTCTTTTCTTAACTCTTTCTTCTATTACTGTCCACCTAAACTGTCATGTAGCCTTTAGACTTTATTTGCAGGGGCAGTTGTGTGTGTGGTGGTAGGGATAAATACAAGCGATCGTGTTGTTCTGCTAGAACACAATTAACACTGATATTCATAAAACTAAATCTTCTCTCAGCTATATATACTCATTGTTTTCAATCGTGCGGGCGTGCTGAGCCTGTCTGGCAGACCTTTTGTTTGCGTTAGTATTTTTAAAACGGTGAGGAATATGCTTCTTGATTGACTCATTGATTAGATTAGCATCTCGTTTCTGAGCATCAAAGATATTTGGGGATGGATCTCATAATTTTGAATCATTGTCTGATGACAAAAATGATAACTGATCCGGCAACACTCTCTCCGGATTTCCACATCGAGCCAGGGCGAGCACGTTTAACGTATACATTGTGAATGCACATCGAGTATGCCGCGGACCCTTGGTGGAATCGGGTCTAAAACCTACGACTCTCCGGTACCATATCCAAGGCTCTCCCACCAGGCCATTACAGACCTCGAGAAATATACAGTGAAACCTCTTCGAACGGCCACCCCTCTTAACGGCCAATTTTTCGTGGCACGCATTTTTCGACCCATAGACCTAATGTTAAAATAACCCCTAGCAACGGCCACCCAACCCCTCTGAACGGCCGCCTGTTGGGTTCGCCCATCCCATTTTTCATCAAAATCTACTCACTTCATGTTTCTAACCTTGAGTCGTTAGTTCGTTTGTACGCCTTGCTTCTTATTGGCTGTTAGCGGATTCCGATAATTTTGGAGCAAAAATGTCATTCACGCTTGTTTCATTAGATGGTCAGTGATCTGAGTTGCAACAATGTCGAAGCGCGTTTTCCTAAATCTCGAGCAGCGCATTGAAATTCTGCGTCAATATGAGAACGGCAAACCGGCGAGAAAGTTAGCTGAATTATTTTACTGCGGAAGAACGCAAATCAACAAAATCATTAAAGAAAAAGATTTGATTCTGAAAGAGTACGAAGACTTCAAATTTCGTGGTGTCAAACGGATGAGACACGAAAAGTATGTCGATATAAACGAGGCTGTTTTGGAATGGTTCAAAACTGTTCGGGCGAAGAAAATTCCTGTCAGTGGACCTATGATTCAACACAAGGCAAAAGAACTTGCGGATACTTTGGGAATTGAAAATTTCTCCGCCAGCAATGGGTGGCTGGACAGATTTCTCATACGGAATAACATTATTTTTCTATCACTGTGTGGCGAAGCAGACGATGTCGACCCCAGTTTATGTGAAGATTGGCAGGAGCGTCTTCCACTTCTTTTGTCAGGATATGATGACGAGGACATATTTAACATGGACGAAACGGCACTCTTTTTTCGCCCAATAAGAGCATGATTCAAAAATCCGAAGAAGCCAGAGGTGGAAAAAATTCCGAAGGAGCGGCTTACCATTAGTTTTTGTGTGAGAGCAGCTGGAGAGAAAGAGAAGCCCTTGGTCATTTGGAAATGTCAAAGACCCAGGTGTTTTAAAGGGAAAGATTTAAACCGTCTTGGTGTGTCGTGGTACGCGAACAAAAAAGCATGGATGATTTCATCTATTTTTGAAGAATGGCTGGTAAACTTCGACAAAAAAATGAGGAATCAAGCCAGGAAAGTTCTCCTTGTGTTGGACAATGCGACGTGTCATACGCACGGAGCTCAGCTCAAAAATGTCAAACTGTTATTTCTACCGCCAAATACATCAAAACTTCATCCATTAGATCACGGTGTTATAAAATGTTTCAAGATGGAATATAGACAGTGCGCTTTACGACACGTCATTGCACGTATGGATGGATGCGAAAGTGCTAGTGAACTTTCAAAGAAAATTTCTGTCGGAGATGCTCTTGACTGGATTAAAACTTACTGGAAAAAAATAGGTCAAGAAGTGATCACTAAATGTTTCGTTAGCTGTGGAATCAGTAGCAGAGAAGTCGAGAGACAATTAGATTTATTCGACGAATCGACGGCGGAAGAACAATTAGCAGAGCTCTCGAAACTTGCTGGAATAGAGTAGGATCCCGAATCCTTCCAGCACGAAGCAGCAGTGGAGTTGCTTTGATGATTACAGTGCCGATTGGGAGGAACGCCTTTTGGTTAACGAGTCTGCCGAAGGTTAGCGTTTTTTTTAAATGCTTTTAACTCAATCTAAAATTAATTTGAGGTTGATTTAAATTAACTAACCAGTATGTTTTGTGTATATAAATGTTTTTACAAATGAATTTTTTGTGCCTTTCAGGCTCTAATTCCGTCTCTGACGAGGAATTTTCCGATACGGTTTGTAATCGTCAGCAAGCTAAACTTCCAACTCAAGCGACTTTGGGGAAAATAGATGAACTCATCGGAAATTCCGATGCAATGACAAACGAATCGGGTAGAAATTTACTTTTTAAACTGAAAAATGAACTTGAAAGAATAGTTTTTTGTAAAAACTTAAAACAGTCACAAATTGTATCCTTTTTTCAAAAAATGTAAAAATTCATTAAATAAAGTACTGTTTTCTCTTTAGATAAGTCTCAAACTTCATTTTAAATAAGAAATATGCGTCAGATTTGTTAATATTATATATTATAGCAATTATCTTGTAATTGTAACGAAAACCCTTCAGAGCGGCCAAATTTTTTCGGAACGGAGGGGTGGCCGCTCAGAAAGGTTTCATTGTACTTAATTATAAATTTCGGCACGGACTTGTATAGGAAATTATCTGAAGTCACATATCTGTTATTAAAATGCTAAGTGGCATAATCCGCATAGGCATAAAGCATAAATTTTAATAGCAAGTCCTACACTGAATACTTATCAAGTCCACTTATATCATAAGAAAATTTTATTATATTTCACAGGATAATTTAGTAAGTTCAATGGCCAAGTATGTTTAATGAAGTTAAAACTTGCAAAGGTGTTGCTAAGTGACTAAGAAAATTCCTGGAACCAATTTCTTAACGCTTAAAAAATTCTGCTGCTGCAGACAAAAGTAGTTTATTTACCGTAAATGGAGATAATTTGTCGAACAGGCTTGTTAAATTAAAATAAAAATATATTAAGCATGAAGTAAGTTCAGATCATGTAAGTTTTGGCAATATAACAATTTCAAGGCAAGAGTCGCTCCATTTGTATCAAGACCTGCTTTTCCCATAAACGGACAGACGGGAGAGAAAAATCACCTAAGAAACAAATAAAGTAAAAAGGATATCAGATCGCAAGGAAACTTCCGGGCTGTCAGACTTAAAAAAAAAATTGGGAGCTGAGGGTAGTCTTAACTAGTCAAGCTAGTTCGCATAATTTTTTAAATGCTTTAAATTTTATATAATTTTAAGCTGTTGAATATTTAAGTTACAACCGAATGCCCTTAATGTTAACAGTTATATGTCTACTAGCTGTTACCCGCGACTTCGTGCGTGAAGAATTTGAATTATTATTTTTTTTTAATTCACGAATGTAAATGTTTTGTTGCATTTTTAAAGGGGAAAGTAAAAGTTCTGACAGTTGATAATACTTAATTGGACGGGTGACAGGAGTATACTGTGCATGTGTGCTGATATAGTTATGTACATTGTCTATCTATGCTAATACACTTTTGTATATCACGTTATTTGCACAAATGTAGAGGTTGTGTGGGCTGGACACACGTGAACACGCCGCATATAGTTAGTTGCCCATGCGAAAAATATGGTTTTTCCAAATGTACGCCTGCCACTTTTAGTGTCTGGCCCTGAGCCTGGCAAATGCTATTTTTAAAGGGATTTGTTACCTTTTGAACTGAGATGATAAATCCTTCGGTATTATCGGAAGGCGTGGAATTAAAACACTCTCTCTTCTCCCTATATCAGTTATAACAGTAGCTTTCATGACGTTAGGACCTAGGTGTGTAATTTGTAACAGTGTGCCATTGCGCAATCTCGGTATATCGAGGTTACGTATTAGTAGTACTGGCACACCGACATTCAATCTAGGCTTGTCGGAAGGTGCCTCTGACAATTCTAAGATGTTGAAGAGCTCTACAGAATATGATGTTCCTTGTTAATGCCCATTACCATATCTCCAGATGGATACTCTGTAATATCTCACTGTGAAAATTAAACAAAACATCGAGAGAATAATTCACTATCGTCATTGGATCACTGTGTAACCGTATTAAAAGCTGTAAATGCTACGACAACAGGAAACCGGAAGTGTAAAGTCTCCTTTGTTGTTTATGGTTGAAGAAAGCAATATTTTCTTATATTAACTTTAAAACTGGCAAAAGCCCACGCGCGAAACAGTAATTTGGCTTGAATTTATTTCTATAAGAATAAAAAGAATTGTTAGAAATTACGTTACAAAAATATTTTTAAACCTTAATAACAATTAGAGAAAACATTTCATCGCAATGTAATTAATAGCATTAAGAAGATCATTTTCTGGTCTTTAAAATGGCATAAAAATAATTGTTGTCTAATAAATGTTTCAGAAGTTATTGGCAAAAAACGCTTAAGCATTAGGCTTAAAAGCGGCTAATTTTCGTTATTTAATTAAATATCTTAGGAAGTAATTATTTAGAACATTTGAAAGAGTAGAATTAATCTAAGAACGGACCCGAGAATGGCATATGCAAATTTCATGTCAAGACTATTCACCGTTTAGGAGAAGTTCTCGCGAAAGATAGACCGTTAGAAAAATCTTTTTTCCGCCTCCCTTTTTCCTCCTCCTACGATAGGAACCGGACTAAGTAGCCTTCATGGCTTAGCACACACTCATTAGGATCTCTTAAAAATTTGAGAAAGTTAAACAAAACATCGAGAGAATTATTCACTAACGTCATTGGATCACTGTGTAACCGTATTAAAAGCTGTAAATGCTATGACAACAGGAAACCGGAAGTGTAAAGTCCCCTTTGTTGTTTATGGTCAAAGAAAGCAATATTTTCTTATATTAACTTTAACACTGGCAAAAGCCCGCGCAAAACAGTAATTTGGCTTGAATTTATTTCTATAAGAATAAAAAGTATTGTTAGAAATTACGTTACAAAAATATTTTTAAACCTTAATAACAATCAGAGAAAACATTTCATCGCAATTGAATTAATAGCATTAAAAAGATCATTTTCTGGTCTTTAAAATGGCATAAAAATAATTGTTGTCTAATAAATATTTCAGAAGTTATTGGCAAAAAATATCTACGCATTAGGCTTAAAAGCAGCTAATTTTCGTTAATTAATTAAATATCTTAAGAACTAATTGACTCTGAAAGTTGAAAATAGCACCTTTGACCTAGAAATATGCTCTAGAATGTCGTGTGTAAATTTCATGTCGCTACCGTACACCGTTTAGGAGGAGTTCTTGTGACCGACAGACAGACAAATACATGTAATTTCTGCCTTATTTTGTAGATATTTTTAAAGATAAGCAAAATTTTCGGAAATAAAGATAAATTAGTTCAAAGTCTAACCGTTTCCTAGCAACAGAGTAGCTATAAATTTGCTTTATTTCCAAATCGTCTGCACGTAATTAAAGTTATTAAACATTAAAAAATTAATAAAAAATGAAGGAAAGATGTCACAGAAAATAAATTGGTATCATTGAAAAGGTAAAATTTTGAACTTTAAGATGGTATAAATATAACTTTTATCGGACAATTTGTTCCGAAGTTACGGCGGAAAAAAGGATCACGTGATAGTTGATTTTAAAAATAATTTATTCCACATGTTTTTGCATTCCTGAAGGATCACGTGGCAGTTGATTGAAAAATAAAATAATCTTCATCGCGAATCGCGGAGTCAATGGGCTTTCTTTGTTAATTAATTTTAATCTGTAGTCAAAAATAATTAATTTAACGTGATTTCACTTACCCTATGTCCGTTCATGGGTTTCAAGCTACAACTCTGCCATTTTTCATCCAAATCGGTTTGGTAGTTTTGCCGTGAAAGCTTAACAAACAGACAGACACACTTTCACATTTATTATATTATTAAGGATTAAGGATATAATCTAATGAGAAAAAGTTAAGAATAATAAAAGAATTAACATGTGTGGAAGAATTCAGCCTTTCAAAGGCCATATATTGTAAGATCTGCGCTACATTAGTGCATCCAAGGAGAAAGAATTTACATAGAGTCAGTAAATTAACCAAAAAGCATTCCAGATCAAACGATTTCTCAGCGCAAATCAAGTGTGACCAGCCTTCAGCCATTTTCTTTACCCTTCTTAATCTTTTAACAGTGAAATGCTTTTGATGGACATTGCATCGCAAACAGTTTTGGATTCGGCTGCGTATTTATTAACTCCTTCATAACGCAGATGTTGAATATTTTTCGCCAAACCAGAGAGCAAACTCACTGCTACGTCAAGGGTCTTTCTTTGCAGGGATTTGTTAGTGCAGTCCAGTTTTAACTAATACGATCACATCTCTAACCACATCTCTAACAGGCACACAAATTTATAATCAATCTGTCTGAGAAGGATTATAGCACCAGATGCTGTATCGGTGGTCCAGTTGTTGGCTCTATCTGTCATATGCTGTAAAATTTTGTGTACAGATGGTTGGTTATTCTGAAGAGCTGTCACGGCTTGACGCCTAGAGGACCATCTTGTATCACAGTATCTCTTAAGAGTAGTTTTAATACAATCTAGTAAAGTCTCCCATCTTAAAGTAGACATACTAAAAAAGTTGAAAAACTCCAACATTTTTCCAAAAAAACTGATAATCAGAACTTACACTTCCGCGGCATGCACGCCAACGAGATTTAGACTGTGTGCTTGAACACCTTCATATTTACTCAGCTTTTTGCATTATTTCTTCCGATAAGTTTCTCCCCGTTTTCTGATGACTTATGACGAAGTCAACAAAACTATCCTCCACTGAACATTCTCCATTCTTAATATTAACATATCTGATGATTTGACTCATCTGTTCTGTTCAAGGAGATCATGAATTTCGTGTAGAATAGTTGCATTAGATTTTTTTAGGCAATAAACTCGAACACGAAATACTATAATGTTATTTTTATATTTTGTTTGCAATCAAGCTTTTGTATGCATATTTTTACTACTCATAAAAGCGCATATATGAGTAGGTGACTGTCTGTTGGCTTCTACAAGACAGACCGTTGAGCCTAGAGTTGCCAAATTTGGTACAAACCTATTATGAAGGGTGGCAAAGTACACCTCAGTGAGTTTTTTAAACTTTAATTAATTAAAACTTAAGAAAGAATTTTGGGGGGCGGGTTTCAACGATAATAGCCGGAAATATTATCATTTAAAATAATTTCTTATATTTCCGTCTTATATTTCAAACAAAATTTCTTTCAAATGATAACAGTCTAGTTGTGTAATTTTTTCTTCAATTTGACAATTTTTATAAAAAAAAATGTTTTTATGTATAATTTACAAAAATGTTGGATTGAATGTCAAACCAATTTCACTGATTCATCAAATCTTCAATTTAATATTTATGTTTAATTTAGTGTTTCTCTTATGTTAAAAAAAGTGGTATAAAAATTTATTTTGATTATTACAATATAAAACCTTCTTTTGTTGTAACGAAATGCTGCCATTTTCGTTGCTTTTCTAATTTTCTTAGTCTAATTTTTTTGTTAATTCTTTGCTACTTGAAATAAATTTACTTTTTTAATAGATTTACAATATTATTTTAATAGATTTACTTTTTAGCTATGATCTAAAATCCATTTTTTCACTTAGGGCAGATAATCTTCAATGGAAACCATACCATCTATTTATTTGTAATAATTAGGTAAAATATTCAAGTTATAGTCAGACGAATAAAGTGTAATAAATGTAATTTAAATCTGAATTATGCATGATCGAAATAAAATTAATTTTTATTGAATTTAATGATATTAAAGAGCCATTCTGCCTAAGAATTTTTTACTTTCTCGTATACAAAGAGTAAGTATTGTAATCGTCAAAAAAATTCGAACTCGAGATTTTGACGAATCTCCACGTTTTAGACTTCCCTGAGTCCGAAAAAAAAACTTTGGAGTTATGTCTGTCTGTGAACATGATAACTCGAGAACTATTAAAGCTACGGGGATGAAATTTGGTATGTAATCTTGACGCATAATTTGTAGGTTTCTATCAAATTTCTGACAAAATCCGTCTACGGGAAGTCTGTCTCTCCGCTTTCATGTAAACACTATAACTCAAAAACTTGAAGAGCTTAATACATAAAATTCGGTACATATTTTTATCATCAGGAATGTAGGTAAGTATAAAATTTTGGCCAAATCCGTCAACGGGTTGACTGTCTATCGGTCTGTATAATCGCATACTTGTAAAAATTATTTTTCCTAAACCCTTTGACTTGGATAAATAAAAATTGGTATGACGGATGCTAACCTTAAATATATATATATGCCTAATTTTCGTTTTAATCGGATTATTAAAAGGCGTTCAAATTGCATATTCAATTTTTTTACTATTGTAACGAATCTCCAGGCGTATGCAGCCTTGTCGAGCGCTTAGCGATACTCGTGACACTGGCGCTCGCTGAAGGAAACTAGTGGATAGTCATAGCATTTTGGGTTACAGTAGGTTCAGATTTTTTATCCACGCGGGGGGAGGGGAAATGACACATTTTGGGGAAGCATGCGAGAAAGTTTAGGGGAGGCTGGTTTAACAATTTAATGTAAAATGCGGCTAGTATTTAATACAACAAAAGCAATTTAAAAATACAGAAATAATTTCAGCTCATGTTTTTAAAACTAATTTATCTCCTTAGAAAAGGATGAAAATGTCTATTTCTTTATGCGCCCACTCTCAAATGAAACAAAAACAGAAATGCAACATTTTCTTCGTATTATTTGCCACTAACGAAACACCAAAGGACCACTCATCCAATAAGGACGAGGTCCCTTTATCCTTCCTAGTGAACAAGATAAAATAAGACCTCCCCCCTGAAACACAAAATTCTAACCCTCCTCTGTAGTAATCCTCTGTAGGAACCCTTTTCTCCAGCGGCAGCAAGAAACTCAAAGTGCTCATTGCCGCATCAGTTTGTAACACAAAGCTATTCGCTATTTTGTTCCAAGAAAAGGCACAGGCCCTTTGTCTCTCTCTCTCTGCAAGGGGGTCACAACCAGACAAGCTGGCAACTTGATGACCACTGGACAAAACAATTAGCCACTCCCGTAATGTTTAGTGAGCCACAGAAGGCTTATCTTCAAATTCTTTTTTATTTCCACAGAAGATCGTACCAATCTAACTCTCAAACTATGTTTTTTAAATGGCCATTTTTGCGCCCCCGTTCTGTCTGCGCCATTGGCGGGGGCCAATCTCGCCACCCCCTTGGTACGGATCTGGTTGTTCGACACTGAGGCCAGTGCACGTATCCGATTTTTTGTAGGACAAAGAATTAGAGGCAAAATGTCGGAGAAGGGATTAGCGACGTGAAGTAGATTGATAGTAGTTCGATAATGCACACATGCCTCCGATTTCCTTCCGACCTGGGGAAAATTTGGAACAAAAGTGTATCGAATTACTTGTCTAGCACCACAGAAATGCGGGATGTATGTGTGCATAACCCAACAGCTATCAGTGTACTTCACACCGTTCCTCGCTTCTCCAACATATTGTCGTTAATGACTTGGTCGACAAAAAATCGGATGTGTGCGTCGGACCTAAATGGTCAGAGCAAAATTGTGACAATTTCTTCTTACTTTCCAACACTTCGTTTCTATCTATGTCTGTATCATGCAGGCCTTTTTAAGGTATGTAGGAAATTTTACTTTTAGTTGCCTTTTGTAAGATGAATATTAGTTCAGCAATTTTTAACCCAACCTTTTCTTGATTTAATACATCTTAGAATCCTTTAAATCCATTCTGAACTTTCGAGAAACTGCTAAATAAAATGCTTTCGCGGTATTTTTAAAATAATAAAACATGTCCGAACTCGAAAAAGGTGAGGATCAGAAATTAAAACTTAAGTAATGTATGAAATTTAAGGAGTTAAAATAATTTAATCTTTGGCGTACAGAAATATGTGTAAAATTTCTAGAAGAATTCAAGAAAAGTAAGGAAGAAGTTTCACCAATGTAGTAAATAATTTTTTATTCGGAAACAAATTATTCAGCATTAACTAGTTTCGGAGTTATTTCACCTTTAGAAGTTAGCACTCGTTTCAAGATTCCAGTTTTTGTAACTAACTCTTTTCAAAAACATCCAAAATCTTCGCTTATTCCTGGAAGATTTCATTTTTCAAAAAGGCACGGAAAAGTGAATTAGAGAGAAAACAGGATGATAAGGATAGACCACCAGATGAAACACGATAAAATAAAAGACAAATTGCTGCGCGTTAGAAGACAGCAGCAGTAAGAGTTAAATAGTAGACTCTGTGAAACGGATGAGACGAAAAAGTTAAGAGTATTAATTAAATTACATTATTAATGAGCAAGATGACACATGAAATTCCGTAAACTCACATTTCCAAAATTGTTAATGATCTTACTGACTAGAACAGAAAGAAACTGACTAGAAATTCAAGGAAGGAAAAATAAGAAAATACACCAGTTAATACAAAAAAATCACATTAAACATGGAATAAAAATGAAAAATTGATCTCTTTATTGCAATAATTTAATGAAAAGCCGAATATAAATTTCGGGAAAAGTTGTATGGTCCAGCGAATTCGCATACCGGAGATTCGCATTTAGGAAACAGACTTTGTGTGTTTTGCTGACAGATAGATGTTATGTTCGTCTATCCGTGGTAATACTTTTTGCATTGGTACAGCTACATACAGTTTAAAAACTATAATTTCATTCCAAAATTTTGAAGAAAAGATTGTGAGTTTTTAATTCAGTGAAAAGTTATTGCGTCTTGAAAATGAGCGAAAATAAGGAAGAAATCTCATAAGTTTTGAAATTTTATTACAAAAAAGAGAGGAATGCAACATAGACTGCTAAAATTTACTCATGCCCATAAATTAAGGATAAGCAGAGTTTACACGAATTATGCCGAAAAAGCACAAATAATTGTTATATTCATAAAACTTATTTATTACAAAGAAGGCACAGAACAAAAAATATGGTACATGGACCACAGCACCCAATAAAATAAGGGGAATGCTCCCTGGAGCAAACGGAGAGCACATGTCTCGTCTAGAAAAGCTAACAATATATGGTTTTTATGAAGGTCAATAGCCTGTATGGTTACTTCTGCAAGAAAATCAGTACAACGTCTGGACATGCTCAGCATTAAATTATTTAGCTGCTCTTGCGATAGGTCGATCCACTCTCGAATCAGTGCTATTGATAGTTCTGGAATAGACCAACGAGGTCGATGATGTGTGGCAACCCATCTCCCAAGCAAGCTGAACCGGGCTGAAATCTGGGGAAAAAGTCGACCACTCCAAACGGGTAATATCCTCTTTTTCAACGCATTCGTCGACGATGGCTTCACAGTAAGGACGGGTGTTGTCATCCATAAAAACAAAATCTGCTCCCATTTCACCTCTGAACAGGCTAACATATTGTTACAAAATGATAGCCTGATAAATCTGGATTGCCACGGATCCCCGTTGGACATAAAAAACTCAGGGTAATACCACCCCAAACCAGCAGTCCAGTACTATCGTGACGGTAGTTTTTAAGTAAAATATTGGAGGGAATAACTTCCATCTAAAAGAATCAGGTTCAATCTTCCAGGGACTCTCGCATCTACCGATGCTTTCGCGGCTGTCAAAAACACATGAAAGAATCACGCCAGCACTAAAAAGAACACAACTACTTTATTGTAAAACATTAAGAAATATTTAAACAGCACTAAAACACGCCATCACTACGAAGACATCGTATTGCGGCTGCGTAATTATATTCACAGTATTCCAAGTTCGCTTCAGTTCATCATTTTCCAACATCCTCCACCCCTTTTGAGCTGACAAAAGGAAGTCTCAAAACCTCTGGGGTCTCTTTATAAGGCGTCCACTCCTGATGACTGTAGAAATGAGAGAAATTTTATTCAGATGCTGAGAAACCGCCGGGAAACCCTTGACTCTCACGGCACTGTCGGCAGGGTGAGGAACATCCTGTATATCAGCAACAGATCAATGATCCACCAAGGCACCAGCGACCCTCTTGATACCAGCAATCGGTTGAGAAGCATCTCGGGTATCTGCAACAGACTCGGCAACCCTTTGAACCTGAAAAACAAAATCTAAAAGCTTATTATTTTGAAGCTCTAACGGATAAACTCTTTGAATCGGGCGTAGAAAAACACGATTTTCAGTTCTGAGTTTTACTGTCCTCGCATTACCATCTCTACCAGGTAACAGCTCCACTATCCTGGTAAGAGGCCAATTTAAACGTCTTTTATAGTCATCTACTAGAAATACCATGTCCCCAACCTTAATGGATCGATGTTCTCTGCTCAGGTTCCATATTAGTTGCCCAAGATACTCTTTTCGAAAACGTCCTCTCAATTCCTCCAAAAGCTTCATCCGATACCTTACCCTTTGACGATAATGCTTAGCAACAATTTTGTCAATATGAGAAACTCTCGATTGCGATTTTTCAAGCAAAAACATTGCTGGAGTAAGTGGACTTAAGTATCTAGGATCTTCAGAAAGATACGCAATGGACGAGAGTTTGTAACATTTACCGAGTCGCACAAAATAGTATAGAGTTCCTCATAATTCAATACAGCTTTACCTAAAGTACGTTCTACGTTAAGAAGTCCCTTCAAAGTTCTAACAATCCTCTTCCACGACCACCCCACCAGGCGACTGTTGGGGGATTGAATTTACAAGTAATTCGAAAGATACCAGCTTCCTTAGCAACTTTGTTCCAATCGATTTCCCTGAGACACTTATAGGCACCTCTAAAGTTTGTGCCGTTGTCCGAGAACACAACCCTATGTCGACTTATTCTTGCAACAAAGCGCCTGAAAGCAAGTAGAAATGAGTCTGTGTTTAATGAAGTTACCAATTCCAAATGTACATCTCTATATAGAGCACAGGTGAATAGAACTACCTATGCTTTATCTACATGTTTAAGATGCAAAGGTCCAGCGAGATCAATGCCAACTACTTCAAAAGTAGCAGCATCCTTAACCCTATCAAAGGCAAGGTCACAGGATCAGACACTAAAGACTTTGCTTTAAACCGTTTACATTTCATACAATTATTGATAACCTTGCGGACAGTTCTCCTTCCTCTAACAATCCAGAATTTCTCTCTCAAAATACTTAAAAGGATCTGGGTTTCGGCATGACAATTCAATACATGATAATGCTCAATTAACCGCTGTGTGAAAATGCATTTATCAGGCAACAATATTGGTGAAAGAAAAGAAGGTTTATCAATACGTTCGGTTATTCGCGTTTTAACCCTGATAATGCCGTCAACATCAACAAAAGTGTCACAAATAGGAAAGCAAGACAGTGAAAATTATTCCGTTTGAATCCGTTTGATTAAGCAACTCTCAGCAACTTCATTTTCCCGTAAAGAAAGTTTCCCAATTTTCCTTTCACTACGCTGACCTTTTACATTATCAATAAAACGTAGAACCCATGCGGAAAGTCGAATGATAGCCTCAAACTTGGAAAATTTTATTGCCTACCAAGGGGGATTTTTAACTCCTAAATTTAAGTTACTCAATTTGACTTTACACCTCTCTTCAACTTCTTTTTCACAAAATATTTCATTAGGAGGCCAACTTTCATAAGTTTGATACAGCCATAAAGGTCCCTTTCACCGTTTTGATTTAGACAACTGTTTGGGACTACAACCACGAGAAACAAGATCCGCTGCATTCATATCTCCTGGGACATTGTCTCCATTGTTCTGGAGATGTCAACCTACGAATCTCTTTAATACGGTTCGACACAAAAACGGACCACTCGCCATGTTCTCTAATCCACCGAAGAGCAGACATTAAATCTCTCCAGAATGTAATAGGTATACCTGGTAAATCAAATGCCAGTTTAATCAAGGGAGCTAATCTAGTTCCGATGCAACAGGCCATAACTTCTAACAGGGATTCACATTTCTTTCATTGGGGCAACTCTTACGACCCAATCACAAAATTCTTCTGCAAGTTAGCCAAGTCCAACCAGCCTACCCAAACGGGTGGGCTGATCTGTGTGGGTATATAAAAAAACGAAGACTTGCGAATGTCCCCACTATGGCGGCATCGAACGCGAAAGGTTAACCCCAAATCCGGTGCGAGCCAGTTTCGTCATTTCTTCTCAAATAACTTCTTTTTTCAAGAAGTTCATCAAATTTTCTAATGAGCGACCGTCGTCCTCCTCATCCGATTTCGCACGATTTCTTTCCCAAGCTATGAGAATATCTTTTGGGAGACAAGATTCCACCAGCGGTATCAGAAAATCTCCACATTTTTGTTGAGTTCTTCCCAAGCTTTCCAATGCTTGCAGCTTGCTCACGAGTTCATCGTATAACGTTGGGAGGATGGTTGTAGCTCTACCAGAAGTAGCATTTTTCATAACCATACTCAACAATTCTCGAATGTATATCTGCACCAATATGTCCTCACGTCCGAAACGCTCTTTCAAAAGTTGTACCGCTTTTGGATAATTTATCGGTGTCAATGGCAAGCTCTCGACGACTCTGGCTTATTTTGACCCAGGGAGCATGACTTCAAGCAAATTCTGGAACTTATCCTCCGCAGGCAATCCTGCATCTAAATGAATTTTTTCAAACATGCTACAAAAACTCAAAAATTCCTTAGCATCGCATGAAAATTTCTTCAATTCTATCTTTGGAAGTTTAAGCTTTCGTGTTTCAGTTGAATCTTTCTGTAGAACAACATCACCATATTTATTGTCGCTCTCGGCTACCACTGCAAAATATCTATCTCTGTATCCCTCAGCCGCTTTTGAATCCTCCATGTAAGCTTCATCGGGATCTTCCAATTGTAACATCTTGTTCGAGATTTCCTCTTGACAAGCTGCCAAACGATCAGACTTATCTTGTAACCAATGCTCGCAAACCGAAATGGTTTTCCAATCCAACGCTTCCTTTGGAAGCTCTTCCTTTAATGCATTAGCACATACAGTGAAAGAAGTTCTGAGACCCTTCCGCTTGGTTTTTAGTCCTTCCATATCGAAGCGAATGTAAGAGATTCTGCCGTTCAAAGTCTATAATTCAATCCAAATTTTAGCCCCACGCTGGGCGTCAAATATTTTAAGTAAAATATTGGAGGGGAATAACTTCCATCTAAAAGAATCGGGTTCAATCTTCTAGGGACTCTCGCATCTACCCGATGCTTTTGTGGCTGTCAAAAACACATGGAAGAATCACGCCAGCACTAAAAAGAACACAACTACTTTACTGTTAAACATTAAGACATTATGTAATAAAACCACTACACTAAAATCACAAAACCAACACACTAAATAAACCAGAACTCATTTAATAGAACACAATTAACATAACTAAACCAAGAAAACAGAGAACAATAAAACTTTAAAGATAAATCTTACGGACCATGCCACAACCTAAAACCCCCATCAACAAATATCCAACCGCACACAGGCAATGAAGAACCAGCCAAACGCACACTCCTTCTACCACACTCTTGATATGATTTTTATTTACAAAAGCAACGCCCTCTGGCGTGCCAATCTAGAGGTGGCGCCCTCAGCTGGTTCATTTCTCAACATCCTCCCTACCTGTACATGGCAATGTACATATTCCTCTAAAATACATTCAGATTTAAATATTCATAAATACTTTAAAAATTATAATCAACATTAAATTCAAATTCTAAATAGAAATAAAATTCAAGAAAAGGTTAATTTCATGCAATCAATTCTTCAAGTATAACACAAAACAATAGAGAACAATAGACAATAACAAATAACCTAAAATTTTAGAAACAATTCTATTTCCAAAGGGTACAGCAACTGCACTGCTCTTCTTAGTTTACCCTTTGAAGTTTTCACAGTTTCACAACACCACTTCTCCCACTTAATTCTCAAATCATCTGGCAATTTGGAGTCCCAATCGACCCCTCTTTCCCAAATTTCCTGCACAAGTTTTTTAACGCGCACAACAAACGGACTAATGAATCCCAGCGGATCAAACACCCTAGCAACAGTACTCAATACAGATCGCTTTGTATTCCCATCAATTCCAAGCTATTCAACAAAGACGTAACATCAACCCCCACACAATCTTCATCCAGATTCCACACTAAACCCAAAACCTTCAACTTACAATCTTGCTCAAACCCAACCTCGTTACTCAAGCCATTTTGAATCCACAATGCCTACAATTCCCTAGAATTCAAGATAGAAACCACCCCTGCAGACAAACTCAAAGCCTCTTGAACCGTCTCAGCCCCGTAACAGAAGTCATCCGCATATAACGCGTTGTCCAACATGTCGACGCAATCTGGGTATCTTTCAAGATATTTTCTGACATATCTGATTATGGCTCTCAACAAAAATGGTGAGCATCTACTTCCAAACAAAACGCGATTCATTTGCAACACCACATATTCTTTGCCTTTATCATTCGTATTCCACAAAAACCTTAAACAACGACGATCATCCTCGGCTATTCCAATCATCAAAAAGGCTTTTTCTATATCTCCACAAAAAACTAACTTAAATATTTTAAATTTTAAAAGAACATCTAATAGACTTGGATTCAGATTAGGACCTTGTTCCAAATAGTCATTTAATGATAAATCACCTCTTTTAGAACTCGAACAATTAAAGACCAATCGAACCTGTGTGGTACTTTTATCTTTTCTGACCACGCTCCGATACGGCATGAAGTACCCTGTTTCGCTTTCATTACATTCCTCAACTATATTATTCGCTTTTTGGAACTTAATTATTTCCTCGCACTGATTACGAACAAGGCTATTAGTCTTTAACTCCCCCGAAATCTATCAAATTGCCGTTTAGCCAAATGAAAATTGTCTATCAAATCCACCGGTTCCCGCTTCCACAAGAGGCCAGTAACATAACGACCATTCTCAAAACGCAAATTTTCCTCAAACTTCTGAATTATTTTTTCGTCAGTTTCACTCCTTCCTGAAAGTGAATCGTTAATTCCTAGACTTTCTAACTGAAACCAATTATGCAACAAATCCGATAACCTCTCCTCCTCACAACATTCAACTCTAGTACACATACTTAAATTACAATTGAACACTTTCTCCTCTAGAGCTTCCGTTGATCACCCAACCAAATATGGTTTCATATAACAAATTCTCTGAAAGTCTACAAGTTTTACCCGTTAAAATTTTGTTTATCAAGTCATTCGCAATCAAAAGACCTATTTCTGTGTCCTCACTACCTTGATCGGACAAAACAAATCCTTGTCTTAAAACTGAGGCAATACCTTTCGAAGGGATTCGAATTAAATCTACACCAACAATTTTGTCTATCACCAGACTATTACATTCTAATTGCGAGCCAGTATTGGGGTCTTTTAATAAAACTCTTTCTCTTTAACTCTCTCAAATGGGGTGTCTGTGACCCAAAAGTGTGAATTTTGAGTTTCTCAATAGAAACAGTAGGTAACCCGACTTCCTCTGCAATACTTTCTAAAAGAAAGCTAGTTTCGGAACCACTGTCGATTAGAATTCTAATTCCGCGAATGATTTTATTTGAACCCACTACATTAGCTCTCGCTGTTTGGCAATAGATTATATTCCGATTTCCAGTGTCTATCATCGACTCTCGAAACAATGAATTAACACCGTCTCTCGACTCATTCGAAGATTCCGAAATATTACCGTTTTTGCTTGGTTTCCGACCTTTATCACATAAGTACTCCCAGTGGAATTGTGATCCACAGGTTTTACATTTTATACCCTTTACATTACAAAACTTTTTCTTATGACCTCTACGGAGACATCTCCTACACTTGTATTGATCGTACAACACCTTATATTTATCATGCATACTTAATTTACAGTCTTCATTTCGATGCGTTTCTTTAGGACAAAAATCGCAAAATTTTCCTATCGATACGTTTAATGCTGCCGCGGAAGAACCGCCTCTATTAAAGGATGCAGTTTGGGTTTTCTTAAAAAGGGGGTAATTGCTTTTGGCGATAGGAATTAACTCTACGTTCCGAAAAAGATCTTTCGCGTGCCTCCATCTCTCCTTTCAAAAAATTTATCAAATCTGATACCACTGGCTCTTTTACCCCTTTTATAACCTGATCTCTATTAAACAGCAACATCAACTCAACGGGTATGCATCTATCTAAAATTGGATACAACAAGTTGCCATAAGAATCGATATCAATCCCCAATGACTCTAAACTTATGCTATTGTTAATCTCATCATAGATATTTCGCAATCCCAAGGTGTCATTTATCCTCCGAACAGGCTGTAATGACAAAAGTGTGTTCATATACGCAGAGATCACAGCTTGTTTTTGCCCAAACCTATCTTTCAGGACCTCAACCGCTTTATCGTAATTTTCATTAGTTAAAGTTAATCCAGAAATTGCCCTAGCCGCATCGCGTATTAACAATGATCTCAAATAATTAAACTTTTCAACTCTCGTTAGAGAAGGGTTATCATGCACAGCTGCTATAAACTATGGCCAAAATTCATGAAACTTCCTAATATCGCCGCCAAACTTATCCAAAACAATTCTAGGCAATTTTGTGTTGTTTACCTGTGGAATAATTACAGCCGCATCTACATTACTACACCTATGTTTATCAATAAATCTCCGGATTTTACCCTTGCATCTATTCATTTCTCAACAGACATAATATTTAAACATTACTAAAACATGTCATCACTACGAAGGCATCGTATTGCGGCTGCGTAATTATATTCACAGTATTCCAAGTTCGCTTCAGTTCATAATTTTCCAACAGTAGTATTCACTTGCATTTTCTTGGTTGTAACGATCCCTTGTATTCTCTATGTAAATATACGACGCGAGTCAGATTGCAGGGAAAACCTGGATTCGCCAAAAGAAAGCACATAGGCTCACTGTTCACATGTCCAGTTAACATGTTTCTTCACCAGGACAACCAGTCATGGTAGTGAGCTGCATTGGAAGGTCTGCGGGCGTTAAGACCATAATATTCCAACTGCCTGCACAGGGTTTGGATTCATACTTCTGGTACCCGTGTATGCCATCAGCTATCGGGCCAGGTTTGCTGCAGTACTCTGCCTGTTTCTTTCGGCAGTTACTGACGAATGCCGGTCTCTTGCGTCATTATAATCCGGGGATGACTTGTACTGAATCATCTTTTTACGTTTCCATTTTCTTGGAACCACTGTCATAGCCTTGTCAAAAACTTGGACATGAGTCAGCATAACATCATTAAAGAGCTACACGTATACCACAAAATCTTTTAAATCTAACTAAAATATTTGAAGAAATGTGAACACAAAAGGAAGGAACATTTCAGTGTAGTAATTTCCACCTGGAAATCACTGATAAAATGAAAATAAATGAATTCATTTTTGATATGTTTCATAATGAGCTATGTAAAACTGGCTGTATTACACATGACAACAATGTTTGTAAAAGATATTGATTTAAGCGAGGGGTCAAAGTCAGGATACACGACAAGGAAGATGATGCTGTGATTGTTGTGAGATTGGAAGAGATCTGTGCCAGACGATTGGTTATGATTTCTGCTGTCAATCTACATTACTGGCCAAAAGCATTTCAAAAATTTAAAAATTTTAAACATTTGGTGTTAATTTCAATATAATGGTTTACAATCAGTGTTACAGAATCGTGAGCACTCACATTTTACTGTGAAGAATTTTTCACGAGGGTATTTAGGGTACCGACCAGAAATTGATGAAGACGAAAAGGGATTTAGTCGTACCCTTACCCCGTTTCATAGAAAGCTGATAACGATTAAAAAATTTCATCAAGGTTTTGTTTACAATACAGATTGCTTAAATCAATTTTTCATAGCATGAATATTCGGGAAGATATAAAGATTTCTTCAAGAAATCCCAAATTTTTTAGGATGTTTTTTGCTTATAACATGCAAAGGCTTCACCCAAATCATACGAAACTTAAAGAATACATGTCAATGTAATAGCAAAGCGTTTTATTAAAATTTGAAGCAACACCTTCAATATTCAAGGAAATATGAGTGTTGTAAATATTTTTTTCTGCGCATGCGCAAAATATAGCGTAATTTTTTTCATAACATCAAATTCAGATATCCAAGGTAGGTTACATAAAAATTCCAGTTCAATATCATTAAGATTTAGAAAGATATCGGCATTGTAGCGAGCAGAATTTCTGTCGTTCTCTAAGAGAAACAAAATGACTAGGGTTTTTTCACAAATGATATTTTTTTCAATTTGAATCTTCGAATAGTAACCGTTGAACTGCAATTTAAACTATGTTTTTCATGTATAAGTATGCATGGGTATTTAGCATATTCAACCTTAATAAAATTCAATAAAACTATGAGAAGATTCAAGTTTATATAAAAAACTGCAATTTGTGGAAAAAACCCTCAACATTTTACTTCTCTCTGAGGGAAACAGAAATTCTACTCCTTGCAAAGAAGATATTTTCTAAATCTTGATGGTATGCAACTGGAATTTTTATATAAGCTGCCTTAGATATCTAATTTTGATGCTATGAAAGAAAAATTGAGCTGTGTTTCGCGCATGAGCAGTTAAAAATTATTTACTGCAAATACTCATATTTCCTTGAATATCTAAGGTATATGCTTCAAATTTTAATATAATGCTTTGTTATTACACTGTCATGTATTCTCTAAGTTTCATATGATTTGGTTGAATCCTCTGCATGTTATAAGCAAAAAACATCCTAAAAGTTTGGTTGAAGCCTCTGCATGTTATAGGCAAAAAAAAAAAAAAAAAAATTGATTTTTTTAAGAAACTTTTATATCTTCCCGAATATTTATGCTATTTTTACGGAAAATATATTTAAGCAATCTGCATAGCAAACAAAACCACTGACGAAAATTTCAAATCGCTATCAGCTTTCTATGAAACGGGGTAAGACGAAATCCCTTTTCGTCTTCATGAATTTATGGTCTTTCTCCTAAATTACCTCGTGACAATATCTTCAACGTAAAATGTGAGTTCCCAGGATTCTCTATAACTGATTGTGAACCATTTTATTTAAGTTAACTCCAAACGTTTTGCATTTTACAAATCTTGCAATAGTTTTGGCCAGTAGTGTGTATAAATATAAATGAAATTTCTTAAATAACTTGTAAGCTACAGAAATACAAACTACTGAATTCATTTTCTTCAAATTTTGCTCACAAATTCTATGAAGCATAAGGAAGGTTCCTGGCAATTAATTAAATAGTTATTTTTATTAATTAAAAACTATGCTTATATATAAAGAAAAGATAATTTTATCTTAGTGTTTCCTTTTCTACTGAGGGAAAATATTACAGATATTTTAAGTCATTTAACTTATTTGCCCCCAAGTTGCCACTAGCAACGTTCGGTTAAATTTTGTATCCCTAGTTAAAAATCATTACGAAAAAATAGCTCTCAGCGGTTTTGAAATATAGTTTGGTACAATCTGTAATTTTTCAAGAAACCATGATATATAAAATACTTGGTACAACTGTTATTCTAGTTTTCATTAAAAATAAAGTTACAGACTATTAGAGGATTTTATGTGTTATAATATTTTATGAAAAAGTATTTTTCACTTTAAAGATACTATATTTATTTAAAAAGAATGCGCTATAGTATTTTTAACTTTAAAAATACTATATTTGTTTAAAAAGAATGCGTGCTATAATATTACGTACGCTTTTGTAAAGTTTGCCAAAATTGCTCAGCTGAAGTGCTGAGAAGGAACCAGATAATCGTAAAACTATGGTTTTTCTAACATCGGCATGATAATATGTGAAGGGATTTTTAGACAATAGACTTGACTAAATTTATGATTTACTTATAAGGACTTATTCTTTCAAAATTCAATTGCCATGTTCCTTTCAAGATGTAGAAGAAAAAAAAATGCATTTGAAATGTACAGAATTATCGGCTATTATTTTATGCTTTAAACTGCAAGTGACTCAGATAATTAAGTGAACTTCTTATATCACGATAGTTTTTGTCATATTTGTAGATCACGTGTAGGAAAAAAAAATTGAAAAATCTTGTACCAAAATTCTTTAATAAACCTCAAGAAAACAGCTCAAGGAGGTCGAAAAAAGTTCAACTTTAGCTTTAAACAAAGAATATTTACCAATGAAGCAAGCATAAAAGAAAACCCAAAGCCTATTAAATCATTCCTGGGAATCCTAGGATTTCTGAGAGTTTAAAACGCAAATCTTACCCTGAGAGGTATTGCGGTATTTCAAATGATCGAGGCCGAACTTTCAAATAAGTACTTGAAAACTAGGCTTAGACCGTCGCACTCCAGAAGCAACATCCTAAAATTTAATGTGATTTCCAAAACATCTCAAAATTGTAGGAATAACAATTAAATGAAAGTACTAAACACTAAAAATATTAGTGTTTGTCACAAAATGCGAAGAAAATCTTTTGGGCAGAAGGGAAAAAAAAAATGAAAATTGGCTTGTAATGAATGATCAATTCCTTTTAGGAAAAGAATGGATTTTATTATTTAAAATCTGACAGAAACACCATATAAAGTGTATAATAAAGCTCACTGCAATAAAAACCACACAAATTCATCAATATTGAAGTTCTAACTGATTATGATATTAGGAGAATTATTTAATTTCTGAAAAACATTAAATGCAAGAAATAAAAATATTTTCTTTGCTATTAGGGCAGTTTGGAAGATAATAAGTAAATTTTAAATAATAAAAAATGTTGTTTTTAATGTTTATGTTTAATCTTTATGTTTAAACGTTTGTAAAATAATAAGTTCAAATCGACTTTATTTTTTGTTTTAAAAAGGGTCATTGGCGGAGAGTCTTAAAATATTTGTCATTAACCGAGTAAAATAACCTTCTAGTGACAATTCCGAAGAGAAATCCGAGGGTAGTATTAGAGCCTCTTTTGTGATTTTCAAATATAACTGCTCCATAAAGTTAGAGGGCGCTGCATTCTGCTGCGACTTAAAGATATGACTTCAGTGTTTCAGTACTGAAATGAAGCGACTCTATGAATAAAACTCGTATAGTATTGTAAATCTGGTTCTTTCTTTCACACAAATCAACGTTAGTTTTCTTTTAATGTACAGCTGTGACAGATGTGAAAAGAAATGTTTATACATTTTTGGTATTAAATAACTTCACAATACATTCAATAACGTAGAATATTTATTTTTACATTTTGCAAAAGGTGAAATAAATATTTTGCGTATATAACACAAATAAATCCTGAAAAAAGAGGTTTTCAAATATTACTCCACAAATAAAACATTTTATTACAGCTTAGTTGGTAGGATTTCTAATAACTCAAATTAACTGAGTTATGAGTTATCACCAGAGGGAATATGATTCCATAAATAGCCATTAAGCTTATTGTTTTTATTTTTCAGTAAATATCCAAACATGAATGTGTAGAACGTGGAAATTCTTAATTATAGCCAGAAATCTCAGTTGACATCCACTCTTCATTCTTTCACATCATGAATCCGAGAATACAAGAATGTTTGACTAGCAAAATTCAACGCACACCAAATTCTGAACCTTTTAGTATTTGAATTTTCCATATAAGTTTCTCTCTTCTTTCCCAATAGTTTTGTTAAATTTTAAAAAGGATTAAAATGCATTTTAAGATATTAGTATTTGTTGTCTATTTTTAATGTAATAAATGCCAAATTATTTAAATTAGTTAAGACAACCTAAATTAATTCAGAATTTTACATTATCTTTAGCTAATATTATTGAAACAATGGCACTTACATTCCTTCAAACATACGTAAAATTTCCTTGATTTAGAGTATTTTGGCGAGAGTAAATTCGCCATGAACTTAATGTAAAGACATCACGGCTGAGCTCAAGTCTCATGTTTTAATTGCCTTGTTCGAAAGTCGGGATAAAAGGGAACTCAGTATTCCTTTCAAAGCTAATTAAAGAATCTATAAAAAGTTTTAGACGAATTTAAGCTTAATGAATTCTGAAAAAGAATGTGCAACATGCCTTGAAATGATTTAACATTTTTTTTGTTTTTCTTGTCAAACTTGTATGCAGTAAGGGATTTGTATTTTGCTTGGTATATTTATATTACCTTTATTACACTTGAAAACAAATAAAGACGAAAAATAAATCGTACAGGTTTTCAACAGTTTTTGCATAGTGATGGTTTTCTGATGAAGCTGATGATGATGAAGTATTATAACCAAGAGAGCTTTTATTAAATGCATTGTATATAACCAATTCAGATCATAAAATTGTAAGATTTGTAAGTTGGATTATAAGAAAATGAAATGCTGTATAAACCTGCAGAGTAAATACTACAACTATAAAGCTGCTGCTAATTTACAAACCTTGGGACGACGGGTCGTCTATGAGAAGCCGCCGGATAAGTAAGCGGGTTTTCGCTTCTCCTGGGGTATAGGAATGGTGCGTAACGAGTTACCCCCACCGGTGATAGTACGTACCTCCTTTGGGAGGGGTCAGGCCGTGGCCGGTGATGGCCACTAGGACTTCGGCCTCAGTACTCCAGCTATTGCAGCGACTGCCATTCAATGTCCCCAAGTGCAAAGTCAGGACAGGGGTAATTCTGTCAAGGTTACAAACCTTGGGACGCAGTTAGACAGTAACAACCTATATATTTTGTTCAAAGGCCCAGACCCATAACCTTATCCAATAGATTTGTAAGTAACCGAAAAGAATGGAATGACAAAAGCGTTCCTAGAAATTTGTCAAATTACGTATTTTTTCATACAATGCTATGTAGAAGCAGTAAGCATGTGAATGGGATTCTAACTGTAACGGGTTAATGGCTTTAAGTACTCTATTTAATCAATAATGTCTTTGAGACTTAAAACCATTAAACACACGGCAACCAAATGTATTTTATTGATTGTCGATTGTTGATTGGTATTGCGAAAAAAAGCTGCAGGAAATCGTAGCACTATCTTACCAGCTGATGATTAAGGTCTGATGCAGTGCAAAGCATGCAAAATATGACGCTTATGGTGTCCTCTTTATATAGACCTATAACACTCTCTATGTGCTGGACTAGTTTATGTTAAATCCATCGGGGTCAAACGTCCTTCCGCTGGTGTGGCTGGGGAGTTTGGAGAGGGTGTGCCGGCTCAGGTGTCGTCCTCGTCATCTCACTACTGATAAAATTTAAGAGGTCCGCCCCAAAATAGCCCTCCTGTTATGTTCCTAAAACTCAATACTGTTTCCATTACTTTTTGTCACTTCAAATATCCAATTTTTCATTGATATTATTAAGTTTTCCTTGAATTATGGGGTCAGTTTAAACCATACTTACTCAATTACGGTTGTAAGCTGCTTCCTCGAAAAATATTGGCTTCCATTTTCATACATATTTCGTGCTAACTTTCCCTGCATATTCTCTGTAGGATCACGGTCTGGACTAAGTGCAGGACATACCATAGCATTGGTAGTATACCAGTGAAGTCACAATTTTGTCGAGGTTCAAGTATGAAACAATGCTCCGTCTTGTTCAAAAACACAATCGGGTTCTCCCAAAAAGTCCAGTACTATACTCAAATGATGTCCTAATATTTGCTAATAGTCCTTAGAGTTTAATTCTTTACTACAAAAGACCACGAACGTTTGGCCATTAAATCGAAAACCACTCCAAGTCATCACTGAACCTACACCTTGTTAACAACAAGAAAAACTTTTTGGTTTACTTCCTAAATCATGCCAATAAAATTTATTTCCATTGGGTCTTTCTAAATACAAGTTTTTGCCATCGCTAAATATGGTTGAAAGCCAATTATCGCGTGAAATACCATTTTCTTAGTCCAGTTCTGTCGTGCCGTTTTTTGGTGTATTTTTAAATGAAACCTCTTCAATTTTTTCTTGAAAATTGTTCTTTTAGAGTATCTTATTTTTCTGTGAATTGTGTTTGCAGATACTCCAGTTTTTCAATACGATTGGACACAATGGTCGTATTTTTCCTGGAGGCCATATTTAAAGTTCAACAACAAACATATTTTCCTTTATCTACCAGAGTTTACCTTATTAATACTATTAATCACTTTTTCCAAACCTCTATAAATATTCCCCAAAAATGGCTTTGAAATCTTAAAAATGGCTTTCGGATATTTCCCTTTTTATAAATCGGAAATTTATTTATCCTCCTCCTTTTAAATATCTTTATTTGCCGGGCATTAATACGAAATTACAAAAACACCAAATAGCAGTACTAAAAAAAGCTAAACAATTATTTGAAAGTTATAAAAGTGACAAAAATCTGAGTTTAATTATTTAGAAGAACTGTTAATAAGTAGGCGTCAGTAAAAGATAATGATTTTAATTAGCAAGTAATAATTAAAAATATATTTTCCTTTTAAAATCAGACGATATCTATAGTTATGGGACAGGCAAATATTTCAATTTTCTGAATTTTTATACCATTTTTAATTAATACCTATTAATTCTTAGCATAAATTCGAATAAAACAATGAATGAAAACAAGGTGGATCATTTCTGAAGGAACGTGAATCGTACTTTAGTCTGGAAGGCCATTTTAGACCTGTGACTATATTTTGGAGACAGGGTGTACTTGAAACATGTCTGCCTCAATCAAAGATCTGTGTTCTTGGCCATCAACTTCCTTACCTCTGCTCAACTTCTTAGATGCAAATTTCACGTTTCACGACTTCTTTTCCATGTCAGACTTACTGTTGCTACGCTTTGACTTGCTTAAGCTTTAGCACTAGTACTGAGTAGCCACAACAATTGGCTCCTCAGAGCCTTATAATTATTTTTCATTAGAAGTCATTCTCGTGCTGAAACTAGCTTCAATGTCTGGAATCCCTTAACTGTTTACTTCCCAATCACCCATTGTACGCAGTGGATGTTTAACGTGACTTCACAATCACATGACAAATGAAACTGCGTCTAACCGAGGCCGTGCGAGAAATAACAAATAGGTTTATCTTCTCTCTCCTGGCCGTAATGCTCAGAGTTGAAGACTGATGTGATGTTACAGCTTAAAGCCTCTTCACAAACAGCGTGAGGATTGTTTATATTTGTTTGTGCGGTTTTTTAGGGAATTTTAATTGTTAAGTAATAATGAAGTAATTTTTTGGCTTTTATGCTATTTTGGTGGTAAAATCGTTTATCTTTATTTCTGGGACTCTATTTGCATGTAGCCCAAACTCGGGTTTTTCATCAAGGAAACCAGTTTTTGCCATTTCTTGATATTTTTCTAATTTCTTGCTTATAGTTAACTTTTATCTCTTATTAAGTAGTGTTACTTCATTTTCTAACTGATTTAACCATTTATTTACCCTTTCTCAGAGCCTTTTTTCCAAATTTGGTCATTTTCAAGTTTTTCAAATTTTAGTGTTTACATGAAGTTTTTGGGCCTTATTTTATTTTAAAGTGTTTGAAAATATTTCTTTTGCTTTTTGAAAGCTCCACATAGCCCTCACTAGCATTAATACATATCACATTAGTGGTAAAAATGTTTACTTTTATTTCTGGGACTCTATTTACATGTATCCCAGATTCATGTTTTTCATCGAGGAAACAATTTCTTGCTTATAGTTAACTTTTAAATGTTATTAAGTAGTGTTACTTTAATTTAATACTGATTCAGTCATTTATTAACCATTTCTCAGAGTCTTTTCTCCAAATTTGGTCATTTTTGAGTTTTTACAATATTTAGTGTTAACATCAAATTTTTGGACATCTTAATCAAAATTCATGCTTTGAACTGATCTTCTTGCAATTGAAAATTGTGGCACAGCTTTTTTTTTTTTATGAAAAGTAAGTTTTTTTGCATGTGTTATTTTTACCAAATATTTATATTAATTGATCGTCAATATTAAAAACTCATATAGTAATGAGTAACTGCCGAAAATCTTGTGTTCCTGTTGTGTTTCCGCATACGAATGAGCGTTTCCTACATCAACAACAGAGCTACGTAGAGGCTTTCGACTGTGACGTCACGAATCCAATGTTCAGGCCTGGAGAGAGCGATTATTTGTTTACTTTTTCGCGCACGGCCTCGGTCTAACATAGTTTTGAAAGCATGGGTAAAGCTGGATATCGAGACATATTAATAGTATACAATACTTCTCGCCAGAGAAGATCCAACCTACGTTTTTTTGTCATCTATAGTTTCGTTTCGTGGAGAAAGTAAGTTAAGGATTTTAGTGCTGCTGAATTCCTTTACAGGATAAACAGTAATTTTATAAGCAATCACACAGTGTGGAAGTCAACTCGATTGCCATTATTGGTAGACTATGTTGGGTTCCCTGTTTCAAGGCGACATATGAATCGACAGATGGAATTACCGATTTGCTGCTTTATTATTTATCTGCAGACTTTTTATTTATTAGCTATCTGGAGTTTATTCCGTCGGTCATTTGGTTGCTTTGAGTCTTAGAGTTTTTAGTTCTAGGTGATCTTTGTGTGGTGTAACTACTGTGAAGAAGTTCTTCGTTGGCAGCTAAGAATCTCATTAAAAATCTGATTTTACTCTTGATAAAGTGTTGGTATATGTTCTTCATCACTAGGTTGGGGAAATGGTGTAGATTTTGAGTTTTGCAGTTGAAAGAAGTAATTAAAATGAAAAATGTGGTAAGATATAATATATTTCCCTAATATCACCATATTCACACTTGTGTGATGTGATGAGGTAGAATAGCCCGTGTTTTGTAGCTAACATGATTTCATTTCACTGGTACAAAATTGGTGTCAAACTGTCTGCCCAGAAAGAGGCAATGGATTCTTCTGCCAGCTCCACCGATAGAAATGTCCAATCCTTTTGTAAGTTAAGAGATAGAGAATAAAGGTAGTCCCCTTCTGAAAAAACGTTATGAAGTTGAATAACGGAATGGGTTTCCTTTCGTGGTTGGTTGCTTATTAAACATGATTGACTTTTACCTCGTTTCCTTTACATCCAACGTGGGCTTATATCCATCAAAGGTCAATGCTTCTCTATATACTCAGTTTAGGATTAGCTTGATTTAGCTATTGACTTTGATGTATTATAAGGCTTCTGAACATCTCGGCTAGAATTAATATGCTTACCCATTATACGACTTTTTGAAACGCTATAGGTTCCGAAAAGCCGTATAATGGCTTTTTTTAAATTCTGACTATTCCTAGATGACAGAGTTGTTTGTTGTGCTCTATCTTTCGTTGTGATGTCTCATCTGAATCTTCGAAAATATAAAAGACACTTATTTGTTGGTTCGTAGTTTTCAATTTTTATCACATTTTCCAGACCGAACAGAGTTTGGTGGACGTTGGTAGACTTTCTGTGATATTGATTATCTTCAGGACTGAAGTGACTTTCATGATGGAATCTGTTTGACAGAGGCTTGCATCTTTGACGAACACTGCTTCTTGTTGGGGATAAGTTGTAGAAGGAGAAGTTACAGAGCAGGATTAGGGGTGGTACTATAAGATACTGAGATATTAAAGTGATATTACCTTTGCATGGTGTTGAGGGAATATGCCCTATCTGTTGCTCTGGGTAGCATCATTCCTTCTAGACAGTATAGTAGAACCTACGGCTGGAGTCTGTTGAATGCTCAGTCAGGTTAAACTATTTTGATGATCTTGTCGGTGAGAAGAGTTTTCGCGTTCACGAAGTTTTGAACATGAGCTACTCACGTGAGTTTCGACGCATAAATATTTGGAGAAGGTTATTTTTTAATTTTTTTTGTTTCTATATTTAATTGTGGACTTGTTCTAATATTATTGATTAAGTGTGTAAAGACTTTTCTATTGAAACTGAGAGTTAGTGCTTATCAATCCAGTTTTTAAAAATATTGAGGATTTCTCTTGTTGTAGAGCTGATGATGAAGACAAAGTCGTCCCCAAAGACTTGTACATGGGAACTGTAGTGAAGAGTGGTTACTCCTCAAAGAGTATGCAACGCTTAGATAGTGTTTAATGAAAATAGTGTGGTCTCTTGATCGAGATACTATCAGTAATTAACAGACCTATAAATTGATGAGTAACACACAAAAGACGATGACATAAGTTGGAAGGTTTTTGAATTTTCCCAGAATTTGGGCTGTCATAGAGGTCAATTTGGGATTACAGAAATGAAGGGCAGTATGGAGTGCTTCTTGATACAACAAGGAGATCATTCTTATATTTGATGCAGGAACGAGTTGCTAGGAACTGTAAACGAGTGTGCTTCTCAAGATGACTAGGATGTCAGTTTATCTTTAGTTGTAGAAAGCAGAACTCGACAACATTCGGCCAAGTTCTTCTCGTGGTTTTAAGTTTTCCGACATTTACTTGATTAGTCATCTTGAAGTATGGTGGTGTTGGGGTCCAGGGAAATTTTTATATAAGGTATTATAGGGCCGAAGAATGGATTTCTTTATTCACTGAATGACCGACATCCGAAGAGGCAACTCATTTCTAGCAAATGTAGGAGCAAACTAACGAAATCTTGAAGATTAAGAAAGGAAAGCAAATTAGCGCCTTCTTTATCAATTCAAGGTCTTAATTAATACCATGTTGCTCCCAAACAGTCTTTACAATTCACTTGGATATCTTAACCCTTTATTTACCGATTTAACTTACCAGCAACTTTTCAATTTTATTTTAGTATCATTAGATACGTTTTAATGCAGATAGCCCCCAGGAAAAGAAAAACTTTTTAATTAAATAAAATAATTTACTTAATTTGATTAATAATTTAAAAAATTAATTTTTATCTTCATCTGCCATCTACTGTTAGCTGTCGGAATTACATTCCTCGTGTTCATGTGAATACTGTCAGAGAAAACGGTCAGATTACGAAGACTAAAGTAGTACTTTTAAGTACCGTCGGGAAATAAAGGGTTAAACGAAATTTGATATCCGATATTCGATATTTTGAATATTTTTTATAATAAAAGTTCAGTATTAATTCTTTTTAAAATAAAATATCCCTTGTTACAAGACTGTATGTAAAAGACACAAACTGTGTATTAAATCTATACCCCAGTAGGGAAGACCTCTCCTCCACCTTTTTCGGCAGCTGAGAAACGCAGTAACTGTAACAATTTGCGTACCAAAGCGTACAGAGTTGGACCAAAGAATTCTCTTTATGATATCCAACTTAGTAAGCAACAACAAACCTGTGAGTGCAGTCATAATGCATTTGGAATTAAGTGAAACAAGCAAATAATGACCTAATGGTTTTTGTAAAACAAGTCCCTGAAAACATATAACATGCACCGAGAATCATGAGTATTTTGGATGCCTAATCAAACAAGTCGGACGAAAATATCTTAGACTCTCCTTGTGATAGCAACATTATTGGTCATAATACTTAATGCGACAAGTCGTTCTACTTTACGGTAGCCTCATTAATCTACTCTACAGCTGCAAAGTAATTAAAGAGACACAAGCAAAGTTCCATGAAAGTTTGCGAACTCCATTTTCCATAGTGAGTGATTTGAAGACACAGATTAACACGCTAAAAGGAAAGTTAGAAGAAGTCAGGAGTTTTTTTTGTAGAATACTAAACTTACTGAACGATCTTACGCCTAAGTTGTCTCAAAGCCTACAAAACCCAGAAGTCGATTCGGCGATAAAACAGAGAATTACGTAATGCCTGTAAAAGAAAACAAGTAAAACAACTAGGAATAAATTACAGGAACGACGCCCATCTAAGATGTATACTGGATTACAAAGTGAGAGATTTTCAAAAGGAGGCATTTTATTTGAAGCCAAGAATAAGAAAGAAGTACTGAAATTAAAACGGAAAACAACACAGTTATGAAAAATCAAAAGCCATGACAACGAAGGAAGAAAAAATACAGTCTCTTATGATTTCGAAAGGAGAGTATTGAGGAAGAAATTTCTTTGAATAATTTAAGAAAACAAATTGAAAAATTCTCTCATCAACTTCACAATTCTTCCCTTAGTATTAATCTTATCGTTCTCAAAACTTAGAAAATTATAAAACTAAACTATATTTGGAGCGTTACAAAAAATTCAAAAATTTCGAGACAAATCAGTGTCTGAAGTTACAAGCTTAGACACATAAAAAGTGTCAGTGAAAAATCTTGTTTGTTCAAAGTTTGAAGCAAGGAGAATATTAATCTAAGTATTAGAACATTCAATCTAAGTATCAAATTGATAGTAGCTGCGGTAACTGTTGAAGACATAAAAGATTTTACACGCAATCGAAGGTAAACACTAGCCAAGATCACCTGCTATGCAAAGTGATATAAAATAAAGGAGTTTTTTGGGCTCTTGTAAAAAAATCTGATCTAAATGGAAAAGAAAGGCCTTGCTATTTCAATTGATATGAAAGATGCGTTAATAACATCCAACGCAATATCAATTATCATAGACCCAAAGTCAATCCAGAAGAACATGAGGAGTAGTTCAAAGTTTACTACAGAACAGAAAACATTGATGAGTGCGGATGCAGGACTGGCGCCAGGAACAAAGAAGAGGTTGCCCACAAGGATCCTCAACATTGGATTGGTTTTCTTTTTGAATTTTGTTACATGCCATTTAACACACAGTGGCCTTCCAACACTTACATTTCAAGCCTGCGTATAGTTTATTAGTTATTAAACCAAAAATTGATTTCAGCTTAAACTATGCCATGTCTACAGTTTCCCCAGAGTAAACAAACTACTGTTTAGCAGACGTGCTTTTACTGGCCTCAACATTATGAAAATACTTAAATGAAAATTTCACATAACATAAATATCATGGAGTTTATTGATGAAAGTTCAATTGGAGTACTCAATTCTCTGCCATATGGCTATCAAAATCCTTCGTTATCCCAAAGCTTCAAAAATAGCTGAGACATGGAATCTCACGAAAACCAAGATGGATTTAACAAAACCATGATTGAAAATGTAAGCTCCGATACATGGCATGTAGTATCCCTGTCCAATAACCACAATCACGAGAAATTAACTTCAATGCAACGAGGCTTTCTTTTGGTCATTTTCGGAATCATACAACTATTCCCAGCATTTACAAGATATCTTTGTGCCACTCCTTTTTCGTCTCCAACTTCAACTTGAAAGTCGTCTTACTACTCTATACAGGCTCACTCATCGGTTTTCCCATCGTAATCTTCACCTTCAACCACCATGTATTGAAGAAAAGTCATAGAATGGTCTCCATGCTTCAAGGAGGTAATAGGATTCGAATATTGCAAGTTGGTGTATTCATTCGGCGAGGAAGGCGTTTCTCCGGTCGTCAAGAGAATATCACGGGGCAATCGTAGCGTTCATTAAAGAAGCTTGTTTCAATGGGATCAATCTGGTCACTTCGCCCAATTTCCTTGCTCCTATAGGCCAAGAAGCGGCAAATGTCCAATCTCATCAGTTCCTTGGAAACAAACTGAAGACCAGATGATTTAAGTGTTCGATTAAATCTCTCGACAGGCCATCAGACTCGGATGTAACGTGTTCGGATTTTCGAATTCTCAAAAGCTTGTAAGCGTAAAGAAGAGCAATTAATTTGTACCTTGATCCAGAATGCAATATCAGACGCCGTAACATGAAATCCAGCTTCAAGTTCTTTAGCTACAGTCAAGGTTTCCTAATCACGAATGAGGGTACTTCCAGGCCACTTGGTAAAATAATCCATTAAGACTAGTATATCGATTGCCTTTTTTTATTTACTGGAAAGGTCTAGGATATCCAAAGCAAAATTCTCTCGAATGGGTATTGCCCACATTATAATACCAACGACCTTTGAATCCTTGTTTTAGAGGCCTTTTTTTTGGGCTCCGCAAGCGTGGCGTCTCCATTTTTCAACGTCGCACGAAGTCGATCCCAATAAATCGCTCGTGTTTTTTGCTTAAAGTTTTCATGACTCCAAAATGCCCTCCCACTTGCGCTCATGAGTCTCTTTCAGTGCCGTTCTCTTTGGGAAAAGCATTTGCCATCGACAGGAGCTTCATCATCTTTTCTCATTTGCGGTATAAATTTAGTCTTAAGATGGTCCCAAAAGGAGCCCAGTATCGTTTTGTTGCTGGACTCCGGAACGTTTCTTGCCAAGATGGTCGATCCAGTTTCTTCTCCAGAATTGAAAACCCAGCAGCAGGATCTTCTAATTTGCGCCTTTTGGTCTCCACATGAAGACCAGGGATCTACAGATGTCGTTATTGAAAACTTTTACGGAAGTATCTGTCTTTGTTGAACTTTTTTCTAGAATTAGGCAATGTCTGACTTTCTCTGGGGTCTTCGAGAATCATTTCGTAGAGGTCCTCTGCGATGCTGGTTGAAATCCATACTCCTGAAGTCTTCAGTCCAGCTAGCTATCTAAGCATTCAGGTTACTTAAAATTCAAAATATCTTAAGGAAGAAAATATGATCTTAGAAGAATTTCTGTCTATAGAGGTAGTGATCAAATGCTCTATAGATTTAACAATGGCCAGTAATTTCTTGCGTTTATTTAATAATTTCTTTCTGGATTACCCAAGCTCTTGCTTCCAAAGTGACGATGAAGAAACGTTTCCATGATTTCCAATGTTCTGTGACTAATACCTTAATTTCTGGAATTAGTTTATCCTGATAACTGTCCGAGATCAATGCCTCCTTTGGAAAAACCTGCATTTCTTGGGACTTAACTTTAGGTTGGCTTTTGTAGCCTCTGGAATACTACGAGTTATTGAATTGCTAGTAATTCCTTCTATTACCATCTCATCTAGATACGCAGCGGCTTCAGACATGATAGTCACGTAATACTGTCAGTCTTTCAAATGTTGCTGGGGCGTTACAAGGTCGAAAGGCATTACATAAATTGCCGAAGTCCTTGTCAGTGGTGAAGGCTATACTTTCTCTATCTTCAGTCGGATCTCAACTTGCCGGTATCCCTTTTTCAAATCCAGTATTCACTGTTGACTTCCATTCAAAGCATCCGGGGTGTCGTCTATTCGTGGTAAGGGAATAACTGTGCTGTAATTTCAGGTTCAGTTTTCTGTCACAGAATTGTGTTGAATACCATCTTTATTTTTAACAATAATAGGCGAAGCCCAATGGCCTGATGATTCCTCAATTATCCCATTGTCAACATTTCTTTAACTAGATTATCTGCTTCTTCTTTTCTTCCTTGCAAGAGAAACCGGCTTGTCTTGGTATTGCTTGATTGGTGGCGGATGTCACCTGTATTAATTCTATGTTGTGTCGTATTGTGACATCAGTCTAGGTCGAAAACAAGTTCTGAAATTCGACAGGCAACTTCACTTACTGTTCGGCTCTTCTTCATTAAGTATTTGAAAATTCTCAGGTTGGGCGGTAGATGTTGTGCTCCAGAAGATTCTTGAGGGACGAGCGAGGATATCCACTACTGGTTCACAGGTCGACAACCTTTGTCCAGAATCTACTTAGGTTCTTCATTTTAAATTCAAATTCTAACGGGAATGGCTTCATTTCAAATCAACGAAAGTGTGGCCGCCGACACCTTTCTGGGGCTGGCTAGGAAAGTCCGTTACGGCATACATCTGGACATCCAGGAACTCCCTGGACAAGACATTCTGATCTTGCTGGTGACCTGGTTCTCTTTTTTGGCCAATACAGACACGAATTTGAATCACTTTACACTGTGAAAACAGAGGAATTTCTTCTTCTCCTGTCCGTATCTCGTTCTTCTCCAGGTCTACTGTAAGTTAAATTTGCGAGGAAATCCAGGCCGAGAATACGGGGATAGGTGATGTCAGCTACGTAAGGTCTGTGATGAAATTTTCTTAAGCCACATTCAAAGGGATACATCCAATTTACCTCGTATTTCTGTTTTTCACAGTAGCGGTCTTTTAAAGAAATGTTAGAACCGTGTAAATAAGCTGTTCCTTCAATTTTTGTACCGTCTGTTCTTAAAGTGTGACATTTACTGTATCCACTAACATCAAACACTGGATGCACCACAAAATAGATTAGATAGTAGATGATAAGTAGAGTCCATTTTCTTTCCACGCTAGTGGGGAGACTCTCGGTCCTTCTTCGGGGAGGCTCTACTTCAGAAGACAGCCTTCTGTACCGCCACTTTACTGGGAGTGTGTTAGTTTTTCCTGGTTCAGTAATCGCCTGGCTGCCCCTTCTTGTGCCTTCCAGCCAGTCGCGTTCGAAGAGGATTTTCGCCGAGGGGGTGTTCTTCTCTGCTCTGTTTAATAATTTTCCAGCCTGTTAAAGAAGAATTCCAAATTTATCCTCTCTTTCTCTACTTATGATCTTCTGTCTCGATTGATCTAACGTGTCTGGATGTCTTGGAAACAGTTCTCGCAGCCATATTTCATACTATATAAGCCAAATTTGATTTCAGATCTTTTGTGTCCATCAATCTGGCTGAATATTTGCTTGTCTTCGTCTCTGATGGCGTTGGCGAGAATGCTGGGCTGCTAAATTACTAGAACATCAAGGAGGGCACTCGGCATGCTGAAAGTATTAACGGCATTAGTAAAGAATTCACAATAGAGACTATAGTCGTACAGTGAAGACCAGCAAATAAGGGGAAAAAAATTTATATAGTTTTGAAACTTTGGTCAAATACTTAGTATTTCAGGTATAAAGCCAGGTTTCCATCTCTCAGGAGAACTTCCCTCAGGGGAAAAAAACTGAAGTGGTGGTCGTTTTCCTAGATTTCTTTAACCGTACACATTCAGTGTTAAAATGCTACAGATGGAAGAGTCGTAGAGCATAAATTCTGAGGCGAATAGTACTGCGCATACATTCTCTTTTAGTAGTACGGTTACAGAAGCTCTTATCAAAGTTTCAATGATTTTTCAAATTTTAAAAGAGAATTCGTTATTCTTTAGATGCATCAATCAAAGAAATTCTAACAAATAAAGGTTTGTATGTATAAGTATTCAGTTTGAGAGTAGCACATACATATGTCGGTGCTGTAATACCAGGCATACAATTGTGGCGTGAAAGTTAGGAAAAGGCACCGCTGGTCATTGCAGTGAGACCAAAGCGAGCAATTAGGAAAAGTTATAGAGACACTTTGAAACTTTGGTCAAATAGTCTTCTGACATCAAGGAAACGGAAACCTAGTTTCATCCCTAAAGGGGAACTTCCCCCTCAGACACTAAACCATCAAGAAGCTTTGAAATAGTCATTACCAGCAGTAAACAACAATTAACGTTGCTTATTTTTTAACTGCAATAAATTATTGACAAATATTCTAATTATATAGCCTCATGCTGGCCATGTTTCATAATATCTTTTGATACAGTTCAAACGTATTGTATCGCTTGCATCGTCAAAAAAAAGAAGGACGAAAGTAATGATATCATATAAGTAAGCAGGAGTGACCCATTCGTATATATTTAGGTATACATATGTAAGTATACATATATTGTATCTATACATAGAAGTACTTTACTGTGGTTGAACAATTGCACTCTCTTATAGTTTCCCCAGAGACCCAAGTTGTGTCACAACCATAATCTCGACGAAGAGGAAGAGAATGGATTGTTTACGATTTCGATCTGGAAGTTAGAATTCCACCAGATCTTTAAGAGCTAAGCACAATTAGTTTTACAACTCTTTCAGCAGAGAATATCCATATGAGTCTGATAAGAGCAGTACAGGTAAAACAAGAAAGATAAGTCTTACCTGAATTACAACAGACCTTGTTTTCCTTCTCATATGTCTCTATGGCGAGTCTTCAAATTGTACATCTAAGCATCATCTGTTGCTTTCCAGTTTGCAAGTAAACTCTCCTTATTTGAAAAGTTGCTTAGAATTGCCTATCTGAGGAGTCAAGGAGACTGTGTTTTTCATTAAAAATTATTTCTCTTGATCTTTTCCTTTGATTACATGTTAGTGTGTAAAGCATCTTTAAAAAGTCTCCTGCTTTGAGCCATACTACACGATGAATAAAGAGCCTCATCAGAATGAAGTAAAGTTTGTCATTATGTTTACCAACTGAAGCTTGTGACTATTCCATCAAAGATATTATGATTGTAGGCGAGGGCAATACATATAATTAGAATATTGTATAGATAATTTCTTGCAGAAGTTAAAAAATCATTCAATGTTAATTTTGTTTAATAAGCTGGAATTTTGATCATTTTTGTGCTTTTGGTTTGCAGTGAGGAAGTTTCCCCTTAGGAATGGAAACGTTTCGGTTTACGTTTCCCTTGATCGGAAGATGTATCTTGAAAAGTTGCAAATTTGAATTTTTCTCCTAATTGTCGCTTTTGAGTGCTATTTGCACATGGCTCACTTGGCGCTCTCATTACAACTTCCACACCACACCTAGCTCTCTGGTATTGAATTTTAGCACTGAATATGTGCTTAAAAGTTAAATCTTATCATTAGAACTTTATTTAGCTACGAATCTTGGGTTGATGCGTCTTCTTTGTAAGAATAATTAATTAATTTCTTTTTGAAAATGAACAAACATGCAACTTTGATAAGGTTTGTAATCATGTCTACTGCAACAAAGATATGATTGTGTACTCGATTCAGCGCAGATATGCTCTGGGCTTTCATCTGTATTGATTGTATTAACTTGGACAAGTTTAGAAGAAATCTAGGAAAAACTGACCACACCGCCCGACTGGGGTCATTCCCTAGGAGCTCCCCCGAGGGTGGAAACTTTTTCGATGTCAGATATTCTTGAGGTCAAAGTTTTTGACAGTTTCAACTAAGCATTTTTCCCCTAATTTTACTAAGTACAATGAGGCTACTATCGTAAAATCTCTAACAGCTCAAGGTTTCCATTGTAATCACCACTTTAGCATTAGTGATTAAATCCACTGATCTTGTTTGAGAGCTTGCCTTTACACTTTCAACAGGAATGTAGCTTATGACGTAGGAAGTGATATCTCGAAATTTCATGAACAGTAGAAATAGGTTGAAGTTCAGGTCTTCAGAAAATTCCCTTTGCGCCAAAGCCTCTTCATAAGTCTAAGTGTCATAGCACTTGTCATCTCAGAGCACTTTTCTTTGTAACAGATATCCTAACTTTGCGTCAAAATGACAATGAAATCATGTTTTAAAGAAATTGATAATTAATTAAATATTAATACGAAACACTTGTTTTATGTTTTATCCTGATGTTTTTGAAAAATATATGGCGCGGACTGACTGCCTTTATTTTTTTTATATCTATTGATTATCTAATGTATACCTTCGAAGATTTAAAAAATACTTAAACTCAGTATAGTAAATAGTGTATTTAAACTCGTGAATTCAAGGACGATTGGGATCTTGTTTTGCGGAGGAATGTTTCTAATTCCGAGGAAAAAATCTTTCGTACATGTTTTTGATTCATATTGGAGTTTAATAAGGTTTTCATGTTCTATTAGAAAAGACATTTCGTCTGCTGATTTTTATCCTTGATAATTTATAGATTTTGCCGCAAATAGATTTAAACCCTCTCGGGTTTAGTGAAGTGGTACGAAAGTATTAGGTCACAAGACGCCCATAAAAATGGAAGCGACCTTTCCACACACCCACATAGATCGGAGAGTTTAAACCTTTTTTAGGTAATTTGGGAAATGGCCTGCCCTATTTGCAATATATGTTCTCTTGACCAGGTGCTCAGACTTTGTGAGGTATAGGAATGATGTTGAATACTGGTCTGCCAGTTTCACAGTGGTCAATTATTATTTATATTTAGTTCTCTTTTCGTGAGGGATGTTCTTTAGGTGACTTTTTTGGAGCTGGGATGTTATGGAGGTCGCCATTTTTTGTAGCGTTTTTGGCAAGCTGGTCCGACATTTCATTTCCAAAAATGCCAGCATGATATTTAATCCAGCCTAATTTTAGAGAGGGGTTTTTGAGAATTTCAAATTGCGTGTGCGGAACTAGTTTTAGTCTGGAATGATAAGAGGCTAACGCTTGTAGACTTGATTTTCTGTCGCTCCATATTGCTGCCTGAATTCTTTTAGAGTTAGCCCATTCTGTTGCTTTGTTTAATACTAGTAACTCGGCTTGAAAGACCGAGTTAAAAGATTGAGGCCTAGCCGTCCATTGGTATATTTGAGTATTACCTTCAACGACACAAAAGGCACATCCTGCTTCACCATCCAATTTTGAACCATCTGTAAGGATTTCAACATCATATTCAATTAGGCTACAAACCTCAAATTTTTTAGACTACTACTATACTGATATTAATTATTAGACCAATTCAGTACTTATCCACTGTCTTTGGTTGCCTGATGGTCCAAATTTTAATTTCCTCCAATGCTGACATAAAGAAACAGAAAAAAGCAGATAATTTCGTTCGATGGACGTTATATATATTGTTTTGAAGAGTGTCCAGTACATGATAAAATTAATAGTGTAGCTGTAAAACATTGCAAAGCAAATAGCTCATACAATAAAATATGTTTTTCACCGTTTGTAGCTTAATTGTAAGGTACCTATCTTTTAGACTTTTACATTAATTTAAAACAAATTTTTTTTAAAAAAATCGTTGGAATTTTTTCTTAGGTTTTCCCACAGCTCATACTTTTTCTTCTTCATGTTTTTATATCTACTTTTTTTATTTTCTTCCAGAATTATGTACCCTTTTAAATTTTTAAACATTTTTATTTAACTTGACTAGTTTTATGTGATTAAAGCTGAAATTTTTTAAACGATTTTTCATTCCCTTTCTAATGTGGTAGAGTTTTGAAAGTTTTACTCTTGTGTCTTCTCGACGACAATATATTATTTTAATATTTTCAGAACCTAATTGTCAGTTTATCGCTTAATTACATTAAATTTTGATTCCATACTGATGGGGGCCACCTGGTAGCGAATTAGAGAAAAAATTGACTTCAACAGACTATAATATTTAAAATAATGAATTATTAAAAATCAAAAAATAAAATAATTAAAACGAAAATATACTTTTTATACACTAACAAAATTATTTTTTCAAATATTTTTATTAAATTCATTAGAAATACTTTTAACATATCCTATCTTTCCAAAGCCCTGTCTTTTTAACTTGTAATCTAATTAAAATACAATACTTTCTTCCAAATTTGTTTGTAATAATTGGACAGATGTTTGATTTCTTGCGATTCAGATAAAGAAACTGCATCCTAATTCAAATCTATTCGTCAATCCAAAGTCCGCCATTGTGTACAAAATATCGACATATCTTCGATACAGATTTTGTAAGCGGGGGGTAATTTGCTCAGTTCGTCGCTGTCAAGTTAAAATAATGATTGATAATTTTGTAATGAAAATGGTTTCCTCTGCTACAGAAAACCCGTAGCCAATGATGGCGCGCCCATATTTAAGCATCCCGGATTTCAGATTAATGATGCCTGTCTATCCGAGCCGGAAAACTCTCCAAAAGTATACGCATTCGCTCTCGCAAGAAATTAAAGTTTTCAGTTGAGGCCAAACATTTGATTTTTAATTGCAATGCATCAAGAAAGTGTGTGTTAAATATCACGAATTTTTGATATGATGGTTTTTTATTTTCTCGTATGAGAAGTTTACGAAGAGAAAAATTTGATCTTCAGATTTTGATTAATTTCCGAGTTTTTAACCTTCTTGAGTATTAAAAAAACATTTTTGGAATTATGTCTGTCTGTCTGAGTGTATGTTAGTGCGATGACTCAAAAATGGAAAGAGTTAAATGGATGAAATTTGGTATGCGGTCCTAACCAATACTGTATTTCTCTGTCAAATTTTGGTTTAAAAAAATCTGTCGTAGTGAAGATTACTTGTCTATGTGTATGTGGACATGGTAACTGATAAGAAACGAAATAAACAAATGAAATTTGGCTTCTGGTCTTTATGTTAAAATTTCACATCTGTATCAAATTTTGGATCAATAGATGATAAGAGGTTCTGTATCTTTTGTTTTGTTTTCAGAACTTTTTCATGTCATTGTGGGCGTTTTTTTTTTCATTTTGTTGAAGTCCTGATTCCACGGGCAACACCGTGTGCGTATTGCTAGTGATAAATAATTTCTGAATCACCTGAATGTATAAAAAATGGAAAATTACTATTTATTCAGAGAAAACATAGCCTAGTGATGTGATGAGTCTCTATTTTGAAATATCTTTCTTAATCCTCGTGATACGGGAATTAATTTATTTAGAGAGAAAGCCCTTAATTCTGTACTTTCTAATTATATGCCCCCTCTGTTTTGGGGATGCGTTGTTGCATTGATTAAACTACATGTCCAAATAACACTTGAGATGTTAATGGATTACTGGTCATTTTTATATTGAGTTATAATGCCTATGAATGGCTTAATTTTTTCTTAAAAATTTAAAAATGACAGAATTAGATGCACCAGTAGTGCTCGGACAAAATTGTTAAAGGGTTAAATATGCTTACGTACAAATCAACTCAATACAGAGAGAATTTTCTTATTAGTTTTACTAAGAATGGAATAATGTAAAAATGAATTTTTTATGCTAAATTTATTAAAATTATTTATTTAAATAAACGCGTCATAAAGTACTATAAGTTCATTAACAATAAATATTGCGCAATTTATTTTTAATATTTAATTCTTAAAACAGCACGGATGGAGTTTGAAAGTTATTAGTTTTTAGCATTTACTTTTAATATAAATAAATATCTATGCTTATAAAAAGCAATGCGATGCGTGCGATGTCCAGACGAATCTCTCTCACTCACAGCCATGAAATTTGGCACATAGGTAGTCGTAATGGTTACTCAATGCACCTCGAAGCTGAATTTTAAGTTTAGTTTTTAATCTAGAAAATTTTTTATTTAATGTTGTGTGTTGTTTTGGGCGATTTTCCGTGCTAATTTCTTCATACCATCGTTTCTGAAATCGTAGGAAGAAAATATCGGAAAGAACAGAGGATTTTCGTTCTAAAGAAGTTGGGTTTGAACTTCTAACGTGATCCTCTAAATTTTGAGAAATTTTTTACAAATAGTCAGTTCTGACATAAAAATTTTATTTTTGAATTTTAATTTCCTTTATCCGACGTTCTAATAATGCTATCATCTTCATTTTTTTGAGGTAATAACTTCAACATTTCTCCCTGATTTAAAACAAGAACGGTTAAAATATCTTTTTTCTCCAATTTTTAATTAATTTATTTCTTGATGGGATCATAAATTTTCTATCGAATGAAGAACCATGCGGAAAAGTACAGTTTCGGCCTGGCTACACTATCTGGTTGGAAAATAAATTAGAGCTAGAGCAGGGAAATAATTACTGACGTCAGTCGTGATTTATTCCTTGTTTATGTTTCGCTCGGAATGAGTTGAAATCATTTCGTTGGATGCAGAGGTTTAGTCGTAAATTTTCCATGCTGCTTGCATCTCCCCATTTTAAAGTATGTACAATTTTAATTCTTGGTCAATTTTATTTGGCTTTTTGTATATCCTAACACTCGGGGTGTAGACAGTGTTCCATTAGCTTATAGCTAACACTGTTCGCAGAAAGTGTTGGGATTTTTCTAATTATTTTATGGTTAGTATGGATAGTTAGTACGGATTTCACCTTCCCTGAGGACGCATCCGTTCTTTTTTGCTGAAATACTTTCAATCCTTTCGTCGTTCCATTGAAATTTGATTTTTGATATACTATATATTTCAAATAATCAAAACTTGTGTTATATTTTCATATACATATATTAATCTAAAAATTAAAATAAAATAAAGTTACCTTATCAATAATCATATAAATGAAATACAAAATATAGTTTGATTATATACTATTACTACTATGAAAAAGACAACCCAGAATTGGAATTCCAACAATCAATGCCAATCGGTCTTGGGAACCGATTTGTCGCATTAATCTAGATTTGTGGCATCAACTCTCTGCGAAAGCCAATTGCTGGAAAAACAAAAAAAGTAGGGGAATAAATCTCCAAAAACTTTCAAGATTAGAAACGAGAAAGTATATAACTTAAAGCCTACCAATTCAATAGTCTTAATTATTGTTATGACTCGAGCGTTATCCTAAAGACAGTTCCGCATTTAAGGTGAAAATATTATTTCTAAATTAGGCTATTAATACTATAATAAACATCCTTAAAAAATTAACTATAAATTTAAATTTAACCTTTTATAATAATATATATTATTTTGGAAATGTACATAAAAATAAAAATGAATATATGATGCAATCTTATTCTTAATCAAGTGGCGCCATCTACCTATGTAATGAAATACTGATATCTTTGTGAATTCCATTATATATAATTACATCAAAAATAAATCTAAAAGACTATTAATTTAATGGTGTTAAATATTTCCTATTAACATAAGCATACATGAAATTTATAGGATATTCGTATATCATAGCATTTTCAAGAAATGTATCAATGTATGACCGCTGTTTACATCTGTCTGTGACTAAAATAGTGCTTCTATGAATATAATTTAAGACGATATTTCTATAAATTTGACGACTGATGTTGCTATCCAAAAAGGTAGCTTGTTTATATTGAACTGAAAAGTGTTTTTTTTATCATAAATCTCAGTGCTTAATTTATTATCAGCTATTTTAATTTCAAGATCTAGAAAATCTGCAGAAGAAAACCTTCATTACTTTTTAGTAATATCAAATACTCTGGCTAAAGGTCAATATTTGGTGTGTAGTCATCTACTGTTGAGCATATTAATAAATCATCAATATACATGATATAAGAATTATTGTAATTATTTTCTTTTTCATATAGAGTGTGCCCGCTAAAGTCCGTTGTCACCCCAATAATTTCTGAACGGCAAGAGCTATAGTCATAAAAGTGGGGTCTAGGTATATTAAAGTTGCCATACGCTACGCAAGAAAACCACTTACACCGCCACCTGGCGGCAAAATTCGGAGTTAGCTTTCTTATCTCAAAAACGGTACGTTATACGGAAAAAAGTCAATTACAAAGTTGTTCAGCATCATCGATTTAGTAAGCGAAGACACCTTCCGTACAGTAATGTTAAAAATAGAAGGCGTTAAATTCAAATTTGTTTGGTTCGCAAGTCCCAAAATTGTAACGCGACATAACGCGGAAGAAAAGAGAAAGCGTCACATTCCAGAGCAACCCTTATCATGGCACAGTGTTAGCGTGCGTGATTACAATACGAGAGGACCTCGGTCAAGTGTCCAACAGTACATTCGAGACACATTCCAGCAACAAGTCATCGGGTATGGTGGTTGCGTAGAATGGCCTCCACGTTCACCTGATTTGAACCCATTGGACTTTTTTCTGTGGGGATACATCAAACAGCGAGTGTATGCAACCCCTCCACGAACAATGCAGGAACTTCGAAACTGTATTACGGATGCTTGTGCCAGCGTGTCACCTGTCATGTTGTACAATGTGCAGCGAGAAGTGCAGTCCCGTGTCCAGATGTGTATTGTTGCTGAAGGACACCATTTTGAGCATGACAGATAGATGAGCCTCATTTCCGGCAAGTGCAGTTTTGTTCAACACGATCAAACAAATGTGCGTTTTGTGCTTTTCATTTGCATCATTTTTGTGCGCAAGATGTTTTTTGTAATAAATCGATGACGCTGAACAACTTCGTAATTGACTTTTTTCCCGTATTTCGTACCGTTTTGAGATAAGAATGCTAATTCCGAATTTTGCCGCCAGGTACCGCTGTAAGCGGTTTCCTTGCGTAGCGCATGGCAACTTTACTATACCTAGACCCCACTACTATGACTATAGCTCTTGCCATTCAGAAATTATTGGGGTGACAACGGACTTTAGCGGGCACATTATGTATAATATTTTAGTGTCAATCGACTTTCCTACTGGTCTTCTAATATTTCTATTAAGATTTATAGAAACACAATTCTCACTCAATTTTCTCCTATTAAATCGATTTGTTCAAATGAAAATTCAAAATCGAGACAATCAAAGCTTTTGTTTGATCAACTTTTAAAAAATGGTATTCTGAAAGTTTTGTGCGACGATATCTCAAGCAGTGAATTAGGTGCTATCGGCAAGGCCTTTTAACTCCCTCTGTTCGGCAACGAAAATAAGTGGTTTGGCGAAACTTTTCACATTTCCTCATGCGACTTACAGTACTCGTGTGCTTATTCCCGGCAGTGGTAAACTTTTTCCTTTTTTCCCTTTTATATTTTTGTGAATATTTCTGTATTTTTATTTTTAATCTATGTCTTATGTATTCGGATTTTTAGCTTTCGATTTTTAAAATAATCTTCATTGTATTTGTCTTTTATTCCCGAATTTTTCTATTTTTAATTGCTTATGCTTTTTGAGGGGATAACGACAAATTTTTACGTTTTTTTGTATGTCGTTAGCAGAAAAAAGTTCTTATTAATATTATAGGTGGGCTTCTCTTCCTAACGAGCGGCTTGCCATGATATTTTTGAAATTATTTAATTTTTGTCTTCCTTTTTTTGTCCTTTGTTTCTTGTATGTTTTTGATTTTCTTTGTTTTTTGTCTCTTGTATGTTTTGATATATATATATAATGTTTGTTTTTTATTTTGTTTTCAAAACTTTATTTTATGCCAATCTGGGCTTTTTTTTTTGCTTTGTTGAAGTCATTATGCCACGGGCTACGTCGTGCGCTTACTGCTAATATCAGGTAATGAATAATGGAACTCGAAATATTCAATAAGATCCCTTATTGCAGAATTTTTCAGCGAGCTTCGCAGGCATATCCACGAAATGAAACTCCATACTCAACAGATAGGAATCTAGCGAAGAACGCCAGATATATCGTATTGAGTAAGTGTTCTTTCTCCAGCGGAAGGGTATTTTGAATCGCTATTTGCAGACAGTATTTGTGAAGAGATCCAAATACTTTTGCAGAGAAGCGAATTGCTATTTATTTGCAACGTTACAATGATGTAATATGTCACTTCGATCCTATAACTAAATTATAAATAATTAAACTCAATATATAATAACGTAGCCAACGAAAATGTATAATATAACTGAGACGCAATTTCTATTTAGCGACTTAAGAGGAATAAAGCTAAAAGACAGACAATTGTCATTTTTGAGGTTTTGGCTAATTATCATGAAATGACTGTGTGCCGTAAACCGTTTGAGCTCTCAGGGCAGTCAAGGATACTTCGAACGACGAAAAAGTGCAGAGATTGCTAACTAGAGATTTTATGACGAATTATTTTAAATACTTGTCGATACTGTGTTTGAACAAAGGCATTAGAAGAGTAAACGAATTGAACGAAGAAGAAACATTAAATGGTTACGTTTAAAGAGAGCATTAATCACCTACATGCAGTACAGCATCCAGTCTATTGGCAAACAACACAGAAACATAAAGCATCAAGAGCATTGCCTCTGACTAGAAAGATATTTTCTCCAGAACGAAGAAGGAATGAAATAATTGTAAAAGGAAACTAATGCCAATTGAATGCGATTGATGCTTCCACCCACTTTAAGCAATTAAAAAGATGGAATATAAGCAAAAATAGTTAAAAAAATATACAAAATAGTTTAAGAAAATGCAAAAACTCAATAACAACAACAAAAAATGAAAACAGAATGAACCAATTTAAACATTAAAATGTTAAATCTAAATCGTGAGTGCATCTTCTAGGGTAAACGCACGATATTACTGAAAATAGTGTCAAATATGTTAGAAAAAGACTTGTCTTGTTTTGCTATTCAGCTTAAGGCATGGCATGGGGACATAAATGCAAAAGATGGTTATGGATTCTGTCCCCTGGTTGTGCCTGTAAACAGCATTATCATTCTAAATTAACTTTGAAAACGATAATTACAGCTTTAAATTAAAACATATTTACTTCCTCATTTTAATTAAAAAATATTTTATTAAAGTTAATGATAACAAACTTGTAAATTTCATAAATATTTTAAAATTTTAATTTAATATTAGCTGTCAAAAATTTATATTGGTTGTAAATAAAAATAAGAAATTCATTTCTTTCTTTCTTTACTGAGCATGACTATGAACTTCACAGAAGTAACGAATTTCAATTAATCAAAACAAACTGAATGCTTGATGTTTCTCGAGACAACTGAATGAATAATATTGTTATTATGATAAGAAAAAATGATCCTCATAGTTCTCTTCTGAGAAGAAGCCATTCTCAACAGCCTCCTGATGACATTTATTGAACAATAAACAAAAACACGAAATAACTCATTCCTTTTGTATGAAATGCAATGATTTCCAATCGAGAGTGATAAGTTATCGAATATGAAAGCTTTATTACTGTGATCTTACAGATTTTATAAGCAAAAGGAGGGCATTTTTGATTGGGTAAATTATCATGATTTGCATGTGACTTATAGGATCTTTTAGTCCTGAAAATTATAATGAATCTTTTTAAAACTCAATGGCAAGAAAAAGCCCTTTTATTTGCAAGAGTATAACACAAGTAAAATGGTTTAATTTATCGGATAAGAAATACATGTTGTGGCTGAAAAAAATTATAGATTTTACTTTATTGAAATTCAGATGCATATTATTTCCCGAAGAAAAAAGGAATTTCGAGATTACGTTTGTAGTTTTATCTGATGTGTGAGCTATAGAGGTCTTTCAGTTTTCCAAACCATAATGAATCTTTTTATTACTCAGGAATAAGAAAACGTTATCTCATGGGCAAAAGTATAATATAAAGCGATTAAATTTTTCGGGTGTGGAATGCATGTTACGGTTTATAAAATGATAGTCCTTTCTTTATTGAAATTTAAATGCAGATTATTCCCCTGAAAAAAACTAAAAAATTTTCGAGATTAATTTTTTAGTTCTAGAATATTTAATCACTGATAAAATGCTGTTGCAAATGATGATCACATTTTAAAATTTTATGCACATTTATTTTGTATATTTATTTCAAAGGACACACAGAAGAGCTTTCGTTTGCATATAAAACACTCATTCATTCAAATGAATTAGGGTTTTGTCAGGTTTACCGTAAAATATAATATTTTCTTCCTAACATTACTTTTATACACCATTTTTAGGCCTAGATGCTTACGACTGTAATCTTACAAATATAATTTCTGCCATTTCTCAGTTTCTTCATAATAAATTTTATTAACTTTTAAAACGCGATCTTTTAAAGTTTAGATGCTTCTGACAGAGGTCTAACTTCTGGAGTTTCGAATGCCTTGATAAAACAACGTTAACAAGTTCCATAGAAATGCGCTTTAAAATCTTACTGAAGTTAAGAATTGAAAGAGCCTTTTATAAGCACATTCAGATATAAATGGAATATGTCTATAAGAAAGAAACAAATGATTTCTGGTAGAGCGATTTGTGATGGATATACTATCAAGATAAAAACTGCTTGAAATTATTTAGCAAAAAGTAATCATTTATGAAAGTATGTGGACAATCAATTTTGACAATTCCATTTTAAAAAAGAAAATATTTAACGATCTAAAATTTTAGGGTGTGCTTTAATAAATTTGTTTTAATGACGTTAAATGTCTGTTTCTGGCATACGAGGCATTAGCGTCAGCAACAGACACGGATATAAGACTTAATATAAATAAATCAAGGAGAGTTATCTGTATGAAACAGTGAAGTTTTTTGTTGTGATAAATACATATGCTACTGAGTACGCTCGTATGTTTTCCGCTTCATATGCGTCTCCTTTCATTTGTAACAACAAACACACTGTGTTCTAACATATAGAGGAGAGTCGCCGGATTTGGACCGGGCGACGTCTAAATTGGACTGGTATCATAATTTCAATTTTTCTAAATATTGGGCTATAAAATGGGAAAATTATGGTGTAACTGTGTAAATGGGGTGTATGAAATGATTAAGCGGTTACAGTTAGAGAACAAGTGTTTAGATTTATGTATCATCCATTAATTATTTTAACAAGAGACAAAAAAACCCTTACGCTGTTTTAAATTAAGTAGGAAAAAATGCTATTTACGAAATTTCTTCGACTACAATTTACTATAACCATTTTAATAGTTTTAAAATAAGGTTAGGGGAATTTTTTGGTGTTCTTCGAAAGTTGCCTAGATTGGTCCACAAAAAGTTGCCTAAATTGTCCCATTTAAATCAATGGGATTATCTTAAACTACAGGAATAGCTCAGAAAGCAGTTTAAGTCCTTATAAATTGGAACAAGTCAAATAAAAAAACAATAAAACGACACTACGGCCATCAAATGTTAGATCTAAAGCTATAAAAACCTATATGTGAGCAAACAAAGGGAGAAGAGGAAGTGAAACAGTGCATAAAATGCCATACATGGGTTCATGCATTGTGTGCTGTGTGAATTTGAGAATAAAAAAATGTTTTTCTTTATTTAGACTTCAATAAATTGGTGGTCCAGTTTCGGCAACCAGAGATCTAATCTAGGCAACCGATTTCCTTGACTAGACCGATTACACATTTTTTAAGCAGCTTTTTTTCCTAATTTAAAGTGTATCTCATAAAAATATAACTACACTGTTCTGGAGATAAATGAACTACAAAAAGAACTGAATGAAAAGAAAAGTTAAATATATTAGTTACTAAATAATATTTTTTAAATACTGCGCAGCAACACAATCCCCCAAATGAAAATTAATAGACTACCAGAAAAGGAGTGCGATAAAACTTTGGCCCTTTGCAGGCTTGTGATGCAATACTGGTCTTGGAGGCGCTCACCTTGTGCCTCGAGAGTCTAGGGGACCTCAAAACTTATTAGACGTACAACATTGTGCTAAGCCAACGGCGAATTTGCGACATTGGGTAAGGGAAGAGGACCTCAAAACAATTTTACACCTGTGGCCTTATATTGAAAAAATCCGCCACTGCATTTCGGACCACCGGAGTAACGTGCTTTTCTAGGCATTTCTGCTTTTAACTTCAGCGGGAAAGGATTAAATAACTTTCAAATAGGATCGATGTCAAAAAAATTACAGTCAGGGAAAAAATACTCTTTTGCACTAGTATAGTGAAATTTCAATTTGAGATAAAATCTGGAATCCATCGTTAAATTTTTCAGTGGTGATTGTTACAAAAGAAAATTATCTTCCAAGAGAAAGATATACCCATGTGCTTTAATATTCTATGAATAATTATTAATCTCAAAAGATGTTTCCGATTAAATCTAGTATCTGTACACATTAATCAGAAAATATGGCATCGAATAATTTTTACTTCAATAAAAAAGGTTTAAGAACAAAAAAATGATTAGAGGGGAAAAAAAACATAACTTACATATGGGTAACGGAGGAAATTTAACCCCAGCAAGTTTCGATAACGATTCATTATTTGTTGGTTACTGAAGGGGACAAAATTACAAGTATTATCAGTGAGTTACATCATGGATTTTTTTTACTTCAATGTTTGCAAGAATCATGTTACGGACAAACCATATAAGGAGTATTTTAAATCATTAAAAACGTATTTTCTCACAAGAGAATCAATTTTAGAATATTATGCGACTTGAAGATGATTATTTTTTCAATGGATTGAAATCTTTTGGGCTTTGAGGCTAATGGTTAAAGACTGAATTTGAAGTCCTCGGTTGAGTTGCTGAAAGACCAGCTTATGTCAAATAGAGACATTATCAAGGTGAAATGGTGCTTTCTAATGATTTGATGGATCTATTTCGAATCAAATCATAAAAAAGGCGTTTGAAGAAAAACTTTACCTGATGCTTTGACTAAATGTTAATGACTTATCGTCCATTTTATGATCACAAAAAAATTTTCCATGAGAAAAGGGGTTGCGTGTGCAGAAAGCCTAAAATTTCCCATCCTAAATTATCTTCTACATATATTATATCCACTGCACCACAGATGTCGTGTTGATTTTGTAAAATAAAAAAAATGTGATTTATTATATTTGCGGAGCTATATTCGTAGATGTAAGCAAGTTTTATTTTGCCTTAGTTCATTTTTCGACTGTGTCTGCCTTTGATAACACAGGTCTGCAAAAAAAATTTTTTTTTCAGCTGCATGGGATATTTTTGGTAAATTTTATGTTTTTTAGGGGGCTGAATCCAAAAATGACCTCAATTTTCCTTCGTCACGTACAGTTTTTTTTGCAAAAAATGGGGAGTTTATATTAAAAAAGCACAACTGCGATGAAAAAATTAATATTTTATTACACTTAACTATGCATAATTTTTCTTAAAATTGGAAAAAGAGAAACAAAAAACTATTCTTTCATGATATATTTAACACTAAACGTTTACTATTTTTGCCTGCGAAACCTTTTCTTCTTCTCTTTGGCGCTACTCCAAACACGCTTTCGCTTACCATCTTCTGTTTCCCGCCTGTGCATCCAACAGTAATCAGCTAGCATGCTGACGTCCCATCTTCCTTGGTATTGTCTCTCGATATCACGGACATCCTGGTGAAATCTTTCACCCTGCTCTTCACTATATGTGAACGTAGGAAATTAACTTTCAAGCTCATCTTGCATCCTTGAGCTTCATAAGCTGTCAACATGCGTTGTACAATGATTTTGTATAGAGGGACTTCAGTATTCTCTAAAACTCTGTGCACTACGTATATAAAGAGTCCCACGCTTCTTTTTCTTTGTCCCCCGTTGTTTTGGAACAGAGGGAATCGGATAACAGTTTTCGTATGTCGGGGCCAGTAAAAACTCCCTCTTTCAACTTGGCTTCTGACAGTTTTGGGATATCTGAAGCATTCCCCATATTTAGGCAGTGATTTAATAAACTGCTTTATAAGCCCTAATTTTATATGAAGAGGTGGTAATAAAACCTTTTCAGGTGGAACCAAGGTTGTATTTATGACATTTTTTTTTCGCCGGGTGTTAAGGCACCTCGAAGTAACCAGTCAGTTTTGGTCCAATGGATGTCTCTGGCTCGACTCTCCCACAAGCATAGGAAGCAGGGATATTTTGTGTAATCTGCTTGCTGACCCAACAACATGGTTAGCATTTTGAAGACTCCACAAGCCATCCAACGATATTCTTAATAGTTGATTTTCTCAAGAATCATAGACAAATCATTATAGTTTTCCTCCAAATGCACTGAGTGTCCTAAAGGAAGCGATATAAATAAATTACCATTATGCAGGAAGACTGCTTTGAGCCTTGTTTTAGACAAATCTATGAATAAACGCCTCTCAGATGGATCCATTCTATGTCAAAGCACTTCTTTAGCCCTTGAACATCATTACAAAAAACGAGATTTCCCTCTTTGGAGAAAAACTGAGTGAATTCCTTCTCTCGGTGGGCCTGTACCAGGAGAATGAAGTTCCAGGTGTCAGCATATTTTTAATTTTCAGTTTTGACCCTAGCAATTCAATTCCATCTTTAGAAAGGCCTAAATCTCTAACTAGATCATTAAACTCGCTGTAAGAAAATGGTTGGAGTCCCTCATCAACAGAAAAATGTGAGCTAGATTCGTCCTGGTGAGGTAATGTGTCTCCATCCTCAGAATCACTCCGGATATCATCCAAACTTGAAGGTGGGTGTCAATCTTAGAAATATGAAATTAATATATAAAATCATTATTGGATATAGTTTTTTGACTCAAGAATATGATACCAGATTTCAGGTAAAAAAAAAGAAATTTTACGCTTAATTAAACTAAAAACATGAGTTTTGCAAGAAAACCTGACGTGATGGAATTTTTAAAATATTTTTTCCTATTTCAGTGAGTAAAAATCTATAAGAAACAGTCAAAAATTCCTATGCAGTTTTTTGGTTGCAGATCTGTGTAATCAGTCTGGTCACTGCAATAATAAACCCTAGTCTATTTGAATTCTTAATTCTTAAAAATGCCTATGTGAAAACGTTATACATCATAAATTTAAATCAGGCTTAAATAAAAGCGATTCGCTTGAATTTAAACACGAGCTTAAAAAAAGAAGAATTGGACACCTCGGAAATCAATTAATCTTAGCTGTTTCTTTAAATGTGTCGATGATTAACTCCTCATAAAAATCGGCGCTAGATATGTAGTATATGACATAAGTAACTTAAATTATAAGTAGAGGTGTAATTTTCTATTTTAACAGGAGGAATTCTTTTGCGAGCTCGAAAACTTTGATTTTTCTTAGTCAGGTGGCTACACGAGTCAGTTAAACAGCTACTAAGTTGTGTTAAGAAGTTTAACTGATGAAGTCAGTTAAACTTCTCATAACAATCGGCTGCTTTGCCTTCACTAGATGTATATATATATGGCAAAAGAAACGTAAATTATGAAGTAGATGTGCAATTTTCTATTTTAACTGGAGAATCTCTTTTGAAAGTTCAAAAATTTTGATTTTTCTTAGTCCTGGTTGGTTAGTGTCGTGTACAAGGGAAACTAAACCGTACGAGAGTAAGAGCAACTACTTTGGCAACGTCAAGGGCCTTATATAAGTATGCATTTTGGTGATCGAAGGTTCACCTAGACAGAGTAGAGATCTCACGATGGCGTTGCAGTCAAAATTACGCTTTGGACTGAACTGAACTTCGGACAACTGTTACAAGGCCGCTGTGATCTTGTACAGTCTCTGTTGAAAGAGTTTTATTTTGACGTAAAACTCATTCCCTTCATGTGGATTATTATCATTATTTATAATAATAATTTAATTTTGATGCCCCCAAATTATTTTGTTGACCTTGAATACCTTTCAAGGATAATTTAAGAGCAAACAAATACCCATAATACGGCAGATAAACATCAATTCAGTATGAAGTATAAAGCAGGAAATGGAAAAGTTGGCGTATTTGACAAACACTGAAATCAAACAAATTATTTAAACTGAAAAATATGAAATTAGCAACCATGCCAAGAAGTTGAGCCTCGATGCTTTCTTGGGCCAAAAGAAGATACTGAGTTCTCAAACTGTTAAAATATTATCATAATGCATTCAAATGTTTTCGAGAAAACTGCATGTAAAGAAGATTTTTGCATACAGAAGCAACAGTAATGAAAACTTATGCAAAACTAAATAGTTTCCAAAAGTGCAGTGAGAAAGTTCTCTTGTTACCATTCAAACTATTATGGATGTTAAAAGTTGGTTTGGTCAAATGAAGTGTTTCCATGTCAAACGTAAGAATTTCAGATATAATTCGTTAGCGAGAAGTAGATCCAAGTGATAAGGGATTTACAAACGACTACAATTTTGCGATACTGGTAGTGTATCAAGGAGACATGGCCAAGGCTGTTCGAAAACTGCAACTGTACTCGATGAAACCTACAACGAGTCTTCAACTTAAGCCTTTTTCATTTTCATGCTCATTAGCAATTCTGTCGTCTACATAGTTCTTAGAATGATGAGGATTGGGCTAGTGTTCTATTTAAGCTGGTCATTTACGACCGCTTCAAGTAACGCAAAACCATCCTCTACCAGTCACTCCGATCCCCAGTCCCGTCTTCTCCGATTTCATCTTTTCAACATGCACTGCAAGTATCCCCCATGAACACCAGCACACGTACTCACCCCCGCGAGTGTTAATTAAAGGTCCGACAATCTAAATGGAGCAATGCATTTCCAGACCGTTCGGATATCCAAACATCCGCTGCACACCGCTCCAATTCTGACTGGTTGAATGGTTGGCGACCGGTTTTGGCGTGGAGGGGTCAAATTTGAGTGGCGTGTAGTGCTCGTGAATGTTCAGCTTTATAGGCGAGTCAAGATTCAGACTACAAAATAATATCCATCACAATTATCTGAAGAGCATCTGGAACGCAGCATCACTCAGAAAATCGCTTACTTTGAAATTTCTTTGCAGGATGTAGTATATATATGCGAGGCACCATTATAAATGGCCATATATTCTTTCCACAAGTCCCATGGTGGTATTTTTAATGGCATGAGCTATCGAGTTGAGATCCTACTTTGCTAAGTGCGGAATTTTTGAGGAGCAATTGGCCGAAATTCTTGTTCAATGAACGACAACCCCCCCCCCCCCCCTACATCATGGGACATATCTTGTAGAATACTACTCTGGACCTGAAGGCATTCCTCCTACAGACAGATGCTCCAGATCTCTGGACTTAAACCCACAGACTACCTCGGCAGACAAATTACTGTTCACAGTCCACCACTTCAGAGCAGTTACGAGATTACTCAGAAAAGAATGAAATTTCTCCCAGCAAAATGTCATAAATGACATGATTAAAAGTATGCTCCATTATTGCACTCATGTATAACCCTAAGAGACTATATAAGATTATTATTAGCCTATTGTTTCTGCCGTTGACTTGTTTCAGACAAATTTTTTGATTTCTCATTCGGTCATAATTGGCAGTTTTTTTAGAACATAATTCCGCGATATAAAGATATAGGTATACATCCTGCACTCATAAAGAAGGACGCTTGACACCGATGGATTTAGTGTGCATTAGGTCCACTTATTTTGGTAAAATAAGGTTTCAAATCCGTGACTCTCCGGTCGCGAAGCCGAGACTCAGCCACCAAGACAGCCCATACTTATGTACCAAATTTGATGATTCTAAGTAAAACAATGTTAACAATGCAGCCCAAACAGAGAGACTAACATACAAATCTTCCTCTCTTTAGATTGAAATATCTGGTTATAGCACAAAGACTATTGTTATGTACTAATAACAAATTTGAAATGCATGTTACATTTTAAGTCGCTTTCTACCTATTTTACTTCTATTATTTGATACCTCGGGTGCACAACCTAGTCCTTGATAAGTGCTTATTTACTCTGAATGATTCTCAAATAATGAAATAAAGTCTTAACGTCGTCTGCTAACAATGACGCGTCGATTTTGATATGGAAAGCTATCGCAGTTAATTCGAAAGACAAAATTAGCGTTAACACTCTGAAATATATTCTTATTGAAATAATTATAAATCTTACTGAAATTGGTTCTTATTGAAATAAATATAAATCTTACTGAAATTGTGGTTCTTATTGAAATAAATATAAATCTTACTGAAATTAGTTCTTATTGAAATAAATACAAATAAATACAGAATGTGTTTTCTAAATAGGAGGTCAGAAAATTATCATCAAGGGGTTAATAAATAATAAAAACATGCTTTGAACAATTTACGAATTGCTTACTCTGAAAAATAACTGAATAAAGTACAAATGAATCTTGAAAAATTAAAAACCTCTTATCGCGTTCTTAAATGTCAAAATTTAATTACGAGACACAAGAATGACAGACCAAAATCAACATTGGTATCAAGGGCAATATATTTACAACACACTCTCTTGAAACTCACAAAATTGCTGAATATTAATCAAAGTTTTGGGTATCAAAAAGATATTACTGACAGTAATCTGCTATAGTATGGTTGCTAATATAGCACATTTATGAAAATAAAGCCTTGAAAAAAATTAAATAATTTTCTTCATTAATCAGGAGAGCCCAAAAGAAAATATTTTATGAAGTCAAAGAAATTACGCACAAAAAATTATCTGAACCACAATAAATTTTCCATAAAATGGTTTTGGGAGTTTTTAGAAGTTAGGAGTGAAAGTCTGATTAAATAAATTTGTTTTGTACTTCAGTCACAAGAACGAGAATTTAACATGACTGAACAGAGTCTTCTGAACTCAAAAATAGACCAGGCAACTTCAGGGAAACAAAAGTAAGAAAAGTAGTCAAAGATGGACGGAATAATGTGGGAATGAGAGCTGCAAAACCTCATGATAATTGCTGCTTACAATAACTAAATGAAAATGATAAATAATAAAGAATGAATCCATATAAATAAAAGTGAAATTCAGTAAAGACTTGTACGAAATAGAAATACTACACAAAAGATTTTCTTCAAATTTTGCTCACAAATACTATAAAACATAAGGAAGATTTTAATGAAAGTTTCGTGACATTAAATAGCTAACTTTTTTTTAATGAAAGACATGAAAATATTTTTATACCGAGCAACGAGAGGAATATCAGCTTGAAAAATATTTAAGTAATGCAAGTAAATCTTAAAAAAACAGGCAGAAATTATTTGCCTATGATTAATAAGGGACATAAATTTATTTTTCTATAATATAAGTTTAATTTCTGAATAATTAAGAATTCACTAGATTAAAAGCTGCAGTTAATGTTGTGCATAAATACTCTTTATATTATTTTTCAGTACTATGGAATCTTCAGAGGAATTTCGAAAACTATGATGATATCTATTAAAGTTCAATAAATTCAAAAAATAAGTAAATGAAAGTTTGAAAAGCCTGCGCTAAGTGCAATATTTGATAGTTCACTGAGAATATGTTTTTCAAAATTCGAAATCAGCTCGACACTTAACTCTTTGAAATCAAAATCTTCTTTATTACCAATATTAAACTATGCATACTGATTTGGGAATATATTTTTTCCACTTTGCATTGTCTTAAGGACTCATAGGATGTAAGGAGACGATTTTTGTTTCCAGTATTTTTGTTAAAAATGATTTTATGACTGCTTTCCGACAGAAAAAGATAATAGTAATCTGACATAAGTGCATCCAAATAAATTAACCGGTTAAAAAAATTCTTCTTTTTCAAAGAAAACTCTGCACTTACTTTTGAAATATGATGCTTACAAATGATTAGTATCGACTGTATGGTAAAGTCATGAAATAGTCCATAGCTATTCTGTCACTGACCGAGTCATCCCCGCTGAAGTAAAATCGTGTAGAAGAATCCAACGGCTATGAAAGTGCACTATTTGAATTATTTAATCTATTAGAAGAAAAATGTAAGGAAATATAACCCACAATATGTAAGTAACAACCAAAAACTATGTTAGTGAATTGTATGTCTCAATGCCCAAACATTAAAATTATAGGATTAAAATGCATGAGAAATTTTGATACATTACACGAATTTATTAATTATTTAATTCTTATCTGAAATATTTTTACTGCACTAAATTTTCAAAATATGAAAAACTAAATTGTAAGCATGAATATTTCTTAAGTTAAATTCATACCACCTTCAACTATCTTTCTATACCAAGAATCCTTCTTTGGCCTATGTGCTTAATTTTTTGACTTTGAAATGAAAAAAAAACTTTACATTAAAATGAAATCTAATTCCCTTTCAAACAACTGAAAAATATTATGACTTTTTTTCTGGTTCATTACATATAAAAATATACATCAAGACATCTGGAAACATTTCAAGAACAGGGCAAGAATTCAGTCTACTATTTTTTCCCTGCTTACATTTAATTCGTTTGTCGTCAGCAACGCGTTAAGCTCTGGATTTTTTTTTTTTCCATTTTCATATTTTCTGGTTGTACGTTACTGTCTAAAAACCATCTAACAATTTCATCCGTTTATTTCTATTTTCATAGTTTTTATTGGTTATCTGAACTGCATTTCATAACTTAATGAATCTGTTTAAGCATGAATGTATGAATATAATGTAAGAATAAGGTTGATGGCCTATTTGGAGTACGAAAACAAAGAAAAAAATTTTAATAGACGCGTGTCTAAAGTTTCATTAAAACTCATTTCGATAAAATCTCAGACTGACGGAAAATCTGGTGAAGAGTACTAATCTTCTCCGTCTCGAACACCTGCAATCATTCCCACAAATCTCAGACACGAAATAAGATTTTAAAAGTTATCAGGCATATTGAATTTTCACCCAAAAGGTAATGAAGAACTGCTTCAATAAACTGTAAATGTCTCGAGAAAGGACCTAGACAAACTGAATTACTTATTTCGCGAAAACAATTTTCTTGAGTAACTATGAGTACAAATCAAAATGAGCTTTGATAGAAGTAATCTTATATTTGCTTTTTATTTCAATTCAAAATAATCAGAAGAATAATTTATTTTAAACAAAATTCTCGTGAAAATCTTTGCATTTCAGATACGATAGTCGAAACAAAAAGTCTACTGATATTTAATGTTCTGATACTTTTTTTGTTTTCATTTCATTTCTTGTCATTTTTCCTAACCCAGCCTGTTTTGTAAGTTAGATTTATAAACAATTTTTTCATTGAATTTATTCTCATGGGTGTCACTTTTTCATATTATAGCATCTATAGTCGCCCACATATTGATGCCATCATGATACAGACTAATTATATACGTGTGAGTGTAAGAATTGATTTAGCGTTTTAGGAAGCCGAAAAATATTGTTAATAATCTGTTTCAATTCCTAAAAATTAATTTGTGTTTTTGCTATTATATGGTTTTTATAATAAGCGCTATCCAATAAGAATGTGAAAACATTCTTATAAATTATTATTATTCTTATTCAGAATGTCCATGACTCCTATGTCGAGCACTCCATACTCGACATAGGAGTGAAAAGGGTTAAATGCTGCTTCTAACTGCTTAGTTATTCTCTTTATTAAATTTTTGTACATTCAAAAGACAGTATCATGGAAGAAGCTTCATATAATGTTAATATTTAAAAGGCAGACAGATCTTATTAGGAAAGGGTCAAATGAATGATATAAAAAATAGTCACAAACGCATCCTTACACAAATATTCAGACACTGATATTTGAGTATAAAATTAAAAACGCTAATGGCTGTATTACCCAGCAAACAATTCTCCAATTTCCTATATTATTCGGATGCGTCTGAACTAAACTGGAATTTATTTCCCACAAAAGTCGACAGCTCCATGAAATTTCTTAACTTGCTCAAGAAACATGCGAATTTGAAACAAATAACGTTTCTCTTCTCAAATACTTGCGTTGAACACACCATTGCTTACTAGACGAGAAAGAAATTAAATTTTAGTAATAAATTTTGCACCAAACATTTTTGAAAGTAGAACTAAATTCTCTTGCAAATAAATTTAGCCAATTATTTCCTTGTATATTACAATAGATTAAGTTCTGAATATTCGGACTTTATACAGTTAAGGTTTATCACTCTAATAACTTCCGAATTAAATTAGTTTCTCATAGGGCCCATAACATGAGTGAACCCATTGCGGTAACAAAAACATACGAACCACCTAAAATATATTGCAGTTTTGAGTTTGTTAGCAGTTTTATTGTTTGATGAATATTGACTAAATTTTGATTTAATGCTTCAAAGTAACAATGTGTAGCCCATATCAGTAGTGAATCAATATCATTTGCTCTATTAAATACATGAAATTTAAGGTTCCAAACTGCAGTCATTCTGGTAGGAGATCCAACAATCTAGATTATCCTAATTTTTCCTCTATTTATAAATAAATATACCTGTATACCCTTTTTATCTGATGTAATGTCCACAGTTTTTGCGATGTTCTTTAAATTTTAAGGTTTAATTATCTCACCATTCTGAGTTGTGTAGAGCCTCTTTTTTGCATTGACATTTTGTGCATTATCAAGGCGTTCCCGAACCCAATAGGTGCAGTATGCAGAAAGTTATCACTTGTGAGCAAACAGATTAAGGAATACTAATTTATAGTAAAAGAATAAATTAATCAATATAACAGATTGACCACAAAGCTCAGACTTTGGAAGGGTTGCTACATTGCAAAGTCATTCTATAAACATGCTGTTTGGGTTAATTTGGAATATTGTGTTTAATATCACATAAAAATTAACTTCCTTATCTCTTATGCTTTCCACGAAAATGTATAGCGAGGGTGGTCACTAATATAACAAGTGTCAGTAAGTTCCGATGACGCGAATAAAAGATTCAAGCACTCACCATGGTGCATCTAAATATCTAACCAACATCACTATTATTTAAACTAGACTCGATGAATACGAAGAAAGTTAACATTTAAATTAAGAAAACAACTTTTATTTCTGTCAAACATAATTTAAATAAAGCGATTAAAAAACATAATTAACTTAAAGTAACAAAACTGGGCAGCAGCTCGTTGACTGGAAGTTGACAGGTGCAGAGCGAGAGAGAGAGAGAGAGAGAGTGGCTTCTGTCCTTGCTTCTTATATATGTAGCTGGAATCAGTTCGGCGCAAGCGCAAAAAGCGCGATGCTCGCTGTTGCCACAAATGATTCAAATATGAAAACACTGTGAAGGAACATAAATTTTTTCATGGAGGGAGATTGTTATTAATATTTTTATTTTTGCAAGATTATAAAGCTGATACACTATATTCCAAGTCAAAGATGTTTATTAGTTTTTAGATGTCATGGTGTAAATCTGGAAGTCGGAAATAGTTGAAGACTTTGCTACTATTAGTTGAGAGCTTACCCCTTTCTGATTAATATAAAAAACATCAAAATACAGCACAAAAATTATAAGTATCTAAGATTATTTCTCTTGCTTTAAGAATGCACATATCGCGCAGTAAAACTAATTAATTTTTAAAGCGAGCCTGAGATGTCACTTTCCTATCAAGATGCGAAATGACATTCTTTTTGTCTATTTCCAAGCTCTGTCTCTTTGTTCCTAGTCATACAGTTGTTATTTTATTGTACTGAAGTTTCAGCTCTTTCGTCATTCAAAAAATAAAAGATTTGAGAATACCCAGGAATATAAGAAAGTACCACTAAGTTTGACGTCTCTGAAAGTGACAACAAACCCATTGTGTGCAACAACATAGCCTATAATGAAATAATATGCTTTTATAGACCTCACTTGAATATGACGGGCTTTGTTACGCTGGTTTCCAAAGGTTTAGGTACAACCTGTTTTTTGTGTCTAATTTGCAAACAAATGAACAGAATACATGATAATTGGAACAATTGTGCATAAAACAGCTATTTTTTGAATGTTGCCTGCTTTCAGTAAGAATATTTTTTATAATTTTACTTAGTTTTAGCATAATTGATGATAACATTTTTAAATTGGTTCTTTTTACAAAAGTGCAATGTTGGAGAAAAATGACATTGAAAGTTACCTATTTAAAGAATAATTAGTGAGTTGTCCTCCCATAGTTATAATGCATTAGCGGCATCGATTTTCCATACTTTCAGCTAAGTTGTCGAACACCGAGATGGTAAGCAAAGACCATTTATGGTGAAAAGCTTGTTCAAGCTCATTAAACGACTTCCAAGAGGTACTTGAAGCAGCCACACCTGTCTTCCGAGATCGTCCCAAAAATGCTCTATCGAATTACACTCCGGAGATTGTGCTGGCTAGTCCATTCGCTCCAAATCTTGATCCTCAAGATATTCCTCGACAAACGTAACTCGGTGAGGTCGAGCATTATCATCCATTAAGATAAATTGCTCGCAAATAGCAGCAGCATAGGGTTTGACATATGGATAGAAGATCTCGTCTCTATATCTCACAGAAGCTTAATCAAATCTGGACTCATCTGTGAAGAGTACAGAGGCCCATCGTTGTTTGGTCCAGGTGAAGTGCTATCTTGCCCAATGGTCTCTGTAGTTGATTAAGAGAGACACACACATGTGGTCTTCTTGCATATAATCCTTGATTGTGAACACGTCCTCACAATCAAGGATTGCACCGCAGTAAACGATATTCTCGTCCCTGTTGCAGAAAAATGATCTGAAACGAGCTCAACCACAGTAGTGTCCCTCTTCTTCGAGCAGAAAGTGCTAGAAAGTGATCTTCTGCAGGGGTTGTAATACGTGTCCAACCTGGAAAAGGTTTTCTCGAAACTGAATTTACGGATTGAAACTAAATCCCAAAGTCTATAGACTACACTGAGAAACACACTAAGCCTTCTAACAGTATTTGCTTGTGTCAAACCTATTTCCATCCACCCAATCGTCCTCTATCTTAATGAATCAGATAAGCGATTTTTCTGAGACATTACCAACAATATTTTCGTAGGTAAAATTGTAGACTAGCAAACATTCATGGAAATTGTTCACAAACTACGAAAGCAAGATATTCATAGTTTACCCTGGCTTCTATGAAAATACCCGTTTCTTTAAAAAAATAAGTGATAGATATACTTCTTTCATTTGATTTAATTGATGCTACCAAACATCCTTCCTATAAACCACATCTGTTACCTTTATTTTCATTCATTAATGGTGAGCTTCACAATATAGGTTGTACTTTAACTTTTGGAGGCCAATGTATTTCAGAGTTGCCTTAGATTCATTTAAGATAGGGGATATGTTATGGAAGTTTGAAGCTTGTAGTTGGCTTTATAACACACTTTAACAATCATTTTTTATTCCCATGTTCCTTTATTTTCCCAAATCCAAAAATAAACAATAAATCATCAATTTTGACTTTTCAGTCTTTAATTATTTCATTTTGTCATCCCTAAATGTGTCACGATAGGATTATGTTAGAATATTTTATAAATGTTATTTGACATAAGTATCGAGAACATATAGCCACTGTATTTGTCATAATCCATTGGGAAGAAAGAAATACAAAAATCATTTACATTAATTTCTTTTAATTCAATTATAGAGGCTAAGTTAAATCCTCTGCATCCCATAAGCCAAGTGGCTTTGCAAATTGACATTTGCTTGTGTTTTGATGTCGAATAAAATAAAGGCTCCAGGGCTTTATTCTCTTATTAAATAAAGGCTAAAGGCTTCTTTCCAATAAAGGCTCACTTGGTTTGATAATTAGTTATTTCTAAAATTAAGTTCTATTCGAAGAATTTTTTTTTCTATTAATATTTAGGATTATTTTATCTTAATGATAACTGTTATAAACCTTTTCTTATCTATCGCTTTAGTCCTTATTATACATTCGTCTAAGGTCAACATCCCCAAAAATTAATATAAACATTTAGTACAGTCTTGGATGCATATTCACTAGGCCTTATCGTAAGGTAATCGCATTTTCTTTTCTGAGAATTGCAGATATTAATACGAATAGTTATTGCCAGTGAAAATGACGAGGCTTGCAAAAAACATTTGCTTCAGTATTTCAAATGACCTCTGAAATTCTTTGTATAAAAATTCATTCTAATTATCCTACAACTCTCATACAATTTCTGCAATTAATAGTGCACAAGTTATATAAGGGGACCCTATAAAGGTAGGGGAATAAACATGGAAACTTTCCTCTCTGAATTTCAGTAATGAACAGAGGGAAATTCTTTGAACACCTTTCTATCTTTTCTTATTTTGCTGCTTCTGCTATTCCTCGACCAGACTGGACTTCCTGCCAAAATCAATCTTTCAGCTGTCGTCCTGCAAGGTTCTTTCATAAAGAGAAAATGAAACGTGGACGAAGCACTTGTGCTCGTTATGACAGAATATTGGAAAAGAGTCATTCGTGACAAATGTTTCTGTAAATAGACAGAATATTTTATCAAGTAGAGATAGGAAGTTGGGGGAAATGCCACCAGAGTGTGGGAAATTAATAGAAGACAGTGTGAAATGCCATTTTTCAACAAATTACATAAATAAATATTATGTAAAGTAGTGCTGCAAAAGTAATCTATTAATCAAAGATGACTTTTGCAGCACTACTTTGAATAACACTTATTTTTTCTGCACCTGTCAGATATAGAAAAAGTTTGCAACTGATTTGTTGTATGTTTCAAAATGAAAAATTTTAAAAAATGATGAAATTTAATTCTTGTCATTTTTTTTGAACTCTTTATTTTACAGAATATTAACAAGTACCTGTAAATAATCCTTCAATGCAATTTCATGCATTCATTTTTTAATTAAAAATATTTGCAGGTAAATCGCTTACGCGTACTGAAAGTACTTAGTCTTCATCAGAATTTCACTTTGAAAAGGAAGAATTTTACTATGGTACTAATTTAAATGGAAGAATTTTACTAAGAATTTTACTTTACTACATGTTTTCGCAAAAAAAGAAAGAATTGATTCCAGCTCCTTAACTATAAAAGTGACATTATTTATGAAGTATTACAATGGTTCATATTTCTTAAAATCTACTGAAGTCCTACCGTTAAAATGACTCATACTGAGAGAATGGAATTTTCTTCTAACGCATTCATTATTAATTGAATCCGTGGTCCTCTCTACACTATTCTTTAATTTGTCCTAGAAATATTCGCAAGTATTCAATCTACTTATCCAGCTCTCAATGCACATCTTAGACCTTCGTATTCAATTTATTTACCATGGCACCAATTTTCTGTTCCACAGAGTCGATTCCTCCTTCCTTAACAGCACGAACCAAAGTAGAGTCTTCCTTGTTACTTGCAGCATGGGCGATTTCATTTTCGTTTCTTCCACACTTTTTCTATTGCGGCTTCCAGATTTTTTCTCTTTTTTTCTGGGATCTCTTTCATTTCTTCTTGGTTTTTCCAGGATCTCTTCATTAAGCTCTTGATATCCGATAATAAAGCGAGGAAGCCTGTGTCGTTCTGATTTTTCTCTGCGTCAACCATCTTTGTCTGAATTCTTGTTTTAACCGCAGAATGTAATTTTTTGCTTCTGACACCAACAGTTACTTGTGCTAATTTTTTTTTTGGTGGTGATGAGGGAATCGATGATTTGAAAATCTATGCACTGCCAGGCAAGCAAATAGCGTATAACATCAATAAAAGGATGCAGTTTTTCCCAAAACGAAATTACAATTATCACGGTTATACGCTATCACGAACACCAGTAGAAGCGTGTGCACACACAGATACAAACATACACTCACACACAATTTCCACAGAAAACGGAAGAAACTTACCACAGAGGTTTAATATGATAGCAAGTTAAACAACAGAATTAGTGTTGATCAAACGTTACTGTCAATGAAATATGTTACTGTTTACTGTGAAATCGAAGATAGGAAATCAAATTCTATACATAATGCCTTAAAGCGTGTTAATTAAATTGAGAAAATCCTCAGAAATATTTATTTACTAATAAAATTAAGTGGATTCAGATATATTTAGTTTATTCAAAAGCTATTATAGCCATTAATGCAAATTGTATAATTGAAAATGGAATAATAAAAAAAAAATATTAAAAATTACAGGTAAAACAGGAATTTTTAATCAAAGAATTGGCTTAAAAAACACCATTGAATAATATATCAGATATTAAACCGGAATTCAAGCAATAAGGTATATTAATAAAAGTGGATCACTTGGGAGAGAGCGAAAGAGAGATATTCGCAAAATATCTCTTCGTAAAAAAGAATAATTCAGGATCAAAATAATGACCTATTTATATTATTTCTTAATAATGGCATAATATATGCATTTGTATGAAGATGCTTATTAGAAGACTGATTAAACTCTGAAGATATGTATTGAGCAGAAATTTTACACAGAACTGTCTCAATAAAATATAGCGCCCAGGGCAACTGCAAAATTCCGCTCATTCTCTTCTTTTTCTGAGATAAGTTACTTATATCTTAGAACAAATCGATGCTGGTAACTTATAAAAATTTTAACTATAGTTCGTAATTTCAACTCAGCCATTTTGTAAATGAAAATATTATTAACTTAGAGTATTTGCAGAGCTATTCTGAACGAATTTATTGACCCTTCGGCGACCAGCTGGTCCTCCATTCTTACAATAGTATAATCCATAATAAATTCATATAATTCTCAGTGCAAAACAAAATATACATGCTAGAATAATTACTACTCTCTGTGTATAAAAAAATTTGTACACCCATGCATAAAAAAAGTAAACACCTATAAAACATCTGATTAATCATTATCTCTGCAGAATAAAACATGCAACATTTGTTTGAATAATTATCATTCACTGTTCAAAATAAAATATACATGCTAAAATAATTACTACTCTCTGTGTAATAAAAAATTTGTACACCCATGCATAAAAAAAATTAGGCACCTATAATATATCCGATTAATCATTATCTCTGCAGAATAAAACATGCAAAGAAAACTTAAGAAACATACATTAACTTTCAATAGCTTAACAAGATTGAATAATTATCATTCTCAGTTCAAAACAAAATATACATGCTAGCATAATTACTACTCTCTGTGAATAAAAAAGCTTTGTTCACACATGCATAAAAAAAAATTAAGCACCTATTAAACATGCATACATCTGATTGATCATTATCTCTGCGAAATAAAACATGCAAAGTAAACTTCAAAAACATACAATAACTTTCAATAGCTACAGTATAACATTAACATGTAACATATGATTGAATAATTATCATTCTTACTGCAAAACAAAATAATATACATGCTAGAATCTATATTATATAAAACGCTTATGCGTGGCGCAAAAAGGACCTTTATTTCTTTTCCCCCGTTGGCAACGATCAGTTTGTTTACCAATCTCAACCCTGACACCGAGCATTCCGTTAACCGTTTGAGCTAATCGCTTACGCGTTATAGGAAAATTCGTTACTTTTTTTGGAATTTATTGATTTAAAATGAGTTTTTTGCGAACTGTTGAATACAATTTGAGTAGAAGAAATTTGCGCAGAAGAGAGCGGCGTGCAAGGGAATCCCTGGATGAAAGATTTCAGCCAGAAATACCGCCGACAGGCTTAGGCGAGCCAGAGCACGCAGCGAGCAACAAATGTCTAATAAGGTGAATACCCAAGTCGAAACGAACGCTTCCGAACACGATTACAGTATTATGACGAAAATGCGCAATTTTTGTCAAGCACTTTATTGGCGAAATGAACTGAACTCCAGCAATAAGCATAACAAGTGCTGTCGTGTCGCCAAACTCTGAAATTTACAATTGTGTATATAGGGAAGTTTTTCGAATTTTCGAGATAGTATCCTTTTATGATACTAATGGTGTCCACTATTTGCTATGTGTAAATATAAAAATTACAAATAAGGACCAGAGAACTACTTATACTTCAGAAAAATTCTCTTGCACACTGCTCTCGGAGAATGATTAATGTTGCATACTGTTTGCAACGTGTATATATATATATTAGGGGTTTTTTGCACCATGTTTGTACAGACTATTTTATCCCAGATATATTTTTACTGTAAGTGAATTTACTTCATTCTGCTTATGGTGAATGATAAAACTGCACACTTTTGCAACATGAAATTAATATAGCCCCAACAGTGATTCCCCCTTTAAATGCATGCAAATCAAAGGTTTTCCAGGCTGTTTATGTTGTATATTGTTGGTACATTATTAAGTCAGAGTAATAATTCTTTCTGTAATACTAATAATCATACCTAGACTAAACTACTTCAGTATTCGATGAGCGAGCGAAGCGATCCGAATGGAACTGCTTAAGCAGTTTCGGGGGATGGCGAGCGAAAGCGAGCAGGGTCCGAAGCCCCTTAGTAATTACTACTCTCTGTGTATAAAAAAGTCTGTACACGCATGCATTAAAAAATAAGCGCCTATAAAACATGCATACATCTGATTAATCATTATCTCGAAGGAATAAACTCACTTGAAGAAAATCCATTGAGAAATGATCAAAAGTGTGAAAATTCTAAAAGAAGAATTCAAACCGAAATATTTTGAAAATTCTACTTAAATCAACGAATTAAATCAAAGAGAGCAAGCAGGAGACCGATTGAAACGATGCGCAGTTCACTCTATGTGCCAGACACCAGTAAATAGATCAATACACGAGCAGGTCACTGATAAAACGATCAACATGCAACTAAAACAAATGTTCTCTTACTGTCAAGCATTCCTTTGGCGATCATAAGAGGAACGATACAAGTATGCACCCTAAACTACAGATAAGCCTTTACATGATCTAGAATCTATCTACTATCAAACAAACATGCACACACGCTAAGAAAAATTTAGGGTAAAACTTAACTTTAGCGTACGCAGCCGTTCCTCCCCACTTTGGATCACCAACTTTTTGTCGCCAAGAGCAAGACAGTTTGGCGATGTGAAAATATTTGTTTGGGGTGCGCTGTGAGCGTTTTATTGGTGTCTTGCGCACGCGATGCCTGTAGCAGCCAAGAAGGGAAAATTCGGCATCTGAAGTGTGTTCCGGGCAAAATTTTTAAACTTAAAAAAACAACAGCGGCTTCGCTTTCAGCAAAGAGGGGAACATAGTAGTTCGCTTTTTCATTGAATGTGAGGAATCAACGTTTTTTCTTAAAAATTTCAACAGTACGAAGAGCATGCCATTCTAAACAAATCCAAAAATGTCAAAAACAGGAATGATGTGCATGTCAGTCGAAACAAATCGACAATCAAAACTGTCAGAATCAAACCGTAGAATTCCAAATGAACTATTATTGAAATTCTATTAAATTGAGAAATTAAATCAAAATAGCACAGAACAAACCAAGAAAACGATGCGCAAGTCACCAATATAATGATCGCTGCGCACGCAAGAGACGAAAATCTAATATGTCCATGTAGTTTGCTCTAAAACTTCTTTATAAACACAATTGCATACAGCAGAAGTAGGAGATATAACCGTCAATGACTGAAAAAATCTCACCCGTGACCAAAAGCAATGGTTTTTAAACAGCTTGCAGCTGTCAGTGATCGTGAGCCTCTTAATATCACAGGTAGAACTTGTCGAAAATCTCCACCGAGTAAGACAACCTTTCCTCCAAATGGATTAGAGTATTTTGTAAGATCCTGAAGGAGACGGTCAACTGCTAAAAAAGCATGATAAACAAACGTCTGCCCTGTCCCTGCAGATCCATCAAGAAAGAAAAGCTTTGGACCACTGAATTGATTTCCATATATAATCAATACAGTTTCGAACACAATTTATTGTTTAGTATTAATTTTTTCTTTATTTTTGTTTGCTTTAGATTGCTCCAGTAATATGTCATAAGAAAACATCAACAGATATCTGTAGTAAATTTATGTCTGGCAATTTGAGTTTTCTGAGGCTCAAATCGTAAGTCTTGATTTCGGCAAGTGCATATGAAGGTGCAGTCTCACACAATATTTCACGAACAGTTTTTAAATTATCAAAACCCACTACACCAGATTTATGTAACAACAACATTCGAAGGTAGTATCTATCAATATCCCATATACTTAGTCTCTGATTCGCATCCCCCAGCTGAGGCTATTTACACAGACGGTTTACATCTAGAAGGTGAAACAGGTTGTTCTTTCTGTGTCATTCAAAACAACGTCCAAATTCATCAGTGGACGGCAAAAACTAAGCCCACATAATACCGTATTTCAAGCTGAAACCTTAACAATAAAAGAGGCTATAAATTGAGCTAATTATAAGGGAATATCAACATCAATCTGGAGTGACAGCGAGTCGGCACCCAGAGCAATTTCTTCCTTCAAAAGTTCTAACCCACTAATCCAAGAAACACAACAAGCCCTCCTTCAGAACCCATCAATGCAACTTAACTGGATTAAGGCGCATGTTAGTTTCCTCGGTAAAGAGGCAGCAGACAACCTAGCCAAACAAACTCCTCAGGAACTCACCTCCATCTTTAGGCCCGAAATGTCATCTGAAAAAAGTGCTTAGGAACTTCTCTCTCAATAAACGACAACAAGATTGGAATTCAGGCGACACTGGGAGAGAAATTTTTAATATACTCCCTAAAGTCACTCTAACCCCAGCTCCATGGTCAAGAGAATCCATCCTGTTCGCTACAGGCCACGGTCCTTTTCCCAGCTATCTCTATAGATTCCGGCTTTATTATTCTAGTCCAGTAAAATGATACATTTTGGTACGCAAAAGGTCGGGTAGTTTTGATTTTTGGATAGATTGTTAGTGTTGGGCGCGTACTGTAAAATTCAAGTTTTCGATCTCGTCGCGCCACAGCACGCCTCGTGGCGCACCACTTGAACAAAACATCAAAATTTTGGATCTTTTCTAAGTTTTTTCACAATATTTCCAGAACGGTTGGTTTTACATAAAATATTATCCTTCTCAAATTTAAAGTAGAGTAAATTTATCACAGTTTGAGCAGAAAACCAGCTCTGTAACTTAAATAGTGACCGAGATACAGGCTTCCAAAAAATCACGATTTTCTCAAAAAATTATGAAAATTGTGATTTTTCGTCAATTTTTGTTGAATATGTCCTAAACTAATATAAGGTGTTTAGAGCAAACGTCATATGGATCAATTTTAAAGGCAAGTAAATTTGCTATAAATAAAACACTGTAGGATGTTTCTACTACTTACATTTCAGGATACGCAGTTTAGAAATTTTTGACATCATAAAACAATGAAATAGTCTCAAAAAATATGTACCAAGTTTTTATAACAAAAGTTAAAACTTGGGCTGTAATTGTTAGACATAAACCATATAATATATGTTATTTAAAGTTTTTGCCTTTTTTGACGGGCCAGGACGGAAATCTTCAAGCTCTGTCTCCTTGTCTTCTTCATCCAGCTGAAGATATAAATCTTCTATATCTTCGTATATAAAGTTATTTATTAACAATGGCGTGTCGTCTTCATCTTCAATGCTGTCCTCAAGTAGATTGATGTCTGACACGTTTTCGCAAGCTTCTCCCAGAGAACAAGTTCACAGGGAAGAATATACAAGACCTGCTTTCCGACAACCACAAAGCATTCTTGCAGCCTTTCTTGAAGTTGCAAGATATCATTTTCAAGAGGGATTCAGGAGCTGCATCCCTTTCCATTTTGCGTGGGGAGAGGCCGAATCGGGTAGGTATCCAGACCCACTCAAGAGGATTTTTCTCATGTCCTAACCACTTCTGTATCTGAAGGCAAGATCTCAAGGTATGAAATCGTGCTGCATCTACGGTTGGGGTAAACGTGCTAGAGTGGATCTTGCTTTAGTTGCTGATTGGGTAAAGAGAGTGTAGCGCAAGTGATTGAGATCGCATGCAGAGGTTCTGGGGTTACCTCCATATAAATGAATCAGAAAAGTTTCGCCTGCCTTAGCCACTCGGTCAATGGCAGCTTCAGAGTTGAAAAATACTTGCATATTTTCTTCCAGGTATCGGTTTTTTTCTAAAACAGAGCAAAATTTTGTTTTCCCATGGCCGAATAGTGCACTTGTAGTATCACACCCACTGAAAGCGTGAATGAACAAAATCATTCTGCTGAATTTGTATTTAAATGACTTTGTGGAGCATAACACATCAGGCGTCCTCCCTTTTTCACATTTTCGGAAGTACAAGTACTCTTTCATTGGAGCTAACCCCATTAGGACTAAAAGGTCAATGTTTTCACCAACCACGAAAATACTGCCACACTCAGATCTAACAGAAACAGCAGTTTCAACAATTAGTACTTCTGCATCCTCTACTGCCTCTTTAACTGTTACATTGCTTTTTGTAAAAACTTTTTCAAGAGGTCAATGAAACAACATACCTTGTTTCTTTCATTTGCAAAAATTGATCTTGAGAATTTTCTGGACATGTGGCTTCATTGAAGATTATCTCATATGATGAATGTAAGTTTGTTCGTCGAATGCGTTCTGCAATTTTGATGCTCTTTCCAGTCACATCAGAAGGATATCCATCAAACACTACGGCTACGTTCGATCTATAATGTGTTTGTAAGTATGTCAGATAACTCTTAGCAATGTCCCCGAAATTTATGTTCCGCTGCCAAACAACTTTGTGAAGTAAGTGGCCTCCATCCACCATTACAAAATTATTTTCTTCTTGGACAGCATCAATTTTCGTTAATGTGAACGCTGAAAACAGGGACGATTTAGTTCTCTTTCGCGTTCCCTCTTCACTAAATAGTGACAAAGGGAAAGGTGACTGTTAAAATGTGAAAAACATTTTCAAGTCTTCATCTGACTGTTTGGCTACACAAATTCTGTGGAAGAGGATTAGTAGGTCCACAGTAATTCCTTCTTTCCCAATTTTAACACTGTTGTTAACAGAAGCAAGTGTAATGACTTAATCTTTACGCTTGAATTTAACGTTTCCGAAGTTACCACCAACAATTCTGGAGATTCCCTCGCAACCAAGTTCGTGAGACAAGTGGCAATTAACATCAGCCGTTCCTTCTACACCACTGCTTACTGACATCAGCACATCATTTATGGGGAATGGTATGTGTTGAGAAAACCACTGCATAAGCTTTCCAACATCTTCATTGTCTCGAGCAATGCGAGAAGAGCGCATATCCACATGCTGCTCACTAGTAACTGAAGTAATATTACAATACTTCTCAACTTCTTCACAGATATTATGAAGGTGGAGGATCATCCCAAGGGCCCATTGAGTCAGAACACTCTGTGATCCCATGACCTCGAGTCAATCCACCGGAGCTTTTCATCGTCTTCATGAGGGTTTGCTCTATGGTCTGGTCTGACCAAATTCCAGACCAGAACTTGTCCGTACGCCTGATAGTAAAATATCAGTCCTTCGTGAATTTCTCGTATTCTATTGGATCAATTCTGTCTTTCAAATTCAGCATGTCCTGCATATATAGATGGGCGCACTTGGTATAGAAAAATGACCCGCTGCATGGCAGAAGGGCAGTATCTGTTGAATGGTTGTGATATGAAAATCCCAGTTTCCTGATCTTTCAGTCTCAAAAAATTGTTTTATTAAGGTGGTTATGTGGAAGTACTGTACCCACAGCTTAGCCGTTGGTCCACGACGTTCCAGTTTCTGCATAGCTTCTTTGAATTTTGTAGTGAAGACTTTAACAAATTCATTTTCATCAGCTTTGAGAAGAGCAGTTTTGTCAGTGCTCGTAAGCATACTTTCAATCACAGCTTTCTCTTCATCGGAAAAGGAGACAGTTTCCATAATGAATTGGGCTAGAACACAATGAGCTAAACCATGACAGCGGACTTCCCGTGCATATGCATGCCTACTCATCAATTTGACAACAGTGTTTAGTGCGTAGATCGATTGAAAAAGTTCTTTTAAACCACTTCCAGCCATAATGGTCCCGATCGCACCCATGTATGACATCAACATGTGGAAACCTCCAAGTAGCATAATACCTTTGAATTCAGGATTATTGGAAATTATTTCCTGGGCCTTTATGTAAAGTGGGTGGTCGAAAGTAACAAAGCATGTTTCCATACTGAATGTTTCACATTTTCGCTTAGTAGTCCGAATAGCTGTAACTATGGTATGAAATTGAGATGGCGGGCTATTTATGAATGGAAGACAGAGTACCCTAGAACGTTCATAAGGATTCCCTTGGGTACCCTCCTCCATGAACCCATTCCATCCTGGCAGGCTCACATTTGTTGAATACATGCCATACAGCCAAAGTAGATGAAAAGGATGAGGCAGAATTTCATCTTGAATGGTATGAATACTCTGGACATCTGCAATGTTGACAATTTCCAATCCAGAGTTTTCTCCTTTTTTTTATAGACATCCAGTTCAATAGGACCAGCTTTTTTTACAAATTCACTGGATTTACAATTAGTTACTCGTGCTACTGCGATATTGGGTGCCATGGAATCATAAGGAGTTGTCACCATGATTCCCCCCATAGCTTGAAATGTGTGCAAGCCGTCAAGTGTATTTACGTTGAAATCGGCGTTGTCAAAAATGAATTGAAGAAAAGCACCCTCATTCACCACTATTTGCTCCTGTCGTACAATTGTTGATAGTTCAAGTATGGAGGTTTCACTATAACTCGATGCAAACCCAAGGGCCAACAACAGTTCTACCAACTGTTTCGAACCAAACTTCTTATACACATACACGCTGACGGCATTCATTAGAGATTATATTAAAGAACATGTCCGCACTGCACTAATCAATGCATGTGCCAGAGAAATGCATTTCTTTCTCCACTTATCTACAGACGAACGCTTGGTTTTCAGGATAATGGTTTGAAAGAAAACGAGCAGAGAATCATCGGGGATTACAGACTCTACGTTGACCAAAAAATTGTCAGGCAGTGTGTACTCAGATGTATTGTATATCTTGAGAGCGAATGTCACCCAGTATGATATCAGCGGCAGCCTTCACCACACGTAGCTTTTCTTCCTGTGGATCTGATTTTGTGTTATCATACCACGACTTTCTGAGAATCTTGTACCCAAATTTCTGAAACAGACTGTACATTTTTGGTTACATGTTTCAGCAATTACAATATCTTCACCGTATTTTTTTGATAAGTCGAGTCTTGACAGTTCGAATGTCAGGGTAAAATTCCCCCTGAATTTAATTCAGTAGTTCCTCCATGGAGAACTGGCACTCCTCAGATTTTTCCTCTAGGTAAGAATAAATATACTCCATCGCCTCGTCAACGTTTCTTGCTGGGCGATATCCCTTTTTAGCCCCCGTCTCAAAAGGAAGCCGATCTACTTTCCTTTGACAAAAGGGGTGGTATCTGGCATCCTTTGCAGTCAAGTCCTGGTCTTTCATGCGAGTAATTATTTTTTCTCCCCAATCGGGGAAAAGGGAGACCCTCTCCACTACGCAACTTCTTGTCACATGACGTTTTCTTATCATTTTACAAAACCAAGTGCAGAAAGAACTTAACTTTCGTGGAAAAGCTTACTTTCAAATAAACTATCAAAAATGAATATAACTAAACTCACATATCTTCTCACTGAAAATGAGAACCTCATAAAACAGCCACCGGACGCAACCAGTTCATCCGACTCCGACCCAGATTTCTCTCCTTCATCAAGACTTCAGACTTATGGACTAAGACCCTCTAGAGGTTCAATTCCCAAGACCTAATCAGTCCTCCTACAAGTATATAGATGTATCGACTTTTGGGGCCTGTCTTAAAATTGTTTTTGCTTCGCGAGTCTTTCTTCTCATATGTAAATACACATTTTTCATCGTTTTTATAATTTTCACATGTTTTTGTTCTATGTTAAAACACTGTATGTAACCTTTTTTTGTTCAATCAAGTTTCAACGCACACTCATCCAAACTGAAAACCGGAGATTTTTATCTCTGGAGTCAGGGGTGTGTCGTAGTGTAAAGTAAAGTATCCCATATACTAACAACTGGCATTCTTCCAATTACATTATGTCTTTCACTTTGCCTTTTTTTCCCACCTCAAAAATGTAATAATATGAAATCATAAAACTATCAAAAACATAGGAGCATTATATCTTCGGATATCAAAATTTGAAGACCATTTTTACCATCAAGACCATTTTTACATTCACAGCTGGGTTACGTTTATTAGTTGATACATTTGTAAATATGATTCTGCGAATGGATTTATTTTTCTAAGCACTGCATCTAATTTCTCCATTAGATTTTGTAAACATCGTTCATTATTATCCATAAAATAACTATTAGCTTCAATGGGATCACATTTTTGATTGGAAAGTCATTGCAATTATTTATTCGTATTTGGCGAGATTTAAACCTATTTTCGCCTATGTCTGTTATCTGTATTTCTTTATAAGATGACACGGCGAGCCCACCGTTATGATTAAAGATATTTATGTTTGTATTGATGTTAAAGTTCTTTTACTTGCATATGCAGTGTAAGCTTTTAAAGGTATTTAAGGAATAAAAATACTGATACATGTATTTTTAACATAATTATATACATTAAATGCATAAATGCAAGCTTGCATGCATAAAAATTGGTAAATTTTTCTTATCGCTCTTAAAAAAAGAATAAATAAAAGGTTTATATAACCGGACACCCGAGACTTCGCATACTCAAGAATAATAAATAAATACAATAAGGAAGCTTTCTTTTCAAGTCCTAGCAGCAAATATAGAAATGGTAACAAATATAGCTTCAGATTTAACTTAACATTTTCATATGGTCCACTCCATCCCCAGATGGTATTGCTTTAGCACAATGACCACTCGAAACTACTAAAATCACTCGATACTTCTAATTGTTTGGGAGGAAACGGAGGATATTTACAACTCCTAATTGCCATACACCAACGTTGAGGCTTGAAAGTAAATGCTTTACTGCTTCAGTTTGGGTTACCTTGACAATCCGTGTGTTTACACAGTATTTTCCCCAGGAATTTTCCATATGGTTACATGTTTCCCAACATGTGGAAAGCGTACCCATGGGGGTACGCAAAAGTAATGTTGGTAATGGTGGAAAGCACAAAACATAAGGGATTGAAATGAAAAAAAAGTTATAGAATTTTGTCTCCACAATTTCGTGGGAAAAGTGCAGTGAAAGAAAAGTATCAAGAGCTCAATGTTAATTAATGAGATATTAAATGCCTTTCACGAACACAAAACTTTTGGAACGATCAAACTCGTCTTAAGCGCATATTAATAACAAATATCTCGAGTATCAAACACATTATCAACAAATATGCAAGCTTGATGCAGCTCCAGACGTGATATTACATCTGCTTTCATTTGAAGACTCAGTTCTACGAAACAAGTTCAAGGATTGCGCTGAAAATGTCTTTCATTTGAACATGTGATATCACGATGAGTAACTGTTAGCTTTCATCATAATTTAATACGAAATTATTAAAATACTGTTTCCATTTCTATGGAGTTGGGATTAATACTATTAAAAAACTGGAATGAGATGTAAATCCAAAAATAAATCCTACAGATATGATAAGATTAGTTGGAGTGGTTTTACTCAAGCTAACCTAAATCCTTAACATTATTAATAAAATCTGCTTTGCCCAACACCCCCCCCCCCCCCCCCGTATAACAGTAAAGGGTACGCAAAAATAAAAGACTTATCAAGGGGTACGGGAGAAAATAAAGGTTGGGAACCGCTGGTTTAGGGGAAAATAAACAACGTAATTTCTTAGTCATTTTGTGCACTAGGTTTAGCGGAAAAAGCGTTTGCATTCCACATTAAGAAATCTTTCAGTTTGAATTTTATCTAAAAATTTAATTATAAATAATAATTTTTGACTGTTGTGACATTTTAATAATGAGAGCAAAATTTTCATTCGTTTTATTGCGATTTTTTGAAAGAAAGGTTTGTCTATCTTTTAATTCGAATTCTTGAAGTTCGTCCTTATCTTTCGACGCAGCACTAAGGTGTTGCTATTTTTTAAGCCAGAAAAGAATTAATTGTAAAATATACGTTTATAATTTATATCAAATAGTGATAGGACCAAAAACTGGAAAGAAATCAAATCGCCGTCTGAAAACACAAAAATCAGAAATAGCAAGAAATGAAAGCTTGGTGGGGACTGCATTATTTTGTTTTGTAAAAAAATAATATTCAGAAATGAATCCATCAAGAAATTTGGAGGATTGGGGCATAAGACAAGTTCCCTGCTTGCTCCGTCTTAGATACACAACTTCTGTGTAGGCATTTTTCACTTTATAAAACATCAATCTTCTTTATTTCTTTAATTAGAATCAAATTTCCTTTCTTTTATTCGAGTTCAGCTAGTCTTAAAATAGATTCATGGCAGATTTCAATCAATCACAAAAAATATGCTGCGAGTAAATATATTTTTTAGAATAGTAGAATAAGAAAGGTCCGATGAATTTTGTGAGGACAATATAAATTGCTTGAAATAAAAAAAATCATTTTTTTGTTATGTTTGATTTCATAAAAAAGCAACGTTCTATCTTTGTATCAATGTTTTTCTGAGTTTGTGGCTTTAAACTTAAATTTCGCAGAACTTAAAGAAATAAAGGGAAAAGATCAATTATTATTTCTTTCTTTAAACTGATACTTTTAAAATACAACCTCCGATTTGATTTCCGAAATTAATGAAATAAATCTATGGAAAATTCATGTCGCCGTTCTAATTTCTGTATGCAGCGAACAAATACGCAAATAATAAAAATATGAGAACAGTATTAAATATCATATACAACTCTGTAATATGAAATGTAATTCTGTTTTATTTAATTGTAATTTTCAAAATCAAATGAAAGCTCGATTTTTTTCAGAAAATATTTTATAATCCTCACTTCAGTCAAGATAACGAATTTTGTTTACAAGTATTCATTTTTGCCATAAAATAAATCTCAATCCCGAAAATTAATTGCAACGAGATAAATGAGTCGATTTAGAAACTATGGAGAAAAATACAAACAGAATGAATGTAAATTAGCCTCAGTTATATAAAAAAAATCTTCAGCTCGCATTCGGATTTCTTTAAAACAGTTATAATCATCAAGAGTCACCGTCTTTTTCTCCCTTTTTATTTTATAGTTTGGCTGAAGTTCCTGTCACTTGGATTTATTATTCTATTATTAAGATATTTTTGTCAATGCTCAAGTAATACAATTCCACGTTATTATCTAGTCAAATTAGCCAAAGTAAAATTCGCATCCTTTCTTACCATTAAGGTTATCATTGCTCCTTGTGAACCAAATACTTTCTTTCTTGCATAAATAGTGTCATGTTAATCTGAAACTTCTCCAAAAACTGGGATTTAAATTTCATGCGTGCCACAGCACTCTGAATATATTCTCCTTTCTTCGAAAGAAAAGAGTGGGAAATGGTAGTGGGAAATATTCGCTAAATTTATTCAACGCAGAAAATTACCATAATGCTTAAAACACGAGCGAGAGAAAGAAGAGCGAAAAAGGAGAAAAAAAGAGGAGCAAGATTGTCGAAGGCGGAAAGAAACAATTAAGAATGCTGCCCAGAATTGACAAGTGGCTGATGAATGACTTTTGTCGTTGCCTGTACCGGAAGACATAACTCTCAAATACCGCCTTCGAAGGAAAAAAATGAAATAGCAAGATCATTAATTTCCGTTTTGTTTAGCCCCGTGAGTATTTTTTACCTTTATTTTATTCTCGATCTCAGACTTTGGAGTAAGTTTTAGAAGGCTTTTATAGTACCCTTTATATCTCAACTCAGTAAAGGAAGAAAAAATTAAATCACAATAAAAAATACACTTCATATATTGCTTCTTTGCTACCATAAACTAATGGGCCGAGATTATTATTATTTTACTCCTTTTTATTTTTTCAATCTTTTATTCTTCATTTTCTCCGCACTTTTTTAGAGGCCTGAAACAGTCTGTGAAGCTTTCTGTCTTTAAAGTATTGATCAAGCAGTCTTGTAAAAATTTGGCGTGCCCTCATTTTATCACTAAAACTTTCAAGATTATTGTCTCATAAAGTTTTCTGTAAGAATAATTCATCAATTTATCTAAGAAAAAACGTGAAGTGTGAACTTAGTCAAAACTGATGAACACACTTTTAATTTTGCTTAGCAGAAAAAAGATCAAAACAAATTATTTAAGTATTTTTTTCCGTTGTTAAAATAATAATTCGACGGCATTTAATGTAGCCTATAGATAATTCCATTGTTATCTCAATCCATTATCAGTTATTAAAAGAACCAGCTAGAAATGCTTAAATTGAATTATGTTGTCTTTTATCTTTGTTTATCGTGTAACCTTTTAAATCTATTTTTTTTGTGAATTAATAAATAAATGCATGTCTCATAAAATTCAATTGACAGATCGAATATCAATAAAGATAAAACGCTATGTTAACTTTCATCCAGAAATTACTCGAAATTTATTACTTTTTTCATTTATATCAAACAATAAAAAAAGTGCTCGCACTGGATTTTTAACTAAAGTCATGAATGTTCAACGGAATTTTAATGATCAGTTAAATTCTAATAAGCTATCAAAGAATCCATTTCTTTTCAGGGAAAGAAAATTTAAGTCAATTACTAAATTTGGTAAAAATTAATAATCATTTCTTCCATTGACGTCATTAAAAGTTTCCAAATTCTGTTAAGTTTGTTTCAAAATTGCAAACTTTAAGATTCTTGCTAGAAACTAGGTTTCTAACAAGAATTGGCATTTTCCATATTAAACACGATCTAGCTAGATTCTATCTAATATGCAATAGGTAGAAATCTTTCGTCTTTAAAATCCCATTAGAATTATTTTAAAAAATAATTCTATACTTCATATAATTTTGAATGATATAATTATGTTTATAGAATCAGTTATAAAATTTTATTTTCACCAATTGACCAGGGCAAGCTGATAGTGTGTAAAGTATATTTCTTAAGAAGAAATAAATTCACAGAAAACACTTTTCATTTCAGAACTGTAAATTTTAGCGCATAGTAAATTTTTATTTGGATTTAACTGGAAACTCAAATTAATTTGAATTTTTTATGGTTTTATCTATTCAAACGCTAAATTCTTTTCTTTATAAGAATATCTGAATCTCTTTATAAGAGAACTTGATTGAACGAATATCTTATACGACACGATAGATATGAATTAAAGATCAGCAGTGAAAATAATAGGGCTGGAATTATTTGTTCCTACATTTTAACAGAGGGCTTTAAAGAAAAAGATAAGAAATTGTTTAATTTTTTAAAAAAATGAACAATTGGAGCATTGGAAGAAAAACAAATATCCTAAATGTATTGAAAAATTATACAGTAAGCAACTTTTTTTCTCAGATTTTGTTTGTGAAATATCATAATAATGTCTTGGAGATTTTAATTTACTTGATTTCTGAAGCCGACGTCCTGTCTTGAAGCTATGGAAGGTTGTTTTAGGATGGATTTATTAATTTTGATAAGTTAAAAAATTTATTATCAAGATTTTCCATTATATTAAGGTGACCGACTATTTTCTAATGAAAAGGAGGACACAAATGAATGAAAGATAAAAAAATATTGTAATTAATTGTAATATTGCATTGATTTTATTCATTGCATTAATAATACAGAATACACTATAATATGAATAAAAACATTTGAAACATAATTTATTGTACACTTTTCGAGGGAGGACAGAACTTACAAAAGGAGGACGGTTGGTCATCTTATCATTACTAGATATATAATATTTATTTTTTTAAATTATTCTTTAGTATCTTCTTGTCACAAATAACATGGTCCAGTAAAATTAGTAAGTTGGACTTCGAGTTCCCTGAAATTTTGGCATTAAAAAACTGTTTTTAAAACAAAACAAAAAACAAAATGTTAAATTTCCTCAGAAAGCCCTATTTCTAATCAAAGGAAATGACTATGTGTAAGACTTTCTTACCTTACCGTATATTTACTGTAGCATGAGGATTAATTACATGAGAACTGTGAAAATAAAGTAATGGATACAGAATGGTCTCTGAGAAATGCTGGAAGCATGACGCTGGAGTGCCGGACGTTTGAATTGACCCTTTGATTACTCAGACACAAAAATACAGCAAAAGAATTTGCTTTAGGTTTTATTCTCGTCTCGTCTTTTGAATACTTAGGAGGTGTTTGAACCTACTTGTTTTTAATTCTTTGGGAAAACAAGCATATCTAATTGAATTCCTTTAAGGAGTACATCACAGAATTGCACAAACTGAAAACGAAATTACTCGATAGTCGTATCTTTCAGGTAATTAAGAAAAGTACTATCAAGGTATCCACTTAAATTTATTTCCGTCTAAGGTGAGCATTTGAATGAGACTCGAGAGATTTCCATTCAGTTTTTTTTTTTTCTCTAAAAAAGATGTCTACATGTATATTTATTTTTTATTTCGAACAAGAGCCATGGCAGAATTGATGATAATCTTTCATTTTTAAGTATGATTTTAGTTTCGGTGCATCATTTATAATTAAATAATATACCGAGTTTTCATAGTTAAAGTTTAACGTTTAAATTCTATTAATGAAAATTGCTTAACAAAAAGTTGCCAAGCTTGGAAATATTGCAAAGAAAATCATGAGATTGTACACCCTGCAAATAATAGTAATAAAGATGATGATGATGTTCAAGAAATCATCACCATTGAAGATTTATTTATTGCATTGACTTCACAACAAAGTTTACAAAAACAGTTAAGGCAATATATGTTGAAAGTAATGTTCCCATTTTCTCCGATCAAGTAAAACAACGATATCGCACTCTCTACATTAGTTCGAAACAAATCAACCGGGATTTTACAAATATGTTGGTGATGGCATCTTTCAACTCCAGTGAATTCCTGATGTTGTCACTATAAACTGTGCTTTTTAGATAATCCCAAAGCTATACGTCCTATGGGCTGCTGTTTGCTGGCTAAGATGGCCATGAAATGGGAAATGTGAATGTGCAAAGTTGCCTGTTTTTAGTTTCTCGTATACGGAGCATAAAAAGCGAAAGTATTGTAATCGTCAAAAAATTCGATCTCAATATTTCGATGAATCTACATGTTTAAAACTTCCCTTGATCCGAAAAAAATATTTTTGGAATTAACTAAAAACTATTTTGGCAGACAATTATGTCTGCCAAAAGTTTTAATTATGAAAAAGCTTTAATTATGAAGGAAGCGAAGAAAGCTTTAATCTTAAACATCCGGTATTTTATCAATTAAAATCTGCTCAAAGGCATATATATCGGAAGAAATTCTTATCAGTAGTCTTTTAGGAGAAAGTAGTAAGAATTTCAAAATATAAATTATTGATCAGTCATTTAAAAATTTACAGAACACACAGAATTTCGTCATAGTCGGGAGAATAAAATTTTAGATCATTTTCATAATTATGTCCTAGAGCATGTATAAAAATGTAGAAAGAAATTTGTGTTTCTATGCTTTTTTTATCAGGAGATGTATAGGTTAATATGTATACTTACATATTAATCTATACATGGATAAGGTTTCAATTCAGTTTGCAAATGCCTGCAGGTTATTGCTATTAATAAAACTCAAGCAGTTCACATGCGGCTTGTGTTCTCTCCACATTAGCAGGCTGTGATCATGTTTCCAACCCTGCACTGGTGTATGATTCTCAGTGGCGTAGCGAGGGTAGGTGGCGCCTAGGTCATAAGAAAATTTTTCGTCCCCCTCATCATCAGTGGCTTAAGGCGGTATCTCACTACAGAATTTTTCCCGGTCAAGGGACAACGGTTTCTCCTTCAATGTGTCCTTGAGCGTAGGAGGGTGGACGCCTTCTTTACGATCTGACAACCCCCAAAAAGGAATGGCAGTTGCAATGTGTAATTGCCTTTTAGGCAATGCAAATAGTTTTTTGGGGGGTTTGTATTTTTGCTATCTTTTCATTTCCGCGTTTGACTTGGTACTTGTCGTTTGTTGCTGTTGCTTTTGTCTTCCGTGGATACCAATACTTTGGTGCAGATGAAATTATGAATTATGAAATTCCTTCGCATATAAGATTAATAATATACCAAAAAGAAGAAAAAATCGCCGTTGCTGTTAATAATTAATGGAAGATTTTACTTTGGAAGTCTGATTTCATTTTCTTATTTCTAATATAATTTGAAATATTAATTGATATCACCTGATAAATCCACGATTACTCGTGATAGAAGAACTTCCTAGTCTAATATCTTTAATGTAAAAATGACTTTTATATAAAATATTATAATTCACAAAATCCTCTCACTGTCTGAATCTTTCTAAAAAATAAATAACGGTCAAGAATTAATTACCGCGAATTCACAGATGACACATAGTATTTGCGAACAAAATTTTAAGAAAATATTTTCAATGGTTTTGATTTCTACAGCATACAAAAAAATCGGTGTTTCAGCTTTATTTATAAAAAATTATCGACATAGTTATAAGAGAAAAAACAATCCCTCAAGAAACGTATCAGTAGTAAATAAAAACATAAAGGGTAGATGTTCCACTTTTGGCCACTGTACCACTTTTGGACACAATGCATTGATTTGTCCATGAATTAGAGCCATTTATTTGATATTAACCTATAAGAAGCAAACTCTTCTTTAGTATTTACAATACGATTAGTTCATTTTTCCTTAACATATGACTTGTAAGAAAATTAAATGCATGAACATGTATCAAGTACTCACAAGTGTTAAGGTTTTTGTTAGGGAGCAATGTTTTGCAATCTTTCATCGTCAGACTCTCAGAAATAACTGTTAATTCCAAAAATAATTATCTATAGGTTTATGAAGGTTTTTTTTAAATTTCTCATAGGGATGCTTTAAGTATTTGCATATAAATTCAGCCATTCAAAAAAAAAATGCCAGTATATACAGCATGTATAGAGGAGACCGGGGTACAATGGACCACTTTTTTAAATTTTGAATGTTTATTCTCAAAGTACTGATTTTTTTTTTGCTTGAAAAAAATGCATATATATTCTCTACATATTAAGGTTTATATTATGCTCTCTCTAAATCTATAATTATCTATACTTTTTTTAATATTTATTTTTTTCATAATTAGAGACAAAGCGGACCATTGTATCCAAGGTCGGGGTACCATGGTCCACAGCATGGGTTAGTATGGACCACCAGTATATTTATAAAAATATGTTAATAGAGTACATTTTTTAATAACACAAAATATAAAATGTACCATAGTTGTTTATTAATGGCTTCAGTTCATACATATAATGAAAGATTAACAAATATTAAAGTTGGGAAACGACACATTAAAAGATTTTTGTGTTACTGAGTTTCCTGGTTTCTTGTGAAATTGTAGCTTCTGGAAGACTCATCATAATATCTTGACCATTCACAAAAGATTGGTCATCTATGAAAAGGCATTAATGGGACAGTACTAGCTTCTTTTTTTAATTAATTTTTTAACATTTAACACTTAATTTTTGTATAATATCCATAGATACAAACTAATAGGTGCATTATTTTTTTAAAGAACCATACAATTTTATTTAATTTTTGCTTAATATAGCTATAATATGAGAATTAAAAATTTACGAATGTTTATAAAACATAAACAAGAAAAAAACCTCAAACAAAAAAAAATGTAAAACTTTGACACGAAATTGATAAAAAAAAAAGTAAGAGATTATTTTATGAGTGTAGTTTTTATCAGTTGGATTCCAGAGAGCCGGCTTCTCTTGAATTAAATTTATCAATGCAGTCTCTTTTTACGTAGAGCAAATATACTTTTTTGCATCCATGGTGATGGCTTTAACACGTTATGAAATGGCTTCTGTGTAGCCAACTTTACGAAAATCGCCGTCTAAGTGACGTCACTAGCAAGTCGAACCCGACTGGTTCAGTTATTCATGACCGCGATCTTCGACAGGACCTTTTTAGCAAAACGTAAAAGATCCGACGTCGCTTTCCGGACTAATAAAATCGATTCCAAGGACCGAGAAACGTGTTTGCTGTCCTAAGCTGGCGAAATATCTGGTAATGAGATAAGACCATTAGGATGTTTAAACTGCGACCAGGGCATGGTATTTTTTCGGCCCATCATCGTATTTGACCTTAAAAAGTGACATAAAAGCATTAGAGTTTCATGAACATGACCAGTTGCGTAGGGTGGATTAGTGGCGCTAAGACTATGCGATTTTTTGACCCGAATCGTCATCAGTGGCTTAGCAAGCGTAAGTGAAGCCAGGGGCGTGGTTTATTTTCAAGCTCTCTCATCATATTTTGCTGTAAAAATAATATCAACTCAGTAATGTATTGACTCCATCTCGCCACCTAAATCTGGCGCCAAAGACATCAATACCCCCTTTCCCACGGTCGCTACGCCACTGATTAATCTTAATCCCTCTTTGAGGCTTCTACCTTCTTTAGAAGCTCATGCATTTTATGGCGAAAAACAATTTACATTTGAGCAAGAAAGATTTGAAAAGTGTATTGGTTTGTTGAATTTTTTTTAAAATTATCTTTTTGAATTTAGATTCATTTCAACAAATGCATTTGAAGTAAATCTATAAAATTCCTGGTAAGCATATTCTAAAGTTTCTAGACAGAAAGTAAACTAATATGACCCAGAAATTAAGCATGAAAATCTTCTCAAAACGTTTTAAAGTGATTATGTTAGAAACTAATTATAGTTTAACAAGTTCACTTGAAATTGTCTGCAAACTTTCCAATTATCGTACATCAGTAGATGGATTTTTGTAACGAAAGGCGTGTTTTTCCACACTTAACATACTTTTTTTGCCATGAACAAGAAAAATAATCTATGGTACGAGAGCTCAACGCCCAATTAGCCGTCTCCACTCCGGTTACTTGTTAAACATGTTATTAAACAATTCCTAATTACTTTTCCATTAGCATGCTGGCATCTGTTGCGCCCTTTATTCACAAAATTATTTGTTATTAATTTCCTGAATGGACCTGATGTTCAAACACTAACAACCACAATTTTGCCAACACTAAACAAAAGATTTTACTCCGATTACATTATTACTTAAAAAGAAACCGTTTTTTTTTGTTTTGATTAAGTTTACTGGCATTTCTATTTAAGGTTTAATTCCATTCTACACTATTCGAGGACACACGAAGTATTTTATCATTCAAATTTTGATTAGAATTAACCAAAAAACTTAATAATAGAAAAGAAAAATTCTGGCCAACTCAGTCTGTTTGTTTATGTGGGCGAGAAAGAAGGAATAATTGAAAACATACTGCTTATTTTGCCACTGATTGCAGAAGGTTTACAAACTTAGTCAAGTGTATGATTTCCTTTCACAATTAGTCCTCTGACTGCTTATCCCACGGTTTCCGCGGGTTGGAAGTAAGTCCATTTTCTGCTGCATCCTGCGATTTACCGCAAGATTGGTTTACTTAGTATACTTTCAAAACGTTGAATCATATTATACTAATAAAGCGCTGCATGTAAATAACAATTCGCTTGGTTCAACGGTATTCGAACATGTTTGCAAACGTTGCATCTAAATATCGATTTAAAAAAGTTATGCTGTCAGAGGGTTAAGCAACATTTCGAAATTGTAATTTATTCCTTTCTTCATACAAAGTGCAATATTTTGAATAATTTTAAACACAATTCAATTTTAAAAATGGCTGATCGCCTACATTAATAATTTACGGTGTGTAATTCGCTAACTTTATATTGTTTATTTTTAGTAAATTAAACTATTATCATAATAAACCGAAGTTCAGCTAAAGAGTTTAAGATTTCAGGGAAAAATCACATGCGTAGTTGAAGATACTTGTTTCAGGGGTATATCTAATCTTTCAAAATATTTCTTATTCAGTCTACAAAAAGTCTCTATTACTTAAATGTAATAACAAAAATATTATTTAAAAATTGTAAAATGAGCATTACTGAATATTATTAATGTCATAAAAGCTTTCAAGATTAGAAAAGGGAATAAATTCCAAGTTTTATGTCATTAAAATGAAAGTATTAAACTGTGGTTTTATATACTTTTTAAACTAGAAAAGGGAAAATTAATTGGTACTTAAATTTGAGGATATTAAATGTGTTGAATACACAAAATTCTTGACTATTATTAAATTAAATCTGATACTGCAATGAGCATTATTAAAGGTACTACATTTAAGCAAATAATTTTTAAAGTACAACAGAACTATATTGGGACACACTTCATAATTTTGAACAGTGGTGTGATGATAAGGACGAAACCTGTGATCACCTCTCTCCGAAACGTGACGAAAGCAGACTTAAAATGAATCAGGCCCACATACAAGGCGGATATTTGATGAAATTGGGCCTCAAACCTGGGTTCCTCCTATATGAAGTCGAAAACCACTGGAATACCACGACCCTCCGAGTACTAATATTAGCATATTGCTCATTATTTTATAAAAATAAAATTGATGGGCTTTGCTCATTAATCAGAAGTTCAGATTGTAGAAAACAAAGGACATGCTTGACATTTTTTTTATGCAAGTGAGAGAACCTTGTCTTAAAATAACTATAGAGTTGGTTCATAAATACTCCATCAAAAACAGCAATGCATCTCGGTACTGGACCGGAATTTAAAGGAATTACTTGCAAAAAAATTCCATTTCCTCCATACATTTAAGATCAGAAACTAATATTTTGGGAAGAATTTAATGTTCATTCAGCAGAAGATTCATCACGAGTTATATACAACGAGAACTTCTCATCCAAAAGAAAGACGTGTATCATCGAAGATTTAAAACTTGAGTATGAGTCGTGTAATGCATTTTTATTATGTAATATTCTACCTTAATTTAGTGTTATATATCTTTATCTATCTTCTTTGTAATTGTGATTAAATATAGGAAACAACAGAATATAACTGAAGAACTTTAAACATTTACGTCAATGAGCGAGGAAGGCATTATTCTATGTATAAATACAGATTTATTTTTATATACAGTGTGCATACGATATTTACTTTTAAATCAACATACCGAAGCGGGTTAAGTTACAAAAAGATCAGAACAAACTCAAGCTTTGACATAGCTTAGAAGTGTTCATTATGACTGACTTCTGCCGATTAAACGATCCACATCAATTTGATACTCAAATTTATCTCATACTTGATTCAGTATGCCTAAGTTTCACTATATTTATGTAGGCTTCGATTCGAGTATTCAGTTTTTCGAGGTTCACTGGAAGAGGTGGCACATAGAAATGACCTTTAAGATAGCCCGATAAAAAAAATCTCAAATAGACAATTCAGGGGAATGAGGTAGCCTTGCCTGAAGCGCTAAAACTTTAGCGCCAATCCAACGATTAGGAAGCTCTTCTTTTAAGTAACCCTCTAATTTCTAAGAGCCATTGCGGCAAATTCAGTTTTGTTGGAACATAATCTGTAGGCCTATGGCTCCAGGCATTCAGTGTCAATTCAGCAACATTTAAAGATACTTATGTTTAGTGACGGTGACAAAGGACACAAAATGATTTTTGCTGAAGGGTGGTCACCTCGACAACTGACTGAAACTGACTTTCCTTCCACTCGAGACCTTAAGACCTCTTATATTTAGTGAAACAAAACTTTACGATTTCATCTTCCCATTCATAAGCAGGTCATTTACCTGCAAGCTGAAACGTTTTGAAATAGGATGAAGACTTTTGAAACATCCTGTGTGAGTAGTATATGTAGTTCTTTTAAATTAGTTGTTTAAGTCTTAAGAACCATCTTGAATTAATTTCATAAAATTTTTAATGTCGTTATTGAGATCTTTAATGTGGAATAAATTAAAGAAAGTTGCACCAAATACAAATTTTGGCATTTTCTCTTATTTAAAAAATTACCGAAAAAACATTTTTTCATAAGAAAACCTGAAACCTTGATTCTGAATGCCTGCTGTCATCCAGTTTTTCAGTGCATTAAGCATTTACCAGGGGTCCTAGGATAGAAAGGGACCACAGACTGAAAATAAAGTTCATTTTTTCTTAATTTTTTAAAATATTTGTTCCAAATAGCTCAGTTATTTTATGTATATTTAGTAGTATTCAAGTAATCGTTTATTCAAATTAACGGCAGTACCTCTATATTGTGTTTTTATAGAGGATTCTGAGAATTCAGATCCGGAGTCTGACAGTTGATTTAACCACATTCTATCTATACTTAATAATGTACGAAATAAAAAAATGTCTCAATATTTGGTCACTTTCAGTTTTGAGCCCTTTCTAAAAAGCCAAGGATATACATGCCAACAGACAATTTTAAAAAAATTGGAATTATTAGTCTTTTCTGAACCATGCAGATAGAGTAAATACGAAATGAAACGGGGAAATAATCCATGTATCGTAAATACAGGGCTCTATAATTTCGTTACAATTGACACATTATTTACAGGGCAGTGGGTGGAAACAGAATTTGATTTTCATCTTCAGAAAACTGATAACTAAGAAACACTATGTAACACTTTCAATTTTAAAAAACCCGTCTTATCTGCGTTTTAATGATACAAATCATACACGTTCTTCCAAGAACCATTTTTACGAATTCAATTCCTTTTTTTTCTAACCAGCCCTCGAATATTTAAGTATGCTTGTTTTTAGCATAGCCTTTAATAAGAAACGTTGGAGAAAATCGCCTCCCGTGCATTAGATCATTGCTGTGGTGGAAATCATCTAAATCCCATTAAAAAAGTTCTTAGTTTACGGTTGGTTGATTTCTAAGATGGTCGAGGAGATCATAACGAATGTGTTTCTCATTCTAGATTCATTTATATTTTTTAAGTCGAGACTACAACTTTATTTGTTAACCCCCAAATATTGGCATTAATGGGATTCTCTGCTCGAAATGAATGCCCTCTCTAGTTAGCAAGGTTCATTAAAGTGATTGATGCATTTCAGCTCTCTTCTACCATTAGTTTGATTTTTTGGGAGAAAAAACTTTTCTCTGATATATGTCGATTATACTGATTGATGATTTTGACAGTCGAGGATTCATTTGCGTTTTCTTTCAATCCGTCCCTCCTCATTTGCACACGGGTCGCCGATCACGATAAAAGTATTTCGCTGTCAATGTTTAACCTCGCTCTTCGGAAATTCTTTTCAGTATTCAAATGGTAAACGGAGTGGAAGCTGTGAAAAGAAAAATATCCGGGGAGGGAATGTCATGCAAATTCAGCGTCCACTATTCAGAAGGAAGGAGGAAGAAAGTTATCTTCGGGCCATAGTTTAAAAGGCATATGCTGCTGGGTACTCGGAATAAATAACTCAAAACTCATACAAATTCCATGGCATTCAAATTCACCGTTTTTATTATTAGTCAATATCGGATAATATCGATGACCTTTTAAAAATGTACGATTCGAGTTCCTTATTTTCGTTAGAATTTTATTCTCTTTTGAGATTCTATTTTGTGCTTAGTTTTTCACGAAACTGGCTTTATTTTCTACAATAACTACAACGACTACTATTGAAGGAAACTGAAACATTTGAATGATAAACACATTTCAAACAGAGGAAATGAGTATTTAAAATAAATTTTGATTTTGAATATTTTAAAGTTTCAATATTTTATCGAATCACAGACTTGATGAATTCTAAGAAATCCTTAACATCTGCTAACTCAGTTTTGATATTTTTGAAAATTTTAATGATAAAACCTTTCGTACTCGTGAGTGTAAAGTACAGCAGCTGCCGAAACTTAATATAATTCAGTCGGTATGAAAATTTGGAGAATGAGATACTGCCTCTCAGTTTCTGCCTGGATCTGACCTTGGTTCAAAAATCAAGACTCCCTTCGAAATTCTTTAGAACGTGCAATAAAACCGGGCTAAAGGTCATGAGCAACCAATCAAAAATGCTCATTTGTTTAGAAGAGTATTAACTATGGCTCCGTTAATTCATCAGGTAGCAAGATCTCTCCTGCTGGGCTGTTCTTATACGAGGGCCTATAAACTCTGTATCAAAAGGCAATTCAGGTAAATTTCATAGCAAATGAAGTAGCAAAGCATTCAGTATACATCAAAACGTTAAGTGAGGAGTTGATTTCGTTCTGCTTTCTGTTCAAGCGGAGATCACTTATCGAGTGTTGGGTTTCAGAACATAAACATACAAGCATAAATACATCGCCATGTTACCTCGTTTACTTTTCTATGGCGTAATCAATACAAAGGTGTAAATCTAAAGGTACAATCAGAGCCGGCCGGAGGGGGGTGAGAACGGTGCGACCGCACAAGGCCCCACGCTTCTGACGGATTTTACAAAATGAAAATGCTTTTTTGCTATTTCATGATTTTTTTATTTCATGATTTGCTATGATTTTATCCGAGTTATACGTTCTAACGTCTTCGGGAAATGGCTTGAGTCTGTTTCAGGTTATAACATTCAATACATTCCTTGCTCCCGAGAAAATTGCTTCAGGGACTTCTGTGGGGATCCACACCCGTTTCTCTAATGGCCAGCAGATAGTCTTTCCCAGGGCAGTTTAAAGAGACACCTCTAGATAAATGTTTTATCTTCGGCTTGTCTAGTTCTAAATTGATCACATCTGTTCCCCTTGTGTCCAGCAGGATTGCTAAGCGATGATGAATCACATATGTCCAAGGGGGTTCTCGTTTTTCTTGTAAAAAGTGTGGTTTTCCAGAATCTATGAATTCATCGTAGGTATACTTGCTAAAAGGTATTCTGTTAAATCTATCCATCCTACTATCAATCCATCGCGAACACACACTTTGTGGTTCCCCTCATCATCTTCTCCTTATATAGCTCCATGTTAAGTATATGTATTTATCTTGTTCCCAGTTGGATTGCTAAGTGATGATGAGGCACATATCACAGGGGTTTCTCTCTTTTCTTGTTAAGTGTGGTTTTCCAGCATCTATAAATTCATCGTAGGTACATATTAAAAGGTAGAAAAATGAATTATTGAATCTGGAATATAATTTGGATTGTGTGAAACACTACGGACAACAAAGCGAGTCTTCTAAAAAAGCTTAATTTGCAGCTGAATAGTTCGTTCACATTCAGAATAAAATATTCTGCTTTTGTTCTTGCAGACAAATTTCAGGTATGCTATTTTTTATCTCTATTTTTATAGTTATTCATTAAACAACATTTCTTTTTATATTTCCAAAGAGAAAATTTTAATATTATAATAGGTTATCAATTTAAAAAGCAATGTGGTTTCCCCTTTGTTTCTGTAGTACAATATTTTTGCTATTTAGTATTATTGAATACATTTCAGATAAAAGATTTTTTTATTAACAAACGACAATTGGTGTTTACTCTTTTACATTGTGCAGTTTTCATTATAAAATGTTACTTATTTGGATGGTTGGTTGGTTGTATGAAGTTTAATGGCGCAAGAACCATTTGTGGCTAAACTGCGCCAAACGTATGGTAGATAAGCACGATCACGGTGATAAAATATATGGTGTGATATTAAAAGCGGTAGGTGGAATTCTAAAATAAATATGAAATTCATAGTTGCATATTAAAAGATAAAGTCATGTTGCCAAAAATGGATAGCGGAGCGGTGAAAAAAAGATAAAATACAAGGTTTAAAATACATCAGATGTAAAATATGTTTAAAATATCACATGGTGCGCAAAGACAAAATAAAATTCCAAGGACGAATAAATAAAATGTTTAAAATATTTAACAACTAAGTAAGTTAGTTAAAAGAGAATAACTCAGAGCAGGTCAATTGTTTTCAAAATATTCTTAAAAAAAGAGCAAACAGTGTGCAAAACACAGAAGCAGTAATGCTACCTGTTTCTGTATTTGTTTGCTCTTTCAGGTTTGGAAGAGGGTGGAGGACTGGTAACTGCAGGTGATTCCTCCAAGTCCTCAGACATATTGTATTCTAATGTGTCTCCTTCCGATGCAGAGGAGGAGCTCATCTCGGCATCAGCATCAGATTCCCGAGATTGTAAAACCCTTTTCTCTCCTAATGGGGGAAAGGACATAGACAAAGCCGCAGAGGCAACCAAAGGAGTCAATTTGGTTTCATCAGAGATAACTGTTGCATTAATTACTGGTTGCATATTCGAGTTATTTTGTTTAACAATGGAAGCACGAACTTCACGAGACGAGGTAAAAAATTTTGAAATTTTTTCTGCGTTAGAGGTACTTTTTGTTTTAGTAGGAGAATCTTTCTTAAGTTTTTTACGATTTGTTACAAGTTGGAAACCATTTAAATCAGCTGTAACAGGAGTGGATTCACAAATTGACACCGGAACGGGAGAAGGATTTTGTGCGTTAACTGGAGAGGATGTTATTATGGTAGAGGCAGAAGGTTTCAAATTAGTACCAGAGGGAATATCAGCTAGATCCCAATGCGTGGATACGGTAGCGGATATCTTTTTAACCGCAGACGCGTAACTATTGCCAGCTGCCGGGGATTTCGGTTTTACGATCTTCCTGGCTTCTGCATAAGAAATTTGGCGTTTAATTTTTGTCGAGATGATTTCTTTTTCCTGTTTCCAAGCAAAACAGTCCCTGGAGAATGAGGTATGATCGCCTTTGCAATTAATACACTTCTCTTTAGCAGTGCAAGTTACGCTGTCATGGCCGACTTCTGCACAACGGGCGCATGTCAGTGTCCCGCGGCAAGAAGATTTAGAATGCCCGAATCGTTGGCACTGGAAGCATCTCAAGAGATTTGGAATGTATACTCTAACAGAGAGGCGGATATATCCTGCCTTAATATGCTCTGGCAGTTTTGCGGAACTGAAAGTTAAGATAAGATGTTTAGTATTCAGGAGCTGACCATCCCTCCGTATTGTAATACGCCGTACATGACTCACTCCCTGACTTTGCAGCTTTTCAGTAATTTCTTCAACTGGAACATTCAATAATTCACCGCAGGATATAACTCCTTTGGACGAGTTCAATGTTGGATGTGGACATACTTGAATGGGAATTGTTGACATTGACTTCAGTTTCACAATTTCTTTGGCTTGCTTGAAGGATCCAACTTCGACCAGTAGGTCACCAGATCGAAGTTTCTTAGTGGACTTCACCTCGCCTATGCTCCCGGAAATGGCCTTCTCAACAAGAAAAGGAGACACACCATGAAAAGTTTCTTTCGATTCAGATTTTGTTTGGATGATGAAGAAAGTTGGAAAATTGTTGCATTGAGGAAATGAAGTATTAAGTTGCCCACTGAAGGGACCAGATTTTTTTTTGCCCATACGATATTGATATGGATTCAGGCCCGACGGCATCGCCCACAACGGAGCCCTACAAGGGAAGGCAGCCACCGGCTCTGGGTATTCCCAGCCTCGGCGCTTACCTTGGTGCTAGCCGGAACCTATACACTCAGGGTCACCCCCGGGGACAGTGACCACCCTTAACGCCAAGCCCAAGGAGTGACCCTTTCGCTTGATCCCCTTGAGCAGACCAACCAAGTGGTTGGAATACCGGCCGATTGATACACCAGGGACCAAAATGTACCACCCGTCTAATGGGTCGCGACACACGGCCAACACGTGGGGGTATTTTGCTGTCCATGAGAAGCACGAAGCAAACAGAGCGGCGACAGCTTCTCATGGAGAGCTCCCTCGCCTACCCTCGAGGGAAGGAAAGAAAAAGGCAAAAACTAAAGGGGAGGGAAAAATCAAAAGAAGACAAGACACTAGGGTACCTCGGGATCGTGAAACCCGTCACACCTAAAGAAGATGTGCCCCTGAGGGGGTTACTTATTTGGAATCTTATTATTTTGACAAACTACATATCAAAATCGTGTGGATAAGTTTTAAAATATACGAAGCATTTTGAAGATGGGTTCAATTTAAATATCTTAAAACCGAAACTATCAGTAGGCTGTGCATAGTTGTAGATAAGTTTGTGATCAGGTAATTATCTTTTTTAGTTTTATCTTTTTGGTCTATTTGTTATTAAACCTGAAGAAATAACGAGCTCAAATTTTAAGAATTCATTTCATAATTTAAGTTTTAAAGAAATCTCATTCCTACGGTAATGAAATTTTATTTCAATACTGTAATTGTAAATCGACAGAAAAATTGAAAGGGCTGGAGGGACTTTTCTTTCAATTGTTTGCATGGTTAAAAGTTATTTAAAGTTTCTAGAACTTTCTTGTTTTGAAACTCTAATTGAACCTATTTTCTCATTTTATAATTTTAGCACTGAAAGTTTTCAAACTTAACAGTTTTTAATATTTCCTCACAAAAGCAGAAAGACAGCACACATTTCTACAACATGTGTTCGCAAAAAATATTTGAAGAATTTTATTTTTATTTAAAGGAATGCTTGAATTCAATTATATTCAAATAGCTGTTTCAAAATGTGAATGTCAAATGATTTAATTTGAACTTGCATCAAATAATCCTCTTCAGTCCCAATGACTGAGCAACCTCTGCATTATTTAAAGTTACTTATAAGTTTATCCGAGTTTATACTTTTCTCTCTCGGAAATATATTTACAGTAATTCGTATTTATTATAGAATATTCAGTACGTTTCTGTCCTCGTTCTACAATAATGGAATCACACAAAAAATTGTGTGCTTTCATACCTGAATCAAAAAGTATAAAAATATTTAACATTTCTTTTGTTCAAAAATTGCTATGGAGGCTTTAAAATTTATACTATCTTAAGGTGAGGATGTTTTCCCAAATCTGAGAAATGCACTTTTAACAATTTCAGTGTCGGTTGGTAGCTGTAAACGCTTATTCAGTAAACTTATATTAATATTGTCATTTTCTCGAGCAACCATGGGAGATGGCCCGAGTGATCTTGCATTTCTTAGCATCGAAAATACACTTCTGATAAAATTAAATCCATGGAGTAATTGATGAATTTTCCGCCATAAAAGCTAGAAAAGTGCATGTTTAATCGAAATCCAATATAATTCGAACTATTATTTGTCTAGTAAAAGATTACATTACTAAGTATTGAATATTTGGATTATTTAACTTTTCCATCAGTCACGCGTATTGTAAGAGATACTTATATTGTGCATTGTATTACTTGCTTCTATCGTTCTTTTATAAATTTAAGTGCAATTTTTATTTATATAATCTTTATTTAGTATGGAGCTATTAAATACAGATTGCATAAATAAAAGTTGTATTCCTTTTTGTAAAATAACACGATATAAATATACAATACAATGCACGATATAAGTACCTAGTATATACGCACGACTTCTGGAGGCTTAAATTTTTGCCTTATCATAATTATTTTTGACTAATTAATAACTATTATTAAATTAACTTCATTATTGATTTCGGGTAGGATAATGTTTTTAACGATTTTAGCATTAAAATTTGTACGCTGGTCATATTAAATTTATAAATTATTTTAATTATCAAAACTTATTTTTAAAATTATATTTCTTATATTCCTTATGCATAAATTATATTCATTTATTAATTACGTTCATTTCCAATCTGAGAAATTTAATAATTACCAAAATGCAATAAATCATTGTTTTGTTATGCGAATTTTGTTTCAAGGCCCCGCAAATCAACTTAGAAGCCCCGCTTTTATTTGGGCCGGCCCTGGGTACAATATGTACAAGTCAAACTATACCTTTGACTAGGATGTTTAAATAAACTGTATTAAAATTACAACATTATCTCATACCTCGCTAGTTTGTCGAACGAACAACTGTCAATCCTCGAGGACTGATAACGCGATTAATGTGTTGAATACCATTTCATATTGCAAATATCTGATTTGCTGAGATAACTTTTACCCAATAAATGAATCTTACACTCTTTGTTCCCAATCAACCTGCATTATTTAGTAAAATCTTACCAGATTATAAAATATATATCGCACTTAAATATTAAAGTGGACTTTACTATATTTTCTGAAGGTGATGTTTATTGTTATCTTAAAGCTTATAAAACGTGCATTTATTATAAATTGTTCCATTTATGCGACTATTCTATCGATAAATACCCGTATTAAATTCCTACTAGCATAAGGTGACCAACCGTCCTCCTTTTGTAAGTTCTGTCCTTCCTCGAAAAGAGCACAATAAATTATGCTACAAATGTTTTTATTATACATTTTTTATTACAGTGTATTCTCTATTATTGTTGCAATTAATTAAATGTTTCTTTTATTTCAAATTACATGCCCCCTCTCTACCATCTCTTAAATGCAGTAGAGAAGGGTTATTAATTAGATAAAAGGTTCAGGATACGCCAGCGCGTCGGTGGCAGTGAATGTTTTAATCGGTTTTAATTTTAAACGGAACTGTATATTTTTCATATTGCTTTCTATCTATTCTGACCACCCAGTAATAAATTTACCACTTCGAAAATGAAGTTGTTTTTGCCGCATTTTGAGTAATTACATTTTCCTTAGTCATTATTAATCCATAGTTTAAGTTGTTTGCAATATCTTAAGATTGGTTCTCTTGGCCAATATTTTAGAAGTCTTCCAACAACAGGAATAATGTAGACCTGGAGAACTGCACAGAAACATAGAAACCAGTTGGTAATACTAAAGTTCTGCATTTCCTATACACGAACATCCCCGTCTTTAATTACAGTTTAACTTTTTGGAGCACGAAAGATAAGATGCATACTCAAACACGTGCGAGTGTAAAGGATTGATTTAGCCCTTTAGGAAGCTAAAAAATAGTCATTAATTTGTTTCAATTTCTAAAGATTAATCTGCGTTTTTGCTATTATATGGCTTTGATAATAAGCGCTGTTCAACAAGAATGCGTAAAAGTTGAATCATTCAGAGTGGTTCAGAAAATAATCCACCATGCTTCAAAGAGTTAATTTATCGAAGAAATTTGCAGAGGTATATTTAACAATTAAATATTGAGAGTTCCAAGCATTACGATTTACATAAACTGAACTTGTTAAAATATCTTCAAATAAGTTACCATTAATTCAATAAGAGGCAAAATTTTAACGACATATTAAAGAAGCCGAATGAATACAATAAATTAAAGAACGAAACAAAGAATCAAAACGGAAATTTTATTTCCTGATCGTATTCCAATCATCAGATAAACACCCTATACAATGTAGGGAGTTTCCGACGCATTTACAAAAAATTCGACAAGTTCACTGTAGATTATTTGACAGTCATTTAAAAGGAAAAGTTTTCGCCATACCCTTTTCTTCAAAACACTGCAGTCGGAAAGGTGAATATTGGTAGTAACTTCAAGCAACAGGGCGAAATCTGTAACAATGTCTTACGGGTCTATTCTGGTACCCCCGGTTGGGGGGGGGGGGGGCGCTTTTCCCGCTGTTAACGTGCGGGAAAAGTGACGTCTCCCAACCCAACCGGGGGTACCAGAATAGACCCCCTTAATCTCATCGTACCAATGTTCGAATCAGAACAGTTCTTGGGAGGTAGATCATCAATCGTAATAAAACTCTTAAAAGTTACGAATGTCACAAGAAGCACGCAGGGAGAGCAGAATGATGCTGAAAGTTTTCATCTCATAACAATCTCAAAGACATAATCGCGCGCACACACACTGGAGAAAAACCCTTACAAATGCCTTATAAGAGAGATATTGTTATAATGGGTTTAAAAACCCAATCTCAGAAGGAAAAACCATTCTTTTCTATATACTGTTTACCCCAACTATCGATATTTTGCAGGCGATGCATATAAACATATTTTTCTTCTTCTTCTCCTTCATTTTTTCTTAGTTAAGACACCCTGCATAGAAGAATGGCTAGTGACCAGAATGGCTAAGTAATGACAATGAAAGGATAAGGCCCGGTACACACAATTAGATTTTTTGGCTCTAATTGCTTGTCCGACATCTCACCGGCATCAAAAATACTTGTCGGCGTGCACTATCCAACTGCTATCAATGTAATTCACACCTCTCTTCGGACTGTACTGAATTCCTACTATACCCTATGTGGTACAAAACGGTCGCTCTAACACGTGCTGAAAGCGGATCCGGTTCTGCTTCGAACCTCTGAGGAAAGGACGATCAGTAATAACTTGCAAGACATAGCTGCGTCACGGGGGTATGTGTGCGCTACTCAATTGCTATCTATGTACTTCATGCCGAAAACTGCTTGACTGACATTTTGTTTCTAATCACTTGTCGGACAAAAATTGGATGTGTGCACAGAACCTAAATAGTGCCTAAGGCAAGGTATTATTTTTAACCCCCTTCATATGCGGCTTTCAAAAATGAAGTAAGCGCACTAATATTTGGTAATATTGGCGCCCCCCCCCCCTCCCGATTCGGCCGATACAGGCACCGATTTACAATGGTTGAGAAAATGAGTGGGTGTGGTTGATGTTGACGACCTTACGATTGACACCAGGGATATCCCCCTTGTTGCCTGTCGGTACGCCACTGTGGCCGAGAACAGCGAGAAGTATCCTTCAAAGCACACCGTTAAAACACCAACATAAAATTAAAAATATATATATTGCAAATAAATAAAATTCGGCATTGAAACTGTTCTTTTTTTTCGAACATAATAATAATGACCGGAAATGATTATCTGCTGCTGCAGGAATACGCTTTTTGTAAGAAAAGTTTTCAAAATGTAATCATAACTAAATCTTTGGTGTAAACATAAAATATAATTTTTTTTTATCAGGAGAACGTCTTCACCAAATGCTTGTGAGAGCTAAGGTCGCTCAAATGGTGAAGTAAAGAAGATGAACAAAGGAAAGGGATATTTAGTTTCCTAAGTATAAGGTTTAAGGCCCAAGGCAGAATATGAGTAGTCCAATTGTAAGATCTTAGAGCATTTTCTTACGGAATCATCTAGCGCAGCCATTGGTCGTACCTTATGAAATTTTGGTGGTATCGTTAAATCGTAAAAATTTTAATTAGCACAGTATTATGTTTTCTCTTTTGATATTTATTAATAAATTAATGTCATATTTAACGCTTGTATTATTAAAAATACCAACATATTATATTGAAAAGTATTTCGATTAAACTACGGAGATAGCTATATTTGCTACCTTACTAACTATTCGGTATGTAAATCTGGACTCAAATCCTGGAATAATAGATGTGATAGGCAGGAATTTTCGTATGATATTAAATATCTTCGGATTCTTCTTGAGTATCTGATGTTTCCTCATTTCTAAAGCCTGATAATCTAATGCAATGCTAATAAAACATTAAATTTATTTTAAAAAATAATAAAACACATTAAGTGCGTTTCTTGTACCCCAGTTTTCAGCTTGTCATTCTAACAGTATGTAATAGCCCTTATACTGCTTCAAAACGGTAAGGTCTTGGCTTCGGGTCCAGGTTCGAAACCCGATTTCATCGAAGAACCGCTGTATAAGCGGGCTTGACTCACGCCGTATCCCTCCCGCTGGTGCGGCGTGGAAGCTTGGAGAGGGGATGCCGGTTAAGGTGCCGTCCTAGAAATCTGGCTGCGGTTCAAAATTACGAGGTCCATCCCAAAAAAGTCCTCGCGTTGCTGCAAAACGGGACATATAAATGTAACTAAACTAAACTAAAGACAATATTTAATATTATCGTTTTACGAATCAAGGCTGTATGGTTGTGATTTAATGGCGTAACAACCAGATTTGACTATTATAAAACAAAATGCTAAAATGTTTCTATGATTTAATGCCTCAAAATTACGATTCATAATTCGTTATACAAATCTTATGAATTCAAATTTGCAATTCAATCTTCCAGCAAGAGCGCTTATGTAGGAGATACTTACATCGTGCATAGTATTGCATATTAATATTTTATTAAAAATTTCACTTAAATTTATAAAGAACGATATAAGGGAAGGGGGCTCAAATATCGCCTACGTTCCTAATAACGGCTACTACGGTTTCTTCTTGATTTGCGATGTTATATGGTGGCCATTACCGGAACTACAAAACTTTTTCTTTCAGTAGTAGTATGAGGAAGCCATTTAAACCCGTGTTGTTTTTCTTTCTTTTTACTGGGAATTTTTGTTGATTTTTGTCTAAAGGGTGTTAATTATCGTGTTTCATTACTTTTATTATAATCAGTAAAGTTTAAATGATAATTTTATGTAATTTGAGGTAGTGATATTGACTATAACTGGCTACATTTTGGTGCAGTTTGTTTCTTGGCTTGTGACCCGATTCCCATGGGGAAGGCTGCCAAGTTTCTATAAAATTCTATAAAAATACATGCTTTTATTTTAGCTTCAATAGTTTCGGAGATAATGGGTCTCAACATTTGCCGCCATCTTGGATTTTATCCCCCCTTCTTAGTGTTTCGTACATATCTCAGAAACTATTAAAGCTAGAAAAAAATAAAAGCATACATTTCTTGGAAATTTTACGGTCATCAATTTGCTGTATTACATGTAATTTGAAAATAGAATAGTTTTCGAGGTATTCAAGGAAAACTAAGAAAACGGGGATAAAACCCAAGATGGCGGCAAATTTTGAGACCCGTTATCTCGGAAACTATTAAAGCGAAAACAGAAATAAAAGAAAGAATTTGTAGGGAATTTAACGCTATTTAATTTTCTGATTACATGTAATTTAAAAATTGAATAGATTTTGAGATATTGAAGAGAAACTGAAAAAGGGGGATGAAATCCAAGATGGCGGCAACCTTTGAGACCCATTATCTGGGAAACTATTAAAACTGGAAGAAAAATAAAAGTATGTATTTGTAGGGAATTTTACGCTCTTTAATTTGTTAAATCAATTGTGATTTGAAAATTGAATATTGTTCGAAGTATTCGGGAAAAACTAAAAATTGGGGAATGAAATCCAAAATGGCGGCGCGAGCTCCCACCCCAAAATCGGGGGCTTTTACTATGTCCAACAAGAGACTCTCGAGAACATTTGTACCTATTTTCAAAACTATATAATTTTTTGTTTTTCTTCAAACCCTTCGTTTATTGCACTATCAACTAAGATTTTTTACAAATTCATCCATTTTGAGACCAATTATCTCAAAAACTATTAAAGCATGAAGAAAAGTCAAAGTGCCAATATGTAGGGAATCGCACGTACTTTATTGTGTTAGTTCACATGTAATTTCAGTTTTGAATAGTATTCGAGATATTCAAGAAAAATGAAAGGGGGAGGAAATCCAAGATGGCGGCAACCTTTGAGACCCATTATCTCTAAGACTATTAAAGCTGGAAGAAAAATAAAAGTATATATTTGTAGGGAATTTTACTCTCTTTAATCATTTGCAATTTGTAAACTGAATAGTTTTCGAGATATTCAGGGAACACTAAAAAAAGGGTGGATGAAACCCAAGATTGCGCCGCGAGCTCACCCCCCAGGACCGGGGACTTTTATTATGTTCATCATAAGCTCCTCACGAACATGTGTACCAATTTTCAAAAGTGTATTATTTTTTGTTTTTTCCAAACCCTTCGTTTACTGGACTATAGTAAAAAATATCCTCCAACATTTGAATTATTCATCTGTCATAAAGCCGGTTTTATCTCCTGATGAAAAAGATCAACTGGTAAAATATTGTATAGAAATAAAAGATAAAACTTATTATGTACTTACGACAAAGGGTGTAAAAAGAATGCCATTTAAACTTAACATTAGAAATAATTTACGCCACCTACTTTCTGAGAAAGCAAACAGTGTAGGCAAGAAGAGGCCTCATCTTTTTTTCAAGAGACATCTTGGTTTGTCTCTGTGGGAACGTCAATCCTTTTCCTTAGCACGAATAAAGGGATTCTCGCCTGAAAGTCTAAAAAAAATTCTTTTGTGTGCTTAAACCCGAATTAAAGTGACTGAAATTTCTTCACACAAGTTTTCAATGTCAATAAGACTGGAGTAAACAGTCTGCAACACAAAAGTATGAAAGTTGTTTTCCTGAAAGGCAAACGTGATAAACTCTCTTCTGCAGAACATAACATAAACTCTCTTCAACAGAACGTGTTTACCTTGTAACCATCGTTACCTGCATGTCAGCTTTTGGTAACTTTGTACGACCAATGATTGTTTTCCCCCAAAAAAAGTATGAAAAATGAACTCATGGATAGAGCTCCTCCTGGAAGTATTTCAGGATGCCATCCCTCTGGTTGGATTCAATCAGAAATCTTTACTAATCCGATGAATATTTTCATTTCATATGTAAAACCCACAAAGGAGGATCCTGTAGTCCTTATCTTAGATGGCTATACTACGCACACACGCAACATTGATGTCATTGATCTTGCCCGCAAGAATTCTGTCTCTTTGGTATGCCTCCCACTTCATTCTTTAAATCTCATGCAGCCACTAGACAAAATGTTTTTAAAGGTCTTCAAAACATACTACGCTCAAAAAATAGAAAATTGGCTGGCAATGGATCCTTTACGGGCTGTTCAGACTTAGTACGAGATACCCGGAGCATAAAATTATTTTATTTTCTTACTGATATTAGTCTTTCTCATCTTGTTTGATTAGATTCTTCTTGAGTTTCAATTTTTAATGCTTTTGTTTCCTTCTTTGAAGTTTATTTTAAAATTTTAAGACCTTATAATCTACCTTGAATTTGGCACGGAATTCTCAGATCTGGCTTTTGCGCCACAAAAATACAATCAATATTTCAATCCGGGCTGTGACAGTTTACCAAATAGCAGAAGTAGTGGAAAAGGCATACGTAATATCAGCTACAATGAAAGTCGTCATGCAAGGTTTTAATGCGATTGGAATTCTGCCTTTTAATCCCAACATTTTTACAGGGGTACATTTTTTTAGAACACTAGCAGTGAGTGACTCAAGAGGAGTACCAATAAACAAACAATCCTGAAGATTAAGGGGTCTATTCTGGTACCCCCGGTTGGGTTGGGAGACGTCACTTTTCCAGCCCGTTAACGACAAGTGTGATTCTCGTACCCGTTTTTCCAACCGGTTAGGATCTCGCTCGGTCGAAAAAAGGACTCCGATTTCTCGCCAGCTCTCTACCTAGTGTAAACGCTATTCGCTAGCGAGAAGTGTTGCTTCGATATCAGAACTTATCAAATTTTCGTTTAAAATGGAGGTTGCTAAGACGTTAATTGTGTTTTGAAAGGGTTTATCGAGATAAATGTAATCCATTTGACCAATCTGAAGAAGAATTTATCAATTACTTTAGATTTTTTTAAAAGTAGTTAAATCTTTTATCGAATTTAAATAATTTAATTTAATAATTTAATACGACAATCTAAAGTAAGTAAATCTTTAAAAGTCGTTAAATCTTTTACTACTCCATCAAGATAGTCAATAATGATATTTGATAATTAGCTAAGATCAATTACATTTAAAGATTAAATTACTTAATATTTTCTTATTAAATTAAATTAGGGTAACATTTTAACATTTTTTTTTTTAACATTGAGTGTGGAATGACTTTCCTCATTCCGTATATATCATTATAATTTTTTTATTTGGGTTTTAATTCAACGAAATTTGTCAAATATTTACAAAGTAATTGCAAAATCTGACAATAAAAGAATTTTTCTTGATAAAGATGTAATTTTTTTAATGTTGTGAAAACTTGCTGAATTTAATAACTTTTTTTCATGTTTTTTTTCTTATGTAATTGGAAAAATAAACAAATGGTTTGTAATATTAATTTATAAGATTTATTCATGTTAAAATAATTGGCATGGAAAAAAGTTTATTACTTTTCCTCTCTCTAGAAAACTGGTAAAATTACATCAATATATTCAAAAAAAGACTGCAATTTATGTTTTATAAATGTATAATATTATTATAAATGTATATTTTGTAAAAGATAAAGGGTTAACCCCCCTTAACAATGGACTTATGAAAGCAAGAAAGATGCATTATAGTGCATCTTATAAGAGCAGAAGTTAAATCTTCCCACCTCTTACCGTTGATGTCTTTTGAAAAGATGCAATCAACTTTCCCACTTAAAATATGTGGATATTTTTCAAAATAATCCAACATAATTTCGAATTGGGAAGCAAATGTACGCTTCGCCATAGTTCCTTTGGCGATTCAAAACTCAAACTGAATATGAAACCATAAACAAAAATATCGCAGACGATCGCTTGATTTGCTGCGCGCGCAGCAGAAATACGTCACTTCCTAGCGCAAAGTGAGATGTTCGAAACGACCGAGGTACGAGAACCAGACCCCTTCTTTCGGTCGAGACAAAGCCATTAACGTCCCGCGGTCGAAAGGCGAAACGCTCCCAACCCAACCGGGGTACGAGAATAGACCCGAAAGTTTCTGGTTGGGCATTTCATCCACCGAAACATCTTAAATAGTCTCAAATTTCGTTGGAAGATGGAGGAAATAGCAACAATTTTATTAACAATTATTCTGATGGTTCAAAATCTGAATTTGGAGTTCTTGTGCTTTCTGCGTCTTAGAAGGTCAAAATATCACCCACAGTTGGTCAGCAAGATTGTCGAATAAAAATACTGTGTTCAAGCAGAATTAATTGCATTAAGAGAATCAGTTACATTACCTAAGAATGTAAATACATATCAAATCATAAAAATCCATGTGGACAACAGAGGAAGCATCCAAGCCGTATCCAATCTTAAAACACCAAATAAAATAGTCCGAGAAATATCAAAAATTCTTCTAGATCATTCCAACATAGAAATTACCTGGATAAAGGCGCGTGTTTGTTACAAAGGTAATGAGGTAGCCGCTAGTTTGGCGAAACAAGTAATAGAAAATGGCATTCCATATACAAATATTCAACTCCCAAGATGTTTCATCAAATGATCCTTAAAATCTCTCAAGTGGAAAAGTGAAGGAACTGAAGGTGTCACTGGAAGAGATATTTATAATCTAATTCCAAGAGTCAAAATGCGTACGGAATCATGGAGAAGAGAGGAAAAAACCTTCTTTACTGGACACGGCCCGTTTCCTACTTATGTCCACAGATTTAATTTAATAACTTCAGAATATTGTAGCTGTGGAGGCATAGGAAGTAAGTTACATTATGCAACTGAATGTCCATTAACAGAATCATGGCATCTAAGGAAACTTGTGTCCCATCTTATTCATGCTTGGTTATGCCAAGTTGCTGGTAATCAACAGTCAAGAAATAAAATTTACAATATTGTTAGGTTTATGCTTGCCAACAGTCAGCTCTTCAGTCCAGATCCTTAAAAATCAGATCTGCCAACTGCTCTCTTCTTCATTCTTGAGTAAGAAGTTCAGTAATAATAATAAAAAAATTATCAAGAAAGTCTTTCTAGTGATACCCCCCCCCCATGGACTCTTCTACTGATAGAGACTCTTCTAACGATACTTCTGCTATTATTTAAGTTTCCTTGTTTTAGTTATTTAATTTATTTCAAAATTTTTTTTTCTTTAGGTTTCTAAATTGCTTTAAAAAAATTTTTCTGGTATGCTTCCACTTCATGTCCATCTAAGCCGATTCCAAAGAATCATTATGATTCTAGATACGGGGACATGAAGTGGTGTTATATATATATAAACTATATTTACTCCAGCTTATTATACGTTTAGTAAGGATTTATACCCTATAAAACAATAAGGATTTACTCCAATAATTGTGTGGTTCTATTTCGCTTTTTATAACCTCTGAACTCGGGGTAAAACCGGGTACTCCAAGTGGCGCAAGACCGGGACAGTCGGCATTGATGAGTCCTCCGATTAAGAAGATAAAAACACATCAGGTGTTGATTGTTTATATTTTAATGATTTATTTTCTAATTTAAATAAAGAAGAAGAGTTAATCCAATGTAAAAACTGTCTTAACTATGCCCACGAAATCTGCAGTGGCACGGAGGAAGAAGACAACTGCTTTACATGTGAATTTCATAACTAATCTTCTTAAATTGTTATATAAAGTAAAAATGATTGCAACTTTTCCACTGAAAGTCGAGTTTTCCTAATTTCCCATAACGTTAACATGTGTACCCGGTTTTACCCCCTAGTGGGATAAAACCGGGCTTTGAATTTTTTTTATAAAAAAAATAATTGATAAAAAAAAGTAATGAAACCGATATTTCTGGAAAGATATATTGTACTCCGGTAAACTATGAATATTTTAATAACATTTGACAAGCTGTATGTCGAATAATTTAGCTCCAACAGGTCTTAGAACCTTGGCTACCCGGTTTTACCCCACTTTCCCCTACAAGAACCTTTTTTGAAAAATGCTTCCATCAGCGTATTAAAAAGGAAAATAGTGTTATCAAAAATCTGGAGGTGCAGAAAACAATAGGAGAATATAAAGCCAAAATGAACATCAAAAAACAAAAAATCCTAAATATGCATTAGGGTAGACCGGGGCTAGTTGGCCATAGGGCCACGTTGCCAAGTCGCGATATTTTTAAAACTTTCCGGTATTTAATGCAGTTATTCCAGACAAGTATGTATTATGCCCTCTTCCTCATTAGCGTCGTTGAAGAAGTAGCGTTCATTAAAAAACCAGTTAGAATTTTACAGTTTTTACCGAGCTCAGTAAATTTCTTCATTTATAAAATAAATGTTTTTTTCTTCGCTTGTAAATTAAAATTTTACAAATGATATTCAGAAAGAATTCTTCATTGTTACTTTAAGGCTTATTTGTTTATCGAAATGCTTTCACAAGAAATCCCTACACTCATAAGAAACAAAAAGGGCGATATGGGGCTAGTTGGCCCATACGAAATGGTTTGGTGTACTTATTTTTCCAGGATGTTCGTTATAAAAATCTCTGAATATGTGGGATGGAATAGCACCCGATTTATTATGCAAGATACTTGTTATGAAAAACCATGCAGACTCAATTTTGATTATAATTAAATAATACTAATAGACGATTATCATAAAAGCTGTATCTCGGTTTCTATTGAGAAGAAATACACCAAATTTGCATACAATACACTTAATGTGGATAAAAACTATGTTACTTAAATTAATAAAATAGAAGAATGTTTTATGACAATCGCTTCATACTAGTAGTTGGTCAACTTACCCTGTAGTCGGGGCAAGTTGGTCCGAGCTACTTGGTGTCAGTTTGAAGTTTTAAATTAATACCGATAGTTAATATATTCAAATTTTACTATGGCGATTTCTTTCTGAAGGTACGCCTATACCGTCATCTAAAAAAGTTTTTTAAATTCCTTTTTCAAAAAATACTTAGAAGAAAAAGCGTGCCAAATAACCCAGGTCGACCCTACATAAAAATTAAAATACATTATAAGTGATTAAAATTCCAGCTTACTTGGAGCATTTCTAACTACCCCTCGCGTTTTTTGTTTTGACCTCCAGATTTTTTTTATAAGACATTTCCTTTTAAATGCGCTAATAAAGGGGGGGGGGGGTTTAAAGTTTACATTTATAGCTTTTCATTAACACTTTGTTGATTTCGCTCCGCTTTCTGTGCAAGCGGAGATCACTTGTTGAGTGTTGGGTTACAGAACATAAACAGACGAGCATAAATAATACATCGCGATGTTAGATCGTTTACTTTTCGATGGCGTAGTCAGTGGAAAGGTGCAAATTTAAAGGTACAATATGTGTAGGTCAAACCATATCTTTGTCTAGGATGTTTAAATTAACTGCGTTAAAATTACAACATTTTTATTTCATACCTCGATACTTTCTCAACAAACAACTACCTTTCAATCTTCAACCTCTGATAATGAGCTTAACGTGTTGAGTACCTTTTCATATCGCAAATATTTTGATTTCCTGCAATAAGTTTTACTAACAAACGATTGAATCTTGCACTCTTTGTTCTTGATCAGACTGCATTTATGTATCAATAAAATCCATTAAAAATTCTACCCTATTATAAAATATACATCTCGCTTAACTCTCAAGCATGGTGGATTATTTCCTGAACGATGCATCTTTTACGCATTTTTGCTGAATAGCGCTCATTATAAAAACCATATAATAGCAAAAACCACAAGATTACTTTAAGAATTGAAACAAATTAATAACATTTTCCAATTCCTAAATCGTTAAATCAATCCTTACACTCACACGGGTATAATTATGCATCTTATCTTTCGTGCCGCAAAGAGTTAAATATACGCTCGACTATATTTTCTGAAAATAATATGTCGCTATCTTGAAGCTTATAAAAAAATAGGATTTATTGCAAAATTATTCCCCTATTCTATCGAGAAATATCCGCATTAAATTCCTACAATCACAGTAGTTTCCTTTCAGCTTTGAGGATGATTGTGTTTTTTAACACAACAGTTGTATTTGGCTATCCTGCACCATTCAGCTTTAAGGACTGAAATTCGATAACATACAGTTACTCAACATATCGTGCATCGGCTGCAATACTGGCATAACTCGAAAAATGAAGCTCAGTTAAACGCATTTAAAGGTTTCTTGAAATGCAGGAATCTCGCGCATAATTGTTGGATTAAGCATTAATAAAAAGATTCGTAGGAAATTAGTTATGCCGCAAAGAAGACGATTTCACAATGTTGGGAATGTTCATATCTCAATTCGTATATTTTCCAGAGTTGTAGCAGTACTGCAGCCGATGAACGGTATACAGACTCTAGAAAAGACTGGGAAGAGGGGGCTACAGTCTTATATTTGCCCTGGGCGTCACTTTCTGTAAACGTGCTTCCTATGAAAAAGAATAGTTTAATCGGGGAAATTTTGAAACGACATCCTAGAGGCCTAAAACTGCATTTCCTTCATATTGCTTTCGATCTATTCTGACCACATTAATAAATTTGCCATATCAAAAATAATGTTTTTGCCGCATATTGTGTAGTTACATTTTCCTTCGTCATTAGTAATCTATAGGTTAAATTATTTACAATAACTTTAGACTGATTTGCTTGGCCAATATTTTAGAAGTCTTCCAACAACAGGAATAATGCAGACGAGGAAAACTGCATAGAAACATTTGGGAATGCTGATGTTCTGCATTTCCTATACACGAACATTCCTAGTCTTTAATCACCGTTTAATACATCGAATTTTGTTGACGCCTTTTTAACAACTAAATATAGAGAGTTCCAAGCATTATGCTTTTCATAAACAGAACTTGCCAAAATATCGTCAAAGAATAGGTTACCTTCAAGAGGAAAATTTAGAGAGAGAGAGAGAGAGACAGATTAAAGAAGAAAAGTGAAGACAATAAGTTAAAAACAAATTAAAAGGAAAATTTTATTTCCTGAATGTATTCCAATTATCCAATAAACACATAAAAACATCCCATACATTACAGAGAGTGTCCGATACGAAAGATTCGACGAAGTTCACTGTAGATAAATTGACAGTGATTTAAAAAGAAGGCAAGTGTTCGCCGTACCCGTTTCTTCAGAACACTGTAGACGGAGAGACGAATATCGGCAGAACCTTCAAGGAACAGGACGAAATCTGTAACCAGGTCTCGATCACAATGTTCGAATCTGAACAGTTCTTTGCAGATCATCGTAACAACATAGTCGTAATGAAACTCGAAAAAGTTTTTTTTTTTTTCATTGAATGTCACCAGGCGCTCTCGCGTATTACACAGAGAGGAAAGAATCATGCAGACTGTCATCTCGTAACAATCTCAAAGGCACCATCGTATCAACACCGGAGAAAAAGCAGTCAAAGGCGTTATAATAGAGATTGTTATAATGGGTTTAAAAACCCAATCTCAAAAGGAAAATCCCTACTTTTATATATTTTGTTTTACTACTATCGATATTTTACAAGCGACGTATAAACATATTTTTCTTCTTCTGCCTTTACTTTTTCTACTTTTTTTTTAGTTAAGACACCCTCGCAGAAGAATGGCTAGAGACCGAAATCCTATGGCATAGAAAGGAAAGTCTAGTGCGCACATCCGATTTTTTGTCGTTAATTACTTGTCCGATACCTCTCCGGCATCGAAAATGCGTTGTCGGAGGTATGTGTGCAATACCTTAGTGGTATCAGTGTAATTCACACCATACTTCCGACTGTACTGAATGGACCTTATGCATGTGACGTCACATACTCCGACACGTGACCTGCCGGAGGCAGCCATTGGTCAGTCTTAAACAGCTGACACAGAACTGTTTTTATTTCTGAGTCGCTTATAGGCCGATCGTTTTAGTTATTCCTCCACAGCTGTTTTTTTATACTCTCGAACCCAAACGGTGCATAAGGTCCATTGCTACGTCAAACTTTGTGGAACAAAACGGTCGTTCTGAAATACGTACTAAAAGCGTATCCGGTTCTGCTCCAGACCCTTGGGAAAAGAGCGGTCGCTAATGACTTGTCAGGCACAGCTGCGTCACGGGAGGTATGTGTGCACTCCAATTGCTATCAATGTACTTCATGCCACAAATTATTAGTCTGACATTTTGCTTCTAATCACTTGTCCAACAAAAATTGGATGTGTCCTCAGATCCTAAATGGCGCCCAAGGCAAAGTATTATTTTTAGCCTCTTATCCCTTCATATGTGGCTTTCAAAAATGAAGTAAACGCACTAATATTTGGTAATCGTGGCGCCCCCCTTCCCTATTAGGCCCGGTACACGCACCAATTTACATTAGTTAAGAAAACGGGTGCGAATGGTTGATGTGATGCCGTCACGATTGACACCAGGGCAATTGTCTCCCTCCCCTCGTTACCTGTCGGTGCGTCACTGTGGCCGAGAGCAGCGAAAAGTATCCCTCAAAGCACACCGTTAAAACATCGACATAAAATTTAAAAATATAAATAAAATTCCTCATTGAAACTGTTCTGAATTATTTGTTCGAACCTAATAGCAATGATTGGAAATGATTATCTGCTGATGCAGGAATATGTTCTTTGTAAGAAAAATTTTAAAAATATATTCGAAACAATTCGATTATTTTAGTGTAAACATAAAATATACATTTTATTTTCAGGAGAACGTCTTCACTAAATGCTTGTGAGCGTTAACGTCGCTGAAATGGTGAAGTGGAGAAGTCGGTAAAAAAGGAAAGGTATATTTACGGGTCTATTCTCATACCCCGGTTGGGTTGGGAGCGTTTCGCCTTTCGACCGCGGGACGTTAATGGCTTTTTCTCGACCGAAAGAAAGGGTCTGATTCTCGTACATCGGTCGTTTCGAACATCTCGCTTTACGCTAGGAAGTGACGTATTTCTGCTGCGCGCGCGGCAAATCAAGCGATCGTCAGCAATATTTTTGTTTATGGTTTCAGATTCAGTTCGAGTTTTGCGGGTCTATTCTGGTACCCCCGGTTGGGTTGGGAGACGTCACTTTTTCCGCACGTTAACAACGGGGAAAGTGACGTCTCCCGAAAAATGCGTTTAGAGAAAAGCAAAGAAAGCACAAAATTATGTTTGTGCAGAATGTTCGTAAGTTCTTTTTTATTTTGATATTTTATTTAGGGGAAATGCTTTAAAAGGATACTTTAAGTATATTCCTAAAGGTAAAAAAAGCTGTCTTGTACCACTTCCAATTTTAATGTACTTTAATATTTATGTTTAATGAAGAAATTCTGATCAGAACATAAGTTGCACATTATTTCAATCCATTTTAGACATAGACGATATTAGAAACATATAGTGGGCGAAATTAGGAACACTTTGTGGACACACGATTTAGGAAAAAAATTTGTGTGTTAAACTTATGTATTCGAATTGTAATTCAGTTTGCATTTATATAACAGTCCAGATAATAGATTAGAACAATTTTTAGACAAATTGCACTTGAATTGGTCTTCTGATTAAAGCAATGGCTTTAGTGGTCGATATTTGGGCCCCCTATCTTAAGTATGTAATACGATGCACGTTATAAGTATCTCCTGCAAACGCGCGCATGCTGGAAGGTTAATGTGAGGGTTGCTTGCAGTTATTGGCAAAGTGAATGAATAGCCGATCTCTATAATCAAAGCCAGGATCGTTAGTAAGGAAAGGTATGAAATAGAAAATGAGCATTTCTGACCAGGGTTGGGCCTTGGATCAACTTGAGAAAGCATCACTTTATATTCAAGTTACGAACTGAATTTACCATACAGAAATTCTGTAAAGTTTTTGAGTTAGTAGGAGAATTTTCGGGCTTCATGGTGCAAAAGCAATATATGACTATGCTGCGTCAAACACATAATACCTAATATTTTCGAAATAAAAATGCAAAATGCCTTCAAACAATACGAATTCCATCAATGCCAAATATATATTAACTTTCCATTTCAACTCTCATATTATAAGGTAATTTTTAAATTTTATTCAGCTTTATTTTCATTATCTTCTACTTCTCCCCAGGAATCTTAAGATAAATTCAAAGTTGTCAACTTGTCCTTTTATTGGGCCAATCTTAGTACACAGGTATAAAAAAAATATTTTGAACTGAGATCGGAGCTAAACACAACCTCTCGTTGAGCTTTATTTTGTAAGGGGAAACAAACAGCTCCTGCAAATCTCCAGTAGATTACAAAACTCCATTAAAAAACAAAATAATTCTTTATCGGCGTAGATTATAATATAATAGATGATGCTATTAATTTAAAATGCATCAGAATTGTATAGGGCTACTTGGAGGTTTTGACATATATTTGTGAACTGGCGCAAGTGAAAAAGCATTTATATAAATAATATTATTCACACATTTTGAATAAAAAAATAAATGGAACAAAAAAGTCCATTGAGAGCGTTTTCCATTCTGAAGGATAAACCGGTTTTACTTTAGTATTAATTTAAATTAATCGTGACTAAAGTATAATGATAAATTATCTTCATTGACGGGCAATATAAGATTGTGGGCGAAGGGTCAATTGCTTTTAAAAAGTGTTTACAAGATTTGATACAAGTTATATAGAAGCATTTTGTCTACAAGTTATATCGTGGCACTTGAAAATTTTACTGCAGCGCAGTTTTGGATGTTTTTTTTAATTGTGAGATTTTAAAAAGAAATTTATTTTTGAAAGTTTTCAAGAAAGCTACCTTTTTCCAATCTGTGATTAATTGATATAATCAGGCATCAAGTGAAAGCGAAGAAGTGAAGTGAATAATGAATACTAAATTACAGAATTTAGAGATATCTTTGGCTCTATACTATTTGGCTTTATTAAAAACTTATAAAAATTTTATTCTGCTGATTTACTTCATTATTCAATGAATTTGCATTTTACATTCCAATGGAACAAAATATTGTGAAATGGAACGAATTAGAAATATATAATCAACTGTATTAATATAAAATTATAAAGAGTTAGAAAAATTTAAAACTTGCCATGTTCTGATCAAATCTCTTGCGTATCTTAGGGGTAATAAAAATAAAATTGATAAACGTCATATTACTTTCCCTTGTAGCACAGTACAGAATTATTAAATTATTTCTTGACAACTAAAGCGATTCAAAATTTTCTAAAACAACGTGATATATAAATAGTATATACAGCCTTTGATTATTCTTAATGATATGGTGGTAACCAGATATATGTCATCTATTCAGTTGATAGCTTCTATATTTTGCATTAAAAAGGACTGAATACATACAGACGTTTGATAAAGTACAGGATAACGGGAGAAGAAAGTTTTTCTTTAAAGAGAGCTATTTGCAATTAAGAGCCGTGAATTTCGCATATGCGCTAATAATATATTCCACAATTTATTATTCACTAACAAATGTTTTCTTAATAACAAAATCACATTAGGATTCAGTCTACATGTGTTAAAAATACGTTAGAGATCATGTAAATAAATATTAAAGTGTTTTTATTTCTTTTTTCTTTAAAATATTTAAACCTATGAAATAATAGTAATTGAACTTAAGATGAATATTTTTGATAAACAGAAAGCTTTCTTTCCTCATGAGGATTAATAACGTAGTGAAAAGATGTCGTTTCCTGTGCCTCATACAAATATGTAAATTGAGATAATTTCTATTCATGTAAGAGTATTTAAGGCTCTATTTTATGTTTCTTGTAGATCCTATTAAACTTTAAAAAGCACATCTGTGCTGGCTTTTCTAAAACGGATTCCTTCTTTGATCAATAAAAATTGTTGTAAATTGTACGATTCATAATTTCCGATTTTCATGTGTTCCCTGTGATGTCTTTAATAACATTCAATTAATTTCCTTTAAAGAGTAGTATGCATTGCAAGTATGATTTGTCTTTCAATTGGCTTACAAAAATATAATTTATAAAGATATGGTTTATTTTATAACTGCAATGAAGATGAATTCCAAAAGAATAAACATTTAGTTCAACATACAAAATTAAAAAGAATGAAAAAAGTCAATAATTACACTTCAAAAGTAATTAAATTCTATATTCAGGAACTGGAAAAGGAATAGAATCCACTGTTAACTGACACAGCGAAACCAAGCGAAACAATTTTAAAGATGTATTATACCACTGAGATACAAAACTCACAGTAAAATATTGTCCTTTTCACAGTGATTGACATTGCGTGATTTCTTTTATCAGTCACATTTAATTTCTCCCCTACAAACTATCATGCATCCTGTGAAGAGAGTTACTCAGCTATCTGTGTAATGTATTCTCATGTGTAACGAGCTTACTGTCACGACAGCTATGATACATTCAATGGCTTGATCAGCATTTTCACATTTGTTTGTTCGTAAAAAACGATAAAGAGACAGAAGAGAAAATGATAAATTATGAGAAACAAAGCGAGAACCGGAACAAGAGGAAATGACATGTTAAGACTGTAAAACAGGTGATGGAAAAACTGAATAATTGAGGCTTTTTTTTTTTTCCTTTTAACTAAATATTCAAGATTTTATAGAATTATTAATTAAAAACTACTGATTTCCTTGATATTCCTGATTTGCAGAACATTACATTGATTTGATTTCTTAGATAGCATTCTCTTTTTAAAGTTATTGTATGGATTGTCGGGCAATAAAATTTTCTTTCGTTTAATAAGGGAAATAATTAAGAGTTCCTTATTTTTCGCATCATTCTGCTGTGGGAACATTTGACCTATGACTTAATTCAAATGCACCAGGTCACATCTATGGTGGATATTTGATGGAAGAGAAACTCGAATTTTTGAAAATCTCCTCCCTGTAAACCGGAATCCGTCATCTTTTAACTTTGTCATGGAGGAAGCAAATGAAATTTTCTATTAAAACCCATAGTATAAAAGTAACGAATGAGTTGAGTATACAAAATTAAGGTAATTAAAATTAACAAGTTGGCTGCCGATAACGCACTTTGACTCACGCCTCATTTACACCTACTGTATAATTAGATGGCCCCTTTTCTACTTTAGTTAAGAGATAGCAGGGAAGGGATCATCTAATTAAATAGAAGGTCCGAATCTCAGGCGTGATTCACGGCGGTGAACATGTTAAAGGATAACCAAGAAGTCTGACATATTTCTCACAACGAAGTTATTTGAGTAAAAGTCGAAGGAAATGGTTTTTTAGGATAATATGATGACGAGAAAGCCAGATGCTTATGAATATGCATCTCCCATTAGGCACTCTATGAGAAAGGTAAGCATTAATATCGCCAAGATCGATTAACAGACAAATTACCATTATGGAACAGCAATGAGTGTATTTTTGGAGCTTCAAATAGCCTCTCTTTTAAAAGGAAGAAATTTCTAAATTTAAATCATTTAATCTTGCAGTTTGGAGTAGTATATAATAGAAAACTTTTATAAAATATTCATTCTAGAGTAGATTACTTTGGTAGAGTTTCAAATACACGATATTTTGTAAATGTCCTCTTTTTAAAATCAAAATGAAAATTCTACATAGAATAGTACATTTATGAAGCACTACACAAATTTAAGAGCCAAATAATAAATGATAGCATAGCAGGAATATTTCAGTTGTGTTCATGGTCGAAATACCGAATGTTCCAAAATAGTCGAAATTTAATGTTTAAATGGAAAAAAGCCCAGAAGGACATAAAATAAAGTTATATAGAAACAAATTCAATAACCAATCAAGAAATTAACGCGTCCCGGACGTTCGCGTTATATTCCGTTTTGTTGTTTTGGTTTTTCTTTTATGACGTGGTTTTGATGTTTTCTTTTGTTAATAATATATATATATATATATGTAATAATCTCACTTAATTTTACTTTAAATTCTAATATTATATACTTTAAAATCTTAGTGCAATATTACTGTATCCGAAAATCACTTTTCTTAAAGACTAGTTTCATTTTATTTCCCGCTCTGCAGGCATATTAAATCACGCATTTTGGCATATTTATAATTAAAAGAATACTTTAATCGCTTCCACGTGCCCACAGAAACGTCTTCTTGGCTCCAGACTTTTCCCTGAAACAAATACGTAATTTACTAAAAATAGCTAATATTCCCATCACTTTGATCACGTGTCTACATGTTAATCCCCTATCTGAGAGAACGCAGGGATTTTTCTATCTTCCTTTGACTTGAAACTTTCATACGCGATGTACGTATATTCCACTATTCGCCCATATATTGATAATAAAGGAATAATAGTTATTTACTTGGCCTTTTCATTACTTAACGACTACACCAACAAAATTGTTATTACATATAATATAATAATAATAATATATTTATTCACAAGTAAAACAACATACATATCAAACATCCATTTCAATAACTTTAACTGATTACATAACTAAATTTAAATTAATCCAATAATCAAAATTATTAAATTAATGCGAAAAGTACCTATACAAAATTTTTGGACATATCATATTAATTCTGTTACTATTAAGACTAAATTAATAATTGAAAAAGACAATCAAAATATGGAGTTTTCAACAATTTAAGTGATCAGCTCGACTTCGAATATATATATATATAATTATTGATTTCGCCCACTTATTTTTCTTCGCAGCAATGACATTAAGTGAAGAAAAATTTTAAAAAAGAAACAATGAAATAATAAAATTTATGCAAACTATGCTATTAGAATTTAAACTGAGAAAAAAAATTCTAGATTCTCGGTACAACCAGTTGGTTTACCCTCTAAAATGGAGTAATAATTCAGTTAGGCTGACACAATAAAATCTTCGGATCCTGTTTCAAATAGTTAATAGGCGACATTAGATATTTTGAATTAAAGCCATCCAAAGAAATTATTTAAAATTTAAGTTGCATTACCAAATAAACCAATACTTTTTTAAAAACATAATTTTTGAATTCATAAGAATAATTCTTATAAACCAAGTAAAATGTTAAAGAATGAAAGTCGAATGAAATTTTGAATGATTTAAAATGGACCAATAAACCTGAAAACATAAAAACAATCATAATTTCTTTGATATTCGTCTATGGATTGGATGGACAAAGTACACCCGCCCAAGAGCATCGCTGAATCTTATTTCTGCTTGTTCTAGTACAAATTGCCCGTGTTTTAGACGTTGCCAAGTCTTGTTTCCATTGTTACAAGTGGATTACTTGGGTACTTCATTGTGCATTAGAGTGTGTGTAAATTCATCTTGGGTGCAGAGTCTGAAGGAAGATGTACGTGTTGTTTCCTCATGTGTTTGAGCACGTTAAGCAGCATTTTCTGTCGTGAAGTAGACTCTCTGACCATTTTCAAGGTGGACGCTTAGGTGATTCACTGTGGGGTGTCGCTCGTGAATCGGGAAGTTGAGTATTCTCCATACTGCTTCGTTGCTTCTGATGTATCTCCCCATTTCATACTGGTGGACTTCTTTTTTAGGTCATTTTCTCCACTGGTGAGTTCAAATACCGCCATGTCGGATCCTTTCTTGACAATACTTACAGACGCACATGATAGACTGCACAAATTGCAATACTTTATGGTGATATGCACATGGAATTTTTTGTTAACAAAGGGCAGTACGGTACGGTCAAAGTATTGTCCACAGACACTTCTTATCCTCGAAAACTGATGTTTGCAGTAAATCCCCCATCTTGTTAAGACCTACGACGATATAAAGAATATCCGTCCTGTTCTGTTTGTGTTTCTTTCAAAAAATGGTGTGGGTATCACTTTGTGAAAATTCCATCCTTCATACATGGAGAATATGGATTTATTCTTCCGCATGGGCCGTGCACCATCTGCTTTGTTACAATTCAAAAAGAGATCTGGGTCTTCTTGTGCATTAGAGATTTCTGTACCAATAAAGTCATCCACTCTGTGAACGTGTAATAAGTCTTGGAGACAAATGAGAATGTGGGCATGAGAAAGTCCTTACTTCTGCCACTCTATCGTATACATATGACACTTAACTTCTCCAAAAATCTTTGGCTTTGTGATAAGATTCATGAGTGCTTTTTGCTTTTGTTGAAAGACAGTAAATTACGTTAGACGTTCAAAACATACGCCATTAAAACGATAATTATTTACTCTATCTAATGGCGCATCGATTGTTTTTGTATGATTATTTCTCATGGATCGGCCAAAAACGTGCGAAAAAGAACCCAAAACGACACAAAACATTAAATAAAAAAGTTTCTTGATTAAATTTTAAAATTTGGGCTTCCAGATGCATAGAGTCACGATTACGACTACCTGTGTGCTTTAAGGGTAATATTTTTAGTCTAAACATCGCGCGCGCACACACAAACATTGCCTTTTATAAGTATAGAATAATATACGTAATATCTCAGTGAGCTTGGTTTACAGATTCCACAAAATTTTGGTTAAATAAAATATGAAATCAAAATGTATTAGGATATTAACTCGGCTTTCAACAATTAAAAAAGAAACACGCAATTAAATATTTGTTTAAACAATGAAAACGGTTTGAATTGTGTTGCAATAATGAAAAGTATTGTTGCAAATTACACCAAAAATATTTCTAAAAAATTTATTAAAATTAGAGAAAATATTGTATGGCAATTTTTCCGTTTAAAACAAACTTTAAGACGTTTAAAATGAACTTCATTAGAAAGGAAATTGTTTGTTCTTTCTTATGGTGTATCTATTTTCTTAATACGATTATTAGAAAATACCACAAAATATTAAATAAAAAATTTTCTAGAATGAATTTTAAAAATCAGGCTTCAAGGTGCATTGAGTCACCATCAGTACTAACTGTGTGCCAAATTTGATGGCCGTAAGAGCAATATTTTACATCTAAACATCACACGTACACACACACAAGCATTGCCTTTTATATATAGAGAGATTAATTAATTATCAAGTCAAGGCATTATGGTTCGAACATCTAGGTTTGTGTTTCATCGAAATATTTTGCGAAAACTTACGTCAACCTTAAGATTTCATTTAAAAATTGATGAATTTGGTGGTAAGTATACTTACCACGGCCTCAGACAACAAAGCTACATCTTTAGTTTGCGCAACTTGACATAAATTTTTTTCTTAGCATCTACAACATGAATTTCTTCAAATAGTTATTACTGATCGAAGAAAATATAAAGAAAGACTTCAATGAGCGTAAAAAAATGAATATTGCGATATTACATGAGCAACCGCAGCTGCAGAATTTTTGAGAATATTTTCGAACAGATATTTTGCAGAATTTTGAACAATTTTGAAAGTTGGGGTAACACTCAAGTCTGGGGTAATACACAAGGAAAAATATAATCTGCTTGATAAATTACAAAAGGAGATCAGATACTAGGGATAAAAGGACCTTGAAGAGCATTGAAACATTGAACAAGAAAACACTATAATAACGGTGACTGCTTAGTTAAATCTGCACACCCACAGGGCTTACAACTTTGTCAGTAAGAAGAGAAATTATCATACAAAATAATTAAAGTTACAATTTCTAAATTCCTTTATATCCCAAAGAATACAAAAGATTCCTAAGTACGATTGTTATTCATAGGCATGTACTGCTTACTATTTTTCGGTAAAACAAACCTCAGAAAGGATTTACATACGAAGAACTTGAACAAAAACATACAATAAGATTGTCTCCTTCCAAGAGAAAAATATATAGGAGATAGTGCCACATTTTGGGGAAAGCGGTTTTTAGCAGATCTTATCTATAATAGATTTGTCCAGAGATGTTCGTAACGCTCATGAATTTCGCTACGTTCCAAAGAGACTGTGTGTTAAACATTCATTCAGGTTTCATTCAGGTTTCATTAATTAAACTTTTAACATTGTTCCATGTCGGAATATTGCCGTGTAGACTGTGTGTTTACCTTTGTTGTGTGTGTTGTAACATTGTTCATAGTCAATCTATTTATTTTTGTGAAATTAAAGCGAAGCTTAAAATAACACAGCCCCTTTTGTCTGCGTCATTATAGAACGAGCAAATCGGTTGATTGTATAAGAATATTACCTAAGCTTTCAAAAAGGAAAGAGAAACACGCAATTAAATATATGTTTAAACAATGAAAACGGATTAAATTGCGTTTCAACAATAAAAAGTATTGTTGTAAATTATTCCAAAAAATATTTTTAAAATTTATTAAAATTAGAGAAAAAATTGTAAAGCAACCTAATTGATATTATAAAAAAGGTAATTTTTTGTACTTTCAGATGGCGTAAAAATCATTTTTGAGCTGTAAAATTTTCGGAAGTTATTGAGAAAAGCGTCAAAATTCTGCTTAATTTTTAATTAAAATTTCGTAAAAAGGGCTCCAAGATGCACTTTCCCATTCTCCAAAGTTTGCTTGTTCCAAATTTCGTAGCTCTAGGTCCAGCGATCTGCCCTGTAGAGCGCCAACACAAACATTCTCTTTTATTATTATTAGAGATTTGGTAATGCATTTTTTCTGTTAGTGGATTTTGCATTATTTTTATTCGGATAAAACGAAAGTAATCGTTAAAAGCAAAGTTTTTAACAAAACGAAAGTTAGTGCCAAGTGATTCATCAAACCTGTTTTTCAAATTTTTTTTCCCTTTATTTCTTAAGCACTCTGCCAATGTGCATGAGATTTTGTATTACATCTTTCGTGACTAAATCTGTTACAATCAGTTCTGATATATGGTTTTCATGATATAAAAGCCCGTCTTAGACGGACACAAATCTTCTAGTTATGTATAATAATATATTATACAGACGGATGATGAAGGGAAAAAAAGGAGCGATTGTGAAAATATATGGTACTTTCTCACCTGTAGTACAGCCATATTATTTTCCACTTGGTAAACAAATATGGTACCAGCTGGCCCTAAAATAGAATGCATCATTCTCTCAACATCTCTCATAGGCGTTGCATGCGCTTATAGTAGTATTCTCTGATAAATTCTGCAATGCCAGAAATCACAGACTCCTAAAAATACATGACAGTTGCAGCGCGTTATCTGACTCCTTTCTAGCTGACACGGCAAACCTTTTGGAAAGCGCACATCTTATCAGCGTGCATGAAAGGCGGTAAGATGGCGTGTTCAAAGCACAATAATGAACGAGACAGAAAGATGACGAATAAGGATAGACGGGTGTTGAGGTGCATAGTTGCCCGAAAATTAGGCAGTAGCTGTCCTAGATAACATCCGAATCATCTTTAAGATCCAAACTCAAACAAAACTGTCAAAAGGGAATTTCATCCTGCGAATATTCATGGAAGAGTAGCAGTTCGTAAATCATTAGCGACATCTGTTGTCAAGCGATGTCAGTGATGATGAACTCACAAAGACTACCCACCTCATCAAAGTCAGACCGGTGGGTCTCACGTCTAGGTCTAGAAAACGCCAATAAAATGTTTTCTTGACTGCCTCTTGCCGACTGTGAAGTAAGGAGGTGACTGCCTACTGATATGGGTAACTATATCTTAACGCTGTTGCGGCCAACATTTCTAAATTGGAAGATCAAGGAAGATCAGTCTTGGAGAATTCTAGGAGATTGTGGCCAAACTTTTGTTCAAACTTTATTCCCTAGAGGGAGACAGCTTTTACAAAATAAAAATGTTCCTATCCACACAGCTATATGTGTTCTAGCATGGATTGAAGATCATACTAATGAAGTGGGACATCTTCTCTCAATTATCTTACTTGAACATTATTTAACATTTCCGGAATATTTGAACTAAAATTTCATTGCTCGAATTTCGCTTCTAGTAACACTTCCGAAATTGAGACTTCTCTCCAAGAGGAATAGCTTCATATTCCCTTAAAAGTCTCTATGAATCCTTCACATTCACATATAATTCAGTTAAAGGGTGGTGGGGCAACCTGCTATTAATAAAGACTTTCTCTTATTTCGCAGGCAAACATTTTATTTTGATACTATTCTACAATAGTAACCAAAAGTTAAGTTGCAAACACATTTTTCGCAATTATTCAAAACAGCTTACATTAATATTTTAAGAATTGATATCGTACAAAATTTGGGAAATAGTCAATGCAACGTAAGCACCTACGTTACATTAGGTGTCTCTTAAACGTTTAAAAAGTAATTGTTATGTAAAGATTCTTGGCAGCTACCAGCTGCTCTAGCACTTTGAATCAGTTCAAGCAGACACATAATTTAAAATACTTGGTTTATTTGACACAAGCACAAAACATGAACACAAAAGACGCCACACAGTAAAAACGTTACAATTCCTTTTAAAACATACACCAACGCTGACGAACTACCCACGTCATTCATCACTCAATTCACTGCATTTCCCTTTCGGATTTCTGCTTGATTGCTTGCCCAACATTCTCCCCCCTTTGAGGGTCGATGAGACACTCAAACCTATAACTCACACAATTTAAAAGATCTAATATTTCGGGTGTTTTAATACATCTTCCACACCTGGTGTATTTCCTTACAATTGCATCAGATAAGGTATCAGTTTTCAAATTTGGATTTGAGACACAAGAATCACGCCTAAAGCGTTGCTTCAAATCATTCAAGAGTTTTGAACGAAACCTAATTCTCTTTTGAAAATGACCTTGATCAATCGCCTCAAAATCAGTAACATCCGAACAACGATTTTCGATTAGAAACATGGAAGGAGTGAGAGGCACTAATTCCCGTGACTCTTTTGAAATATAAGTCAAAGGTCTAGAATTAATAACAGATTCACATCCACAAATAACAGTTTCAAGTTCTTCAAAAGAAAACACCGAATTTCCTAAAGTACGTCGCAATAACTCCTTAATAACACGAACAAGCCTCTCCCACCAGCCACCCCGCCAACTAGCAGTTGGGGGGTTCAATTTCCAAGACATTCTCTTCAAATTAGCTTCTCTCTGAATTTGATTCCAATCCAACTTAGAAAGCTCATTACAAGATCCCTTAAAATTTTTCCCATTGTCGGAATAGATAGTTTTAGGTCGGCCACGCCTAGCAATGAAACGTCGCATTGCCAGATAAAAAGAGTTGGAGGAAAGTGATCTCACCAATTCAAGATGAATTGCCCGGTAAAAGGCACAAGTAAAAACAGCGATCCAAACTTTCTCTCCGTTTTTCAAAAATAAAGGCCCTGCCAAATCAATACCCACAATTTCAAAAACAGCACAATCACTTACGCGATCTGGTGGCAAAGGCGTCGGTTCGTTTGACATAGGTTTGGAGCTAAAGCGTTTACATTTGACACATTCATACAAAACACTTCGTATAGTCTTGCGAGCTCTTAAAATCCAAAATTTCTCACGTAAAATAGTCTGGACCAGTTGTATAGCGGCATGAAAGTTTTTGATGTGAACAGATTTTATTAACAATCTAGTAAAAAGACACTTACCAGGCAACAAAATAGGAGCCAAAAAGGACTCATAATCTTTCCGGTAGGTGATTTTCGTTAATGATGGCGTCCGCGACCGGACTGGCGCTTTGAAACGAGACTTCCGAAACGAAATATGCAGGCACTGAAGACACAACGAAAGGTTTTGAGAACCGCTTTTACGCTTTGTGTAAAGAATATTGAAGCTAAACTTCAAGGCGAAACTGCTGAGTCGGAAGAATTCTCCTTATTGCAAGTGCAATTGAAGGACAAATTTCAAAGATTAGAAGATTGTCAGCAGTCAATAGCTGCGAGTTTGCTTCAAAATGAAGGGGATGAATCGTTGCTTGAAATGGATTTTGTTGAAGCCGAGAAATACCGTGATCGTTTTTCAGAAGTGATGTAGCATCTGAATTTGAAATTAACCGAGAAACTGGTTCCGATCGATCCGCTGCCGCCGAAAAGAAATTTCAAGTTACCGCAACTTCAGCTAAAGAAGTTCGATGGAGATGCTCGAGATTATTTGGCCTTTTGGAGCCAATTTCAAAAAATCCATGCAGACCCGGATATTCATAACGAAGACAAGATGCAGTATCTTATCCAAGTTGTTGAAGAGGGTTCGAAAGCGGAACGACTGGTGCAGAGCTTTTCAGCAACAGCATCAAATTATCCCAAAGCTATACAACAATTGCAGGAACGATTTGGGAGAGATGACTTATTGGTACAAATCTATGTACGAGACCTCTTGTCCATGGTAATGAAGAACGCTACAACTGGACGGATGAAGATAAGTTTGCCTATCCTATATGACGAGTTGGAAGGAAAGTTGAGAGCATTGGAAAGCCTGGGAAAGACACAGGAGAAATACGGCGATTTCTTAACACCACTGGTGGAGAGTTGTTTGCCGGAGGAAGTGCTGATTGCATGGGAGAGAAGTAGGACTAACGAAAGCGAAACCAAAAATTCAAGATCTTTGAGCGATTTGATGGCTTTTCTTCATGGGGAGGTAAGAAGCGAAGAAATGATACTTCCAGCACGAAGCGGATTTGAAGATAAACAGTGTGGAAAGAAAGAGATTTCCATTGTGTCAGAAAAACAAACTGGTTCACCCACTGCCGCTGCTTTGGTGAGTTTAAGCAGTTCGGGTAAGAGAAATTCGAACTGTATTTTTTGTAATGGAAGGCACCCTGGTTTTAAATGTTTTGATGCTAGAAAAATGACTCGCCAAGAAAGACTACATATTTTGTTAAAGAAAGGTGCATGTTTTACTTGTTTATATAAATCTGGTCATATTTCTAAATTTTGTGATAAAAAATCTCGCATAAAATGTAAATTGTGTTCTGACCCACATTATGAAATTATGTGTAAAAGGTATAATTCAAAAAATGTTCAGAATAATATGGATGTTGGTGATCATAGTTCTAATTCAGAGGTGGCTCTTTCAAACGCAGGCATTGGCAGGCATACGGTTTATTTACAAACCCTTGAAGTCGTTATACGAGGTCAGGGTCGCGAAAAACGTATTCGTCTTGTTTTTGACTCGGGTTCAATGAGTAGTCATATTAGTGATAGGATAATTAAGCAATTGGGTTTAAAGCCACACCGAGTTGAAACTATTATTAATACTTTATTTGGGGGGAGTGAAACAAGTCCGAGGGAAAAGGGTCTGTATGCTATAGAAATAAAGACTTTAAATGAAAGTTTTTCAGTCTGCTTGGAAGCACTTTCGGAGGAAAAGATATGTGGGTTCGTGCCTAAGATAAATGATCGTATGATTTTAAGAGAATTGAAAAACCGCAAAATGGAAATTACTGATTCTGTTTCTGGAGAATATGAAATTGATCTTTTAATTGGTGCAGATCTATTGGGAAGTCTTTTGACTGGAGAAATTGTAGAATTAGATGGTGGTTTGACTGCGGTTCATACCAAACTAGGTTGGACTATTATGGGT